>CAUOFW020002025.1:445838-892667 GCA_963454935.2 Ilex paraguariensis
CTTTGATGGAGTTTAAGTAATGACATTTCAGGTCCTAAAGTGAACAAAGGCTCAAGAACAACAAAAATCACACTTGAATGTAACACCAGCATAATAGGGAATAAAATTGCAGAAGGTTGGAACAAAGTAAGAATGTTTGAACGTCAACCCACGTTCGAACGTCCTCTAAAACCCTGCCAAGACCAGCTGCTAAGACATGGCGTGTTGCAGTCAACAAAGGGAAAATGCTGAGGTACTTGAGTACCACGTTCGAACGCCAAATCACGTTCGAACGTCCTATGGAATCCTGAGAAAACTATACCACTGGAACCTGACATGTTGCAGAAAAGAAAGAAGAACCAGAAGTACTTGAGTACAACATTCGAACGTCACTCCACGTTCGAACGTTGTCTTGAATGACAGAGGACCAAGTTGCTAAGTGTAAAGAGATCACAGGCCACTTGAGTGGAAGAAATCAAACCCCATCTTGCGTTCAAACGCCCTCAAAGCAAAGACACAGACAACGTTCGAACGACATCTCATGTTCAAATGTCCCTGAAGAAAAGACAGACTTAACATTCGAACGCCAGATCACGTTCGAACGTCCTCTGCAGACTGCCTGCAGAATAGTTGATTCTCATGGGCGGCAAACACTATTCACTCATCCTCTCTTCCCTTTCCTTGCCTATAAATACTCCCATGTTGGGAGCTTAAAGGCATTCTTACTCTTGTAGAAAAAAGAGGAGAAATCTTTGTTCTTGTAAAGTAAGAGTGTTTTAGTAATCTAGTTCTTGAACATTTCATGTTTATGTTTTCATTTTACATGTATATCAACCATTATGGAGGCTTAGACTCCCCTTGTAGTTGAAGTCTTTTATTTACTTATGCTAAGTCTTTACATTCATGTTGTGACAACCATGATGGAGACTTAGACTTCCCTTGTAGTTGTACTTGCTTTCATTTACAAAGTATCAAGAAAGGTAGTTCATCTTTCGGTTGTGGTGGAAACCCTCCAAAAGCAACTAACTTTCTTCTACTTTTATTGTTTATGTATTTCACTTCTATTGCTTAAGCATCCTTCTTTCTTAGAAGAGTGAAACTCTTCCACATTTTTAGAGCTTTATCAAAGCCGTGAAGGGTGGAAAGTGATTCACTTATTCTTCATTGAAGAAAAGCTCTTTGTTTAGTTTGTTTTACTTAGTAGCTTTTCTACTTAGAGGAATGAATAGCACTCACTTTTCTAGCTTTGCCAAGACCTTGAAAAGTAAATAGTTCCTCATTCACTCTTTAGTAAGAGGGGATGAGTATG
The DNA here is from genome assembly GCA_963454935.2 of Ilex paraguariensis. Classification (NCBI taxonomy): domain Eukaryota; kingdom Viridiplantae; phylum Streptophyta; class Magnoliopsida; order Aquifoliales; family Aquifoliaceae; genus Ilex; species Ilex paraguariensis. The sequence goes on from CAUOFW020002025.1 coordinate 447,127, forward strand.
TAAAGATTATCCGAAAGTTACATTTGTGCAACTTCTTCATGCTTTAATGCTTTATACTCCACCTGTTCATTGGAGGATAGAAAGTACCTAGTAAAGTTAAGGTACTTTATATAACCATGGGCTCCATCTATGATACAGATGACTCCTGCATAGAAAGACCCGTTGGTTCAATGCAAGTACCCCGGCTAGCTCTTCATGACAACCTTTCAATCCCCACCATTATTACGCTTTATTCAAAGAATGGATCATTAATGTCATAGTTAGATGCCTTGTAGAAACACATGCTTATTTGTAGACGGGTTAAGTCTCGGCATAGACAATTCTTGTAAACTTCTAGAAAGGCATCGGAATCATGTGATTAATTCTCACAGTCCAACTTTATCTTCCGATTAACTTGCTGTTGACACGGAGTTAATTGAGTTATAAAGCACAAACATAATAAAACGGATACTCTATTTCATGTCCTAATCCTCGAGCTAAAGGGTGGCTGTTACATTTTGAGAATCTTATATTTTGTTTAGAAAAGAATCTTCTATTCTATTCAAGAAAACCCCACCACTCGAAACACTCGAAATTTCCAAGTTACTTGGTCTCTATTATTGCTTACTTCAAAACACCAATCATAGTTTCCTATGGATTCGACTCCGGACTTCACTGGATTATTACTACAACTTGACTGCCTACACTTGGGTGTACACATTTCGGATCAAGTCACAGGGCGCCGCCCACTTGGCCTAGGGTGTCGACCACCTTGCCTTGGGCATTGCCATCTCTGGCTCCGTCACTTCCCACTCTTCCCTCTCTCTAGACATCACCTCCATCATCCACTATACCATGCTGGAAACTCTATGTAGATGGGTCCTCCACCAGCGAGGGTGGCGGAGCCAGGCTAGTATTGATCAACCCTCATGATACTCCATTAAAGTACGTTGTCTCCCTCCACTTCTCCACATCAAACAATCAGGCTGAGTGTAAGGCCCTCATATCAGGCTTGAGACTGGTGTTGGAGATGGAGACCCTCAACCTGACAGCCTATAGCGACTCTCAGCTCATAGTCAACCAGGTGAGGGGAGATTTTGAACTAAAGGAGGAAAGGATGCAAAAGTACCTCTTGGTGGTCCAAGCCCTACTCACAAAGTTTGCCTGCTTTGAGATCCACCATGTGCCTTGATAGGAGAATGTTATGGCAGATGTCATCGCCAAGTTTGCCTCTGCCAACATACTTGTGGGCCCCGCGTTGACAGGTCACCAATTCGAGCCTAGCACCACTAAGCCAAAAGAGGACAAAGTTCACTACACATCCTCAGAGTCCAACTGGATGACTACTATCCGAGCTTACCTAGAGGAGGATGCTCTCCCAGACAGGCCAGTGGAAGCCAGAAGGTTGAGAATGAGAACGTCCAAATATGTCATCCTACAGAACACCCTCTACAAGAAAAGTTATTCTCTCTCACTACTTCATTGTCTCACCCCTGAGGAAGCAGACTATGCCATGAGTGAGATTCATAAGGGGATATGCAGAAACCACTCAAGAGAGAGCGCACTAGCCCACAAAGCAATCAGACAGGGATACTATTGACCTACCATGATCAAAGACACCTGCTACTTTGTCAAAAGATGTGATAAGTGTCAGCACTTTGCAACCATACCCAAACAGCCACCCAAAGAGCTCACCACCATCCAGAGCCCATGGCCCTTCTCATTGTGGGGAATCAACATTCTGGGTCTTCTCCCTATGAGTCAAGGCCAATGCAAGTTCATAGTTATAACCATAGACTACTTTACTAAGCGGGTAGAAGCTGAGGCTTTGGCCAGGATAACAGACCAGAAGATAAAGGACTTTATATGGACGAGTCTAGTCTGCCGCTTTGGGATACCACACCTCATTGTGAGTGACAATGCCAAGTAGTTTGACAAAAAACTCCTTAACAATTTCTATGCAGACCTCTAGATCAAACAGCCCCACTCCAGCCCTACCTATCCACAGGCAAACGGGCAAGCAGAGGTCACTGTCAGGACCATACTCCGCAATTTGAAAATCATGCTGGAGACTACAAAATGAAGATGGGTAGACGAACTCCCAGGCGTACTATGGGCCTACCGGACAACGTCAAGAAGTCCTACGAGTGAGACCCTTTTCTTTCTAGCCTATGGCACAGAGGTAGTGATACCCGTTGAAATCAGGGTACACTCCCTTAGGGTTTAACACCATGACCCTACCAGTAATGAAGAAGGCCTCCGCATCAACCTCGACTGGATGGAGGAGAGGGAGATAGCCCTGCTCAGGAATATAGAGTACAAGCGTCGCATGACCAAGTACTACAACTTGAAGGTGAAGCCTCGTGCCTTCTTACTCGGTGACCTGGTCCTCACAAAAGTCATCTTGTCTACCAAAGACTCCCGGGAAGGAAAAGTGGGACCCAAATGAGAAGGACCCTACACGATCACAAAGGTGGTAAGGCCGGGTACCTACAAAATTCAGAATTTTGAAGGAAAGGTCTTGGCCCATCTATGGAATGTAGAGCATCTAAAGAAATATTACCAGTAGCTGGGGGCAGTAAGTCATGAGTTGGTGTCCACTGCTTAGGTTATTTATTTTTTTGATCAATTTTCTGTGTTGGTCGATTTTCTTCAAATATTTACTCTAAATAATGAAATAAAATTTCTCAATATTTGCTCACAAAAGTTGTATTTCATTCAAGTCCATAAACGTTTTACAAAAAGATAGACATGGTCTGTCAACAAAATAAAAAATACAAAGGCACCACACTCCTAGTGTCACTTACTGCCTCTACTCTCATAGTCGCCCTCATCATCAGTCTCAAGGGCCTCATAAGGCTTGAAGCCAAAAAAATATAGGCAGGGAATGATGCTGAGACTATTCTCCTGAGCTCATCATAGCCGTCAACGAAGGTACCGACCCTGACCCACTCAGTGACATCCCTCTAAGTCTCTGCCCTGGTAGCTCTCTCAAGTGCTACACGAAGATCAGCCTCAAATTGAGCAGCCCTCTCATGCGCTAGCTTCAACTCCTCAGTGGCATCCTCTCGTGCCTACCACTCAAGCCCAAGCTGCTCCTTAGCAGCCTCACGCGCCTGCCTCTCCATGTCCTGGCCATTGACTGCCTCCCTTATCTTCATGGTATTATTAAATAAGCAGGGCAAGGCAGCAGTCACCTATAGGCGTCCGAAGATGAAAGTGCAAAGAAAGTCAAGAACTAAGCCAAAATATGACAAATAAAGCCAGATGCAATGTAGGGGTGCAGAACATACCAAAGCGAAGCCCTTTATAGTAGCGTTAACTACGCCCTCTGGACCTCAAGAGGCAACCTCTTGGGCTTCCGTGACAGTCATGAAATCACAAAGTCTCTCCCTTGCCAACCTCACATCCCGCAGCATAGATACTGAGGCATCACCCGAGAGGAAACAACTTGACGGACCCTCCACCCAGTGGAACACGGCGCCAAAGCCTCAACCCCCGCAGCAGTGCTAGAACCATCTCTGGGGGGGGGTGAGGAAACATTAATCAAAGAGGGAGGAGGAGCATCTCCTTGCTCTTCCTCTACGAGACCAGCTTGTCCGGTGGGCCCTAGTTGAGAAGAACTGGGGGCACTAGTCCTCGCCCTTTTAGAAGGAGGAGGAGAAGGCGCCACCCTAGAAGTGCATATCGACTCCACTATCGACCTATCAATAAGAGTACCTGTAGAATCAATGTAAGACAAAGAGCCTACAACGTTGTGTTTTCAAGAGGAACTCTTACTTGCCCAAATGAGGACGAAGCACATGCCCTCAATCCCTTCCTCCAACTGAAAGTCAGAAGCTTGGGGCATGGGGGACAAATGATGAGCCCAAATTTGACTGAGTCAAGTCCAATTTAAATAAACCAAGAAAGCCCAAAGAACAACCCAAACGAAGCTGGTTAGCCCAATTGGAGGGAGTTCAAAAAGAGGTCAAGAAGCCAATGCCCAAGAGACAAAGGGGCACTGTCCAAGGGGCCACCCAAGCCTAGGCAACACTCATAGCCTGAGCGCCGGCTAGGCCCTCCTGCTCCTCTTATTCCCCCTTCGCCCTCTTGATTTTGGCACTCCAATGCAAGTCCAGCCATACCAACTCAAAGCCCAGGCTCGGGATCAAGCTCAATCCAGCTCAAGATCCTCCTCTGACTGAATAGGAGCACAAGCGGAGAAAATATTGGGATATGCATTGTTACGGAGATCAAATCCTACCATAACTGCACTTACTAAATTATAGTGACCCCTTCACTGTCTCACTAAGCCTATATAAATATAAGCTCTTTACACAAAGAGCAACACACAAACACATCACTTAGAAACCCTTACATACCTCTCTACACACATTGCTTCTTTCACCCAAGGCATTGTAATTCACCCGGAGTACATTCTCCCCAGTAACTTTTATTCATCAATAAAGATCTCCGGCCACCGTTGCCATTCCCGAGAGTGAAGTAGGTCACTCAAACCGAACCACTATAAATCTACTTGTTTGCTCTTATTTACTCTTTTGTCATTGATTATCTATTCACTACTCATTGACTGCACCCGTTCATATACTCGACTATTAATTTTGCACAATACTAAGTCATTACTTTTCTATTTTATGCTAAAGCCGGCCTTAAGTCCCAAGAGAGTTATCTCCTGAACTGTGGTAGACCTTTGGAGAGTCGCTAGAGATTCATGAATCTGTAGGAGTGTTGGGAATTGAAAGGCTTCCAATTTGTTGAGAACGACGAAACAGAGACATAGTCCGGAACCAAAAAGTATTCAGTACATTCAGCCCTTGTAACTCGATTTGTCGAGCAGAAAACAATGAGTCATCTGCAATCTCCTGAAAAAGCAGTTACCATAAGCTGAGCATCAAACTAAGCTAAATATTTTGGTCTACCAATGTTAATAGGTATGCAGATTTTCCTATGGAAAAATGTTATGCTTACCAAATTTTTTTACCAAATCTTCAATCCCAAATGATGTGACACAATCTCCATTATTGAATATTAATAAGACCCGCTTAACTAATTATGAAAAACCATGCCACATCATTTGGTATGGAGATTTGATAAGAAAAATTGATAACCATAGCATTGCCTTTTCCTATGTCATTGGAAAAACAATTGTGACAAGAAATCCACATTTTCCAAAGCCCCTTTAACCTGGAGCGCAAGGGATCCTCGGTGAGAACCTAGATAGTATGAAGTATTTCTGAAGGATAAGGTGTTATATCATGTACAAGCTTCCTTCACTTGTCTATTTAATAGAAGGCAGTGATTCCCCCCTTCCCCTTTTTTCTCAATATACTCTTAACCATATGCAGTGATTTTTCCATTCTTTTTTCTTTTTTCTCAATATACTCCAAACTTCATCAATTTTCATGTAGGCCTTTAATTTCTTCCAAGCTTCAGGCTAGCCCAATAATTACTCGGGTGCTCTTAAGAGATCCCGATGCCTCCTTGGCGCCAAAAAACACCAACAAAACAACAGGAAAAAAAAAAAAACCAACCACAACCACAACACACAGGAAAACAGCAAACATAAAACTACCAATGGCGTATTTGCATTTGTAATCGAGTTCAAGGGCATCCAACATTTGTGTGAATAATGAGACCCCGGATTAAAATGCCCAGATTAATCATTTCCTTATGGTGATGGGAGGGAACAGAGGATATAAACAAGACAAAGAATTGACTTTAACTAAATTAGGATCCATTATTTCTACCTCCCTTTTATCTGATTCTCCATAACTCTGCTAAGCCATGAGTACGATAGAATAATCTGCTGCACCTGCAACTAGAACCATTCCCGTTTCGATACCAACTTTAAGTACAGCAGCTCCACCCTCAACACAATTTGGCTACTAAGGGCAATGCTGGACTCAAGATGGTGATCTTTTTCCAAAAACTTCCTCAATGCAATTGTCAATGTAAACAGGGAGATTCTTGTAAAAGTCTAACTGCAAGCAATCAATCTTCATTCTTCAGCCAGTCATTTTGTTTCCGTCTGTCTGGGAGGCTTGGTTTCCAGCGGCTCCAAGAAATTACCATTGCCGGCAGGAATTTCCTCTCCTACCAGTGGCCAGTCATCTTTAATACCACTTTGTTTCTGCAAAATGATGCTAGATGGCGAACCATTTTGATGACATGAATTAGGGCTGTAAGTGTCATTCTTTTGACAGTTCGCATTGCATGCCGAGACAGGTTCACTAAATTCCGCAAGGACTTTCCCATCTCGCTTAATGTATTTGCCTCGTGTGCGCTTCCCAAGAAACCCAGGAGGAAATAGTGGCTTCAATTTTGCCCGAGTGTTGCTTCCATCCAATTTCCCCGCAGAATCTTCACTACCACTAGAAGATTGCACATCCTTTCCAGACTCGACCTTCTCTGGCTTAGCTCTGGAATTAACACAATTCTCTTCATGGCGGACATCATCTGGGGTTAAAGCAGCAACAGAATTTTTATGGGGTGTTTCACCATTCTCACAGACATTCTTCTGAGTAGACACAGAGAAAGCTGTTAAAGAATCCATTTCAACACAATGCTTGGCACTATTTTTACTAGATCCATTTCCGTTCTCAGCATCCAACATACGGGAAAGTGGTTTGTGTTGCAGAATATTAGCTTCAGTAGAATATGAATCATCCAAAGAAGTAACCCCAGAGACCAGTCTATGCGCATGTTTAACAGGAGAAGCAATTTCTTTGACTGCATTACAACATCCATTCCCAACATCCTTTGAAACAGATGAGCTTGGCCCAATGTCCATTGTATCCAAATCTTCTTTTATATATTCAGGACTAATTATGGAAGTTGACTCATCTTTGCAGTTAGAAACCTTCAACACTGAACTTCCATCAGATGACAAGGAAGCAGAAACTCTAGCTGTATCAGTTACCTCTGCTGCAGAAAAGCATTCAACAGGTTGTTTTCGGAAATGCTCCCCTTCTTGAACAATTTTCACCATTCCCTGCTCCTCCTTTAAGGGTTCAGAAGGATATAAGCATGATGGCCGAGGACAAACTCTGCAAACAGGTAAACAAGGTTATCCAATTGCCAGCCACAATATCTGTCAAACGTAACATGCTATGCACAAGACAGCAGCCATGCATATGTGCTCAAACATGGACACAAAGTCCAGACATTCCATTACAGAGATTTCAACCAATCCTCATGAGGTTTTCAACTATGAACTCTGAAAACACTTACAAGGAAACATGCCATTGAAAAACAAAGCAAACAAGCTTCTTCAATCTAAAGTCCCTAACAATTCCCCATGCTTTGACACATAAAACAAGAGGTTTTGCAACCCTCTCTACCTTGTGCCTTGTAAGAAAAAGCAAATAAAAAAATGTCAATTTCTGCAAGGAGTTCCACATACAGACTTGGCAAACATACACCTTATGTCAACACTAGTACACTCTAACCTGGTTTTAAAAAAAATCCAGTTTTTTTAAATTGGAACATATCGTATGGATGTAGGGATTTCGGAATGATTTAAACCATTGAATGACTAGGCATTCTCTTCTTAAACAAAAACTTGGCCAACACTTTTTTAGGCTATACTTATTGGCTCCACATCATTGTACATCTCACAGAATTCTCAGAAAATTGACCCATTACATTATCATTTAGCTGTACGCCCACGTAACCATGAACCTTGTCAGAGACCTAAGTGCAATCCTTTTCATTGGTTCAACACTCCAAACGGGAATACAGTAAAACACCATTTCAACCAGCCAAACAGCCAGTTTTAGACTTACTGAGTAAATGCTTATGCAGGAAAACAGACAATCAGGTGGATAAAACTGGTTTGAAAAATACAAAGAATAAGGTAATCATCGAGTGGGGACACATGTAAGCCACTAAAACAATTTGGAAGATAAATACAAACCTGCTATACAAAAGCATATAAGCTCCCTGAGAAAGCACCTCGTCCAAATCAGCAAGATTAACCTGAGTAAAATTGAAAATTTAGTTAGAACAGAATGGATGTCATGTGCATCCACAACTAAAGATGTCTATAACCATCCATTTCAAAGTCATCTAATTAATGCATTTTCCACCAATGCTTCTCGTATTGCATATATACATAGCACAATGATCCTTATCCTCACTTTGCACGTAAAACACAAACTCCTCGAAACTGGTTAACAAACTGAATTTTTACTGAAGGTAAATCCATGAAGAAGTTTAGCGCAAGGGTATCATTCGCTTAAGAGCCGAATGGGACATCAGGCAGACATTTACAAAACATCGACTGTCATATAACAATTTTCTGAGGTTGTAAGACACCAAGTCTTACATTGGGCATGGGTATAATCAGAAGCCTTGACAACTATGGGAGATAAACCCAGCAATTCTTGAGGATACCAATCTATCGATATAAACACAAGCATGTGCCTTTGTCAGCTCATGATAGTATCACTGTATCATGGCTTGATTATGTCTTGACAATTATGGGAGATAAACCTACCATTCCTTGAGGATACAAGGCTGTCAATACAAACACAAATATGTGCTTTGTCAGTTCATGATAGTATAATGGAAAATGGGGCTACTCCAGATTTGAAATGTTTCAATACATCGTAAATGGACAGGAAGAAGAGGAACTGTTAGAAATAGCAAGGGACAAAAGCAAGATTTGTCAATAAGCCAGAAACATGCACACACACACACACACACACACACAGAAGAGAAAGAGAATCCTACCTTACAATCATCAATCCTGTACCAGTTCCCCCGAAAATCCTTGGTATAACAAATGTAGTGACCAAAGAATGATGCATTCAGCATGTCCACATGGACAACAACTGCATATAGCTTGTAAACATCATTACCATCTCCTGTTTCACTCATGTAGGGAGTAATATCTAAAGTCTCGGGGAAAGTCACCCTCTTATTGAGTTTCCCAAATCTCCCACTCTGCACATATGTATAAGGAATTAAACAGATACCATAAAACTATGGAAAACAATGAAGTAAAAATTCAGCTCATCAAGCATTTGATTCAAAGAAACAATCCTTCACATACATAACACCATTCATGGAGAACATCTACAACAACACAACATATAGTCCACAATTTCATCAAGCAGACATGAATGATAGAGACAGAGAGAGAAAGTAAAATACACTTTAAATCATATCAGCAAAGTTTAAAAGTTTATCAATAAACATGAAATGAATGTAGCACAAACCTGAAACCTTTTTAAGGCAATTGTAAGAACATTTGGAGCCCGTCGGATACTAAGGCGCTTCCATGCCAGGACATAGTCATTGCATCTGCAGGCATAATTAGAATTTTCACTAGGGATTCAGTGGCACGTAAATCACAAAACTGGAGCTAATATGTCAAAAGCGAAGCATACTTCATTTTGTACACATTTCATCTACCCTATTCCCAGATATTTTCCAAGCATCTACAGTCACAAGAGGCACATCAACCACAAGATCTGTGGTGACCAAATATTTCAGGAGTTTTCACAACTAATCAAACTAACTTCTTCACAATCACCATACAAAGAATCTCTGAGCAAGCATCTTTAACTACAGGTCATACTTGATTCTATTGTTCCAGGTTTGCTAATAATGTGTCAAGTGTCTAGTGGTATCAGAGGAAACACCGACTTGAAAAACTCTCGACCCACCAAAAAACAAAAGTTTGTAAGGCCATTATTATTTATGCCGAATAATTCAAATAGATTTGCAGATACTCCCACTATATCACTTGGTTAAAGATGTCAATCTGGTGCCACTATACTTTCTTCTATGTCAACATAGAAATCCTAGCTTTTCTTAACAGAAAGCAAGAAAGTATCCAAATGAAAGCAAGACAGAGCAAAGGAAAAAAGACCAGTCTTTCCAGTAGAAGTCCACACACAAATGTGTCATATTTTCAGTATGTTACCATGTAACTCGTCTGTTTCTTTCCAAAAAAATGTAACTCCAATCATGATAAATCTAAAGAACTCATTAGAAATAGATCTATATGGTGCTCTGAGATTGAGAGATTGACAATGTGCAGAAGTGACATAAAACTAAATTGCTGTAAGGCACAAATTAGAAATTTTATAGACACCAACATTTGAATTGAGAAATCTCATCCATAATGCCTGATTAAAAACTTGTGAACCATGTACACAAGGGAAAGGTCTAAGAAGCCATATAAAAAAGAAATGGCAAATACAGGATGTGCATCAAAACACACAAGAGAATGAAGTAAACACGCAAGAGAATTCAGCACTTACCTTGTATTCATGCATGTAAAATCTCTAAGTTTCTTATGAGAGTTTTATAATCCAAGGATAATATTATTGATTTTCAACTTTTAGACATTTGCGTTCCGAACAAATAAATCTCTCACCCATGCCTTACATCAAATCTTTCACTGAGGTGTAACTTTACCTCAGCAATCATTATGTCATCATCTCCCACAAGTAATATTTTATGACATCTCTACCCATAAACATAACCATCACAGCTGTTGACTTTATATCTGATCAGAAGCATGGTAGTGTAAATGTTTAATACCATTTCCTAGAGGTTTTTTTTTTTTCAAAATCAAGCAATAATTTTTTTAATTAACGCACTTGGTCCTTCATTAAATTGTTCACAAAGCCCGTTGGATGCAGACACATACATATCATTGTCCAGCAAGAAATATGATTTTTCAAACTAACTATAGTTGTTTAAGAATCAATTTGATTCAACGTCTTTGATGTAAGAATTGGCAGGGTGAATCTCATATTGTAATGTGATTTTTTCCTAACAAGATAAATCATTGAAACTAAGGTTATTATCACTCTAACAGGCCCAAATTTAGTCACTGGCAAATACATATCCTATAGTATAAAAGCCTCTGAGTGTATCTTTTTGCAACCAGCTTCATATCAAACATTTCATTGGACATGCATTTTTCCTTGAAAACTCACAACCGCTTTCAAAATTAGGATGATTCAACCAATTCCCACGCGTAATCACAATAGAATTCAATTCTTCTTTCATCACGCGTATACAAATAATTTATTGTATATAATTCCACAGCTTCCTCAAATGTTCTAGGCCCACATTGGGCTATTCCACCATACACTTCAAAATCATAATTATAATGTTTGAGAATTAAGGACGCGCCTCATTTGTTTTCTTCCACTTATATGAGCATTCTCTTAATAGTATTTGATACATGAATGAATTGGTGAACAAGACAATTACATAGGAAGATTTTCATTACAGTTATTATAGTCAATTTCAATTGAGTCAGTGTGTTGAGAGCAATGATGGTCCTAGGAGTTCCTTCTCGAGAGGAAGTAGTCATTATCAGACTTTGTTAGGAGGCAATGTCTAAAATTTGAAAGTATACATTGCTAAGGGGGCATAATGTGATTTTCAAAAACTTGGGCGGTCAACCTCAGCCACCACTTACTTACTCCATATGCATGCAAGTCCTATTTCTTCTTTCTATTACCTCATCATGTGCAGCAGTATGTGGCATGGTAGTTCGATGCCTCAAACGATTTACATTGCAGCATTCCTACCAATCTAGCAAACCACATTCACCACTCTATACCTAAGCATTTTCTTTATTGGCATTCCTAGTTATGCTTCCACAAGCTTATAACAAAGCATGGAATTTAATAAGCCGCAATTTAGAAGTCGTATGCGGCTGAGGCACAGGATGAGAGCAATGAGATCATAATAGGATTTAAGAAGAAACTGTCCAGTGTAGGCCTTCTTAGATTGGGCAATTTACTGTCAAAAATTATCCAAAAGCACCAATTTCCAGGGTGTACTTCCATAACTATGCAAAGAATGAACTCCATACGCATATAAATCCCATATATATCAGTTAACGTCTCTTTCAAGAAGTCATGCACATTATTAAAAAAAAAAAGGGAGTTCCAACCAACCGTCGGTAAATTTAACACTGTACACATACCACATATCACAATATGGAAGTGGAAAAAAAAAAAAAGAGAAAGAGGAGGAAACCCTTCAATATTGTAATGAATCTTTGTGCCACTATTTACGGCATTATGGTAGGTACCATGGTATCCAAGAACTGTACTGGAAATAGTAAAAGGATGATAATATCCTTTACCCCAAGATATAGATGGGGAGATATAAAAAGATAGGAAATAGGAAAGGCCAGAAAAACAAGAAAAGCAAATGCAAAAGTAAATATAGCACTGAGGAGCTTAAGCCTTAATCAAACAAAACTGAAGTATTTCAACCAAAAACGATTGGAAAAGTCCTGTAAGACAAGTCCATTTCTTTATATACACCATAAATTTTATAAGAGGTAGAAAAGAATGATGTCCCTCACAGAGATGAAAACTATAGAAACAGCCTAAAATTTCACATCTAACAGGCCTCAACAACACTCAAGTGTCCCAAAATTTTAAAGGTAAAGCATGAAACAGAAACACCAAACAAAAGACTGGTATAACTATCTTGTCCATCAACCTGAGCTCTACTCTCGAGCTGACTAGTCAGACGACATCAAAAGGGGTTAACGACACACGAAACAAAACCTCAATGACACTTTAGCTAGTTATGCCTTCAGATAAACCCATCAACAAAACCTAACAATCTTTACCTCTACATATCCCATACAGGGGGAAAAAACAAAATGAAACAATCAGAACATCATCTACAACCTAGTTACCTAGTCCTAAAAGTTTGAGCTCTCCTCCCATTAAATTCCAGTCTATTTCTACAGTATCAATGATGAGATTTTGGCAATTCAAATATAATGAGCAAAAGTCAAAACAGTAGGATTAACCAGCGCAAGTGGAAAATGCTGTCCAAAGGCTAGTGGCACTTAAACAAATTCCTGACTTGTAAAGTTGTAAGAGAGAATAGTGGCATCATTATATGAAAGCTACATAATTATGGTGATTATAAAAAAACAATGACACCACCGAGAAAACTCAAATGAACATAATTAAGGAAGACCAGCCAAAAGGCATAGATGGCAAGAGGTATATAAGCAAATCAGCAACCAGCATAAAAAATTATTTGAAACTAGAAAATATATTAACGACGTTTGACAAATGAACAAGACCCTCACCCATCACATTTATACATATTATCCCCATGAAGCGGCTCTCTTGCTGTGAATAGGTCTAAACATTCCTCCAAAGATGCAGCATCCCCTTGAATTTCCACAGTTAAATCCATCATATTTTCAAACTGATTTGACACATTATTGCATTTTGTGCATATCACCTGGAAAAATAATGCACATTCAGGAGACCACTCAAAGTAAAAAGATAATATAAAAAATCCATACATATGCATCCCCACACAGGACAGAGAGGACGCAATGGGATATTCAATTGATATGCATAACGGGTAAACAGAGTTCTTGTACTATTTGGCTCAGATAAAAATGCTACAAAGACATTAACCTCTGTGCATGGGGACAGCTATTCTCATACCCCACAAAAATCTGGAAAAAAAATCGTTCACCTGATAAAACTGTTTATCAGGCAAACATTTATAAATTTTTCTTTTTTGGTTTAGGCTTGATGTTTTATAAGAGAATTACAAATAAAAGAGGCTGAGAAATAATCAGGTATCTTCTTTACAATTAGCAGGTGAAAAAACCAGCCATCAGTTTTATTCTTTAGCATCAAGGAAGCATGGATACGGATGAGATGCAGGTACGATATGGGTAAACGAATATAGCAAAACTTAAAATGATAGGATACGGATACACCCAAAATACATCTACATTTGTACTACTTCTAACAACTTGATAATTATTATTTCAGGGAAATTCTTTAATGACAGCACAAAAATTAGTAATTTTGACTTGCAAGAAAGCATTGATCGTCTCACTATGGTATATCCATAAAGTGAACGTGAGTAATTAAACAATGCAAAACCAATATTCAACTAGTTGGTTTCCTTAGAAAGTCTTGAACAACATATGATAGTAGATACTACTGAAGAAGCACTTATGTGTCTTCAATTTATATCGGTTTTTCTTTTAAGTGTTGCATTATACATAAATTCGAGAGGAAAAGGCAAAGATTAAATTAAAAATTGCTTTGTGTATGTATTTTCATATCTAAAGCACATGCATTGTGAATACGCATTGGCAAAGTATCCATACATTTTATTGCTATCTGATACGTATGTTGTGTACCAAATACGCATGCTCGAGTATCCCACAAATATCATATCTGATACAATATCTAATAAGGATCCGTCGACCTTAACGAAATATTCATACTTCTTAGCTTAGAATAATATGAACTAGAAATCCACATGTCAGACCTTTTTAAAGTAAATGACTCTCATGCTAATATCACAACTTTGTCAGTTACATAGATGTGTAACTACCTACAAGGCACAACCACACAAACTAAATCAACTCTAGCATCTGTTATCATATCACTCTGGACTGGAAGCAGGAGTGGAAGAAAGCTATAGAAGTGAACATAATCACACACCTTCATTCATATAGATGAATAAATGTCCTTTTAGTAACTTTGGAGAGTCCTTAAAAACCATACTTACAAGCAGCCAAAAATGTTCCCTAGAAATCCCTCAAGAGAGAAAGGAATGTAAATCAAAAAAAAGGCACAGCTAATCAAGTGTCTCAAACGAACATACATTTCTAACTCTATATTGGACAGCCAAGGAAACCCACATAAAGAGCAAGTACTTGACGCAACTAATTAAACAAAATGCATAATCAAATACCCCAAGGGCAGAAGAGATTGAGGGCTTCCAAAGAAGCAGCCCACTAAAGCACAAAGCCTAGACATACAAGCTCAATGAATCTCAAACTGAAAAGGTAACATAAAACCACCCAACCCAAAAAGAAAATAAAAAAAAATCGAACAAATGCTTCCTTGCTAGCCTGAAAAAAGGAAACACTGGTAAACACCAAGTCCGAATTAAACAAATAATCCTTCACCAATAATAGACTGCAGCACAACTTGAATAATACTATATTCTCAAGAAGAAACTCTGCCCTTAAGGCTTTTGGAGGGTAATACAATGATATTCACCTTAATGGTTTACTGAAAGTCATATGCCTAAATAAGACCAAAATAAGGAAAAGAAGTGTCACGCATCAAAAGTTTGCCTCATGCCTGAATCATGACCTTAACAAACAGTAATGTAGGGCGGGAAGGACTAGAAATCAGAGAATAAAAAAAGAAGAAAAAAAAATAGGGGGGATAAGGAATTTACCTCATCCTCACAGGGAATCAATCAAGAAATACACAAAATTTTTCACAGAGAAACACTTTTTATTATATCACTCTTCGCAATAATAGTTGAGATTACACCATTATTTATAAGTCAAGTTCTCTACCAAAATAAAAACTACTCTCCTACTAAAATTCTAAAAAAATTGCATAATCAAACTCGCAAACTCTTATACTACTAAAACTCTATAATAATTTCCTATTAAAGGATAGAACTAGGTCCCCCCTTCTTTGTACTGACAGGTGAGTAAAGGAGAACCCTTGGGTTGTAGGAGTCAAGTCTATGTCAGGACCTCTTTCCAGGTATCCCCCTAAGTGAAGGATTAGCTTCTTGGGACTCCCTCCTACGTCGAACTTCTTCTTCATCTATTTTTCCAAGTTGGGTGTTGGGTTTAAAAGAATAGATCGTCCTTCTTTTTACTGAAAGTTGAGATATGGGGCCGCCAGGTTGATCTATTACGAAAAGAGCTCGGCTCAAATTCTCGCTATTACTCCTAGTCAAACAAATACTCATAAATCAAATAATAATAATAAAACTATCAATTATACTTCCCTTTGAACCAAAAATTCTTAGTCTTTCTACTAGGCTTCCAAAGTCGATTGTATTGGTCCAACCAACCAATGATTGCGCCATCAATTTCCCCCCGCTAAAAAGAACTCGACTCCGGCGAGTAAGGAGAAGGTCTAAGAATACAATCTGATGGAGAAGCTCCATAAATCAATAATGAACTCTTTTTCAATTGTAGTATAGGTGCATCAGTAGCATAAGTAAGAGTATACTTCTTTCTTCCAATTGCAAAAAAATAAGTATTAGCATGCCCCGCATGTTGTGCATCATGATCTCATATCCAAGTGCGGCCTAAAAGTATATGACAAAACTTGAGAGGTAACACATCACACATAACGGTCTCCTTAAAGCTCCCAACAGTGAATGTCATGGTCCCATATCCAAGTGCGCCCTAAATGTATATGACAAAACTTCAGAAGCAACACATCACACATAACGGTCTCCTTAAAGACCCCAACGGTGAATGTACCTAGACATCTCTTATCAACTTTCAACTTGGCATTAGTAATCTATGCTATATGATATGGTTCCAGATGTAGTTCAACTTTCAAATTTAATTTCCTTATGACCTCTTCTAATACCACATGTGTGCAACTTCCCATGTCAATCACTAATGAGCACATTTTTCCTTCATAACAAACTCTTGGTTGAAAGATTTTCCCTCAATGAGTAAACTCATCATTAACAACTTCTTTATTAGCAATAAGTAGAGAACGGATAACACCCACAAAATGATCATCATCCAAATCATCAAAATTAACCTCACCCACATCCAAAGGTTTTACAATCTCTGTTTCAAATTCTGGCTCATCAGAATCATTATACACCTTAGAATTTTACTTTTCAACCACAAAAAACAAATTTTGAAGGGTATTGAAAAGAGAGATGACCAAAATCAAGATAATTAAAACATCTCGTCTTATAATTAGTGCTCTCTTGAGAAGAAGAATTAGCAGTTGTCCAAGATGGTTTGTTTGGAATAAAAGTATTCTTTGGGGGTTTATTGGTGGACTTACCTTGACTTGTATCTACGACAGTTCTCTCGATCCAGGTTGGAGGTATCATAGAAGATCTCATATAAGATCTGTTTTTCAACTCATCTTCCATTTGATAGGCAACCTAAACTGCATCTGCCATAGTGTAAAGTCTACTTGCAGCTAAACCCGTAGAAATTTGTGAATTGAGACGTTGCCTGTACATGGCAATCGTCACATCCTCAATCCAGTAACTTTGATCGAGTGGCCAAATAGTAGAACTTTCTTGTGTGCTCCTCGACAGATATACTCTTTTGATTCAATTATGTAAACTGTAGATGAGCTCATTACTTATAATTAGCAGGCACAAAGTAACAAGTCATAGCAATCTTCATATCATCCTATGATCTATCAAAGTGAGTTTGTTGGTACTTTACCCACCAAAGTCTTGTTATACCCTTCAATTTTAATTCTACAAAGAAAACCTTCCTTTCATTGATCAAACGGTGTCATCTGAAGAAGGTTTCAATGTTATGCAACCAATCAAGGAATATCGCTGGATTATTGTCTCTGTGAAAATTTTCAACCTCTAATTTAACCCCTTTATCAATATCAAACAATTTTGGGTCTTCTCGAACTAGGCCTTGTGGTGAAAGGCCTTGTACAAGTACCGATGGAAGATTAAGGACATAAGATGATGGACTATTATTAGCGTTTTTCTCAACTCTTTTACCCTTCTTATCTAAGAGATAAACTTCTATGACTCCTTTAGTAATGTTATAGACGCCTCTAGTGAATCCATCCTCTCATTCATGGCCTTTTGTGAATCAACTTGTGCTTGGGATAAAGCCTCCACTATAGCATTTAATTCCACGTTGAAAACCATTTTAATGGAAGAGATTTTAGGGATTTTTAAAAATTTGGGGGTAAAATTGTAATTTCAACAAGATTTAGGGCAAAACTGAAATTTCAAAAACTTTGGGGTAAAAATTGTAATTTTAGAAAAATTTGGGGTAAAAGTGTAATTTCAGAAACTTGTGGGGTCAAAATAAAATTTTTGAAACTTTTGGGAGTGTAAGTGTAATTTATAAAACTTCTGGGGTAAAATCTATAATTTTAGGAAAGTTTGAGAGGTGTTTGTGTAATTTCAAAAGTACTGGGGGTTTGGATCCAAAATTTCTGAAATATAGGCTGGGTAGATGTGGGCTTAAGGGATGATATTTTTGGAATGGGTGGGGCTGAGTTAGGCTCCTGATGGGCTCTAGCTAGGATAGAAACTCTAAAGAAATTGGACCAAAGTTTTACCTAAATTTACCCCACCCATAAGTGTCTTCAGCAAGTCTTCTTGTCTTCCAGAAGCAGTTGCCTGATACTTTCAATATTCAACTACAACAACAGTGCCGACCAAGAGATAGAAACAGAGACAACAGTAAGTCTGGAGTCAAGGAAACAACGAACAGCGAGGTGGATAATGACGATGAACAATGACAAGCCAATATCTATGATGGTGAAGCAAGAAGATATTGGAGCAACAAAGACAAAAGATTTGGATCTAGATTTTGCACTGATACCAAATTGATATAGGATGGGAAGGACTAGAAATCAAAGAATAAAAAGAGAAAAAGAAAGAATAGGGGAGAAGGGATTTACCTCATCCTCGCAAGGAATCGGTCAAAAAACACACAAAATTCTCTACAAAAAAACACTTTTTATTATATCACTCTCTCCAATAATAGTTGGGATTACACCATTATTTATAGGTCAAGTTCCCTACCAAAATAAAAAACATTCTCCTACTAAAATTCTAAAAGAGTTTCATAATCAAACTCTCAAACTCTTATACTAATAAAACTACCAATTACACTTCTCTTTTGACCAAAATTCCTAGTCCAACCAACCAATGGCTGCACCACCAAACAGAGTGCCCTATAACAGGGACGTTAAGAGTTTTTCCTTGGTATTCTAGATTCAACTTGATTAGCAGTCCATTAATTGACCATCAGCACACTAGGATGTTTTTACCTTTTCAGCATATTGACATCAAGAATCACCCAAACAGATGTCTGGGGAATTTAGTGGCATTGGCTTTAGTAAGAAGCTACCTGAGACTGGAGGCGACCACCAAATATATGCTGAATAAGGGTCGTCTCTTGAGAGCTTGGACAAACAGCCTTTTCTCCACCGAATTCATCAAGGCACACTGATTGCATTGTATCAATAGCGAACCTGTAAAATGATCAATTTTTATCGAGTTAAATTAGTGGCTTGTCATCAACTAAACACCAAAAAACATAAAAATTGAACCAGATCTCAAGCAAGAAACAGGAACCTCATGAACTCATGGGCATCCTCCTGTTTTCCATAGCCAAGATTACCACCAATATTAGGTAAACGTGAGAGAATATTGATTGGTGAAAAAGGATGATGACTTTGGCTAGCTCTTTCAACATGGGTTTGAAATTCACACAGGAAGCACCAATCATTCCGCCTGCCTGAGGAACAACAAACAACCGATATATGATCAAGAAACTTTTCAAATATCGAGGGAAAAAGAAATCAAATATATGAACAGTTAGGATCGATGCAATTACATTCAGTCCTATGGCCTTTCTCCAACAAGTAGGCTAAAAGGGGCTGCGTATATGCAAGACATTGTAGAACCACGTTGGCAAAACAGCTGGAAAAGAGAGAGAACGAAAAACAACAATGCTGTTCAGAACTCCTAAGCATAAATAACAAGCTTTAAAAAAGTGAAGCTCTCAAGCCTGTCGAAAGCAGCCAATAAATGATACCATAGACACAGCACTAGTATTGTAAGTACAGACCTGTTTCCACAATTCAGAAGCCCACAAGGAGGGAAACCTGGCTTTTTCCAGTTAAAAAGTTCCACAAATTCCTCATAGGGAAAAAGAATCTGAAAACAGAAATAAAGAGTGATTCTGGTCAACAACCTATTGAAAAGTATATGGAAAACAATACTGGAAAGGATAGTAATGTACCTGTTTTGACGGGTTGAGCATCTTGGAGGTTCCATTGGCAGAAACCAGTGAAACCGCAGTAGAAGATTTCTTTCCAAGCAGTACAGATACAGACTGCGTTGAATTAACTTTACCAGACAATTTAAAATCCTTGCAAGTCGTCTTGTGCCCAGAATTCCAGTGGGACCTTTGGCAAGCTTCCGAGCTAAAAAATGGAAAGATGGAGAACAATATTAAAACTTGCACGAATTATAGTAGCACAAGTCTAACCAATGTTCATATGCACAAAACCAAAGCACTAAAATAAATTTCACAACACAGAGAATGGAACCTGATAAAAGAATCAAAGCATAAAAGAACTGGTATATTACAAGACGGATGGAGGTTAAAATAAGGGAAAACTAAAATAGGGAAAAGTAAAAAGCAGAAATACAAGGCAGAGATAGAAAATTGTCTCCAAGAGCGTGAAATTGACGACAAGAAATACACCAGAAATTGTATCAAAGGAAGCTGCTACTCAACAAGATTATGGAGAACAAAGAAAGAGTCCTTGTTAAAAAAAGAAGCTCTTACCAGTCCATTTGGTTAGTAGCTCAATCCCAAGCAATATTTCAACAAACATCTGATAATATTAGCAAGCAATGAAGTAACCCAAACTGAAAACAGTTATATTTGATCACTTCATTGGTTTGAGTAAATTGAAGGGGTAAAAGCTATTTTAAGATGGATTTTCTTAAAGAAATTTTTCAAATTGCAGAAGATATCTGTCAAGGTCATCTCAGAATGAGACTTTAACACCTCCACTGGAGCATCAGTGTTCTCTCATTTATTATTTGCTGAAGATAGTCTTCTTTTTGTGCAGGTAACACCAGAAAATGGGAAAGCAATAAAAGAATATCTTCACAAATATGAAGTTGCATCACAAAAGAAAATTAATATGTCCAAGTCAGTGGTGGTTTTTAGTAAAAATGTGACTGCAAATGATAAGGAAAAAGTTTTAGAAGTTCTTCAACTTCCAGTTGTTGATTGTCACGAAAAATATCTTTGTTTGCCATCAATTGTGGGAAGATCAAGAATGGAGATTTTTTATTCTATTCAACTCTGGGTTTGGGCATAGTGGAGTGAAGTTTTCTGGAAGGAATTATGTCCACTTTGGGGTTTGATGAAAAGTGGATTCATTTGATGAAGTCTTGTGTAAATACGGTATCCTATTCGGTGGTGATCAATGGGGAGCTGCTAGGGTTTTTCACACCATAGAGAGGTATTAGGCAGGGTGATCCACTAACACCATATCTTTTTCTTCTTTGTTAGGAGGGTCTATCTTCACTACTTATAAATGCTGAAAGTAATGGTTCAATATAGGGCCTAGCAACTGGTCGAGGAGCACTTGTGTTCTCTCATATATTATTTGCTGATGATAGTCTTCTTTTTGCTCGGGCAACACCACAAAATGGGGAAGTGATAAAATAATGCTTTCACAAATATGAAGTTGCATCAGGACAGAAAATTAATATGTCCAAGTCAACAGTGGTTTTTAGTAAAAATGTGACAGCAAATGATAAGAAGGAAAAAGTGTTAGAAGTTCTTCAACTTCCAGTTGTTGATTGTCACAAAGAATATCTTGGTTTGCCATCAATTGTGGGAAGATCAAGAAAGGAGATTTTTTATTCTATTTGACTCAAGGTCTGGACTAAAATTCAAGGATGGAAGGAGAAAATGCTATTTACTGCAAGAAACGAGGTTCTCATTAAGGAGGTGGTGCAAGCCATTCCAACATACGTAATGTCATATTTCAGATTGTCGTCTTTTTTATGTGCGGAAATTAATAGTATGGTTGCTAACTATTGGTAGGGACAGAAGAATGAACAAAAGAAGAATACATTGGATAGCTTAGGATAAAATGTGTGTTGCAAAATCTTGCGATGGTATGGGGTTTAGAGGACTGGGTTCTTTTAATCTAGCTATGTTGGCTAAACAATGTTGGCGGTTAGTTAAACATCCAGATTCTATGATTTACAAAGAGTCTTGCAAGCAAAATATTTTCCTTCCTCTTCTCTTATGGATGCTCAACTGGGACCTCGTCCCTCTTTAACATGGAGAAGTATCTTGGCTTCAAGGAAAGCACTGGAGGCAGGAATGTGATGGCGAACTGGTGATGGTCGAAGTGTTCGGGTGAAGAGTGATAAGTAGATTCCCAGGCCCTTTTCTTTCAAAATAACTAGTCCACTACCAGTTTGGGATGAAGATTTCTTTGTAAATTCCTTAATTGATTTTGAACATGGGTGCTGCAATACAAGCTTATTAGAGCAACATATTCTTCCTTATGATATGGAACAAATTCTGGGCATTCCTATTTGTGATCAATTTCCAAATGATCAATTGGTTTGGAACTACATTAGTTTTGGCCATTTCTCAGTTAAAAGTGCCTAGGAATAGCGAAGGGAAATAGTCTAGAAACTTCATTTGGTCTTTGAGGATCCCCAATAAAATTAAAATTTTTGTTTGGAGAGTAATCAAATATATTGTGCCTATCCAGTGCAATATTCAGCAAAGGCAAATTCCTGTTGATACTGAATTCTTACTATGTGATGCTCCAAACGAATCTATTGCTCACATCTTTCTGGAGTGTCCTGTTGCTTTGGCAGCGTGGAAAAAATCTGGTTTTATCTTCTCTTATGAGCAAGCTGTTATGTTTAAGGATTGGGTGTTAGGTTTCATCAGTCGGCTGCAATCTGACCAACAATGTTTGGTTTCTGTTCTTCTCTGGTCAATATGGTTTAAAAGGAACAGAGCACAACACGGAGTAACAATGTCTCCAGATCAAATATCTGATTTTGCTCAAACATATTTGCACCAGTTTTGGAATAGTCAGCATAATTTAAATGCACAACACTTCACAGATTCAGATGCTGGTAAGTGGGCTGCTCCTTCCACGGGTGTTTTCAAATTAAATTTTGATGGAGCAGTGTTTGAGTCGGATGGATTTTTGGATATTGGTGTTATTTTCAAGGATTAGGATGGATCTTTTGTTCAGGGTTATTCCCAAAGGATTTAAGGGCTACTTAAACCTGATCTTGTGGAGGCTCTAGCAGCAACAACAACAATTAAAATTGCAGCTGAATCAGGTTATGGTAGAATTTTTCTTGAAAGTGACTCGAGGCTTGTTACTGATGCTTTGAAAAAGGGGACTTCGGACTTATCTGAAATGAGTAAATTCATTGATCAAATTCAGTCATGTTGATGGGTTTGAAGATTACGCAATCTCTTGGATTCACAGAAATAGAAATACGGTGGCAAATTGTTTAGCCAAGTTTGCAAAAAATTGTATGAGTCCCTGTTTATAGAGAGAGCATTGTCCAAGTATTTTTAATACCTCTCATCCGGAATAATGTACTCTTTTCTGATTAACAAAAATTCTTGATCGTTTCTATCAAAAATAAAATAAAATAAAAAGCAATGTATTCAGTCAATTTTCTTCAAGCGGTCAGATTAAACTCGTAGTGAGTACAAGACCTGCTTGAATGCATCTCGATTGATTGCATCTGGTTCCTTTTACGACAAGGGCATGCATTTCATGGTCACAATGAATCAAAGAACAAGTAATCAAGAAAAATTTTCTGAGCTTTTGAGGTTTCTTGCAGATAACAATAAGGATGTCAAAGTCGTTGCATTGAAAAATGCTCCAGAAAATCTCAAGTTGTCGGCACCTAATTTGCAAAAAGACATTGTTATTGTAGCTGCGGTTGAAACCTATAATGCAATCATTTCCCATTTCGGTGAGGCTCTTTTCTCCGTTCTTATTGATGAATCTCGAGACATATCAACAAATAAACAAATGGTTGTTGGATTGTGGTATGAGTGTCTTTTAGGGTTTGAGCATATTACTAATACAAATTCTCTCTCACCTAAGGCAACACGAAGACTTATTTTCAAGATATAGGCTAAGCTTGTCTAGATTGTGTGGAGAAGGTTATAACGAAGCTAGTAATATGCTAGGTGAGTTCAATAGTCTTAACGCGCTTATATTGAAAGAGAATAAATGTGCATATTTTATTCATTGAATTGCTCGTCAATTGCAATTAGCTCTTGTTGCTGTGGCAAGGGATCATAGCCAAATTGCAACACTCTTCACTTTTATGGTAATGTGGTTAATGTTGTTGGAGCCTCGTGCAAATGACGAGATTTTTTCGAGAGAAACATATTACTAAAGTTATTGAAGCACTTAATAATGGAGAGTCTCTAAGTGGGCAAGGCTTAAATCAAAAGACTAGTCTTAAACGTTCTTGTGATACACGTTAGGGTTCCCACTATGATACTCTAATTACTTGATTAATATGTTTTCACTGGTGATTGTTGTGCTTGATATGATTTCAGATGATGGTTCAAATACAGAACAAAGAAGGAAAACAAATGTTCATTTGGACTCGGTTGCAATCTTTTGAATTTATATTCAATCTTCACTTGATGAGAAGTATATTGGGAATCACGAATGAATTGTCCAGGCATTACAAAGGAAAGATCAAGATATCGTGAATGTCTTGAAATTAGTTCAAATGTCCAAGCAACGAATCCAAATGATGAGGGAGACCAAACGGAGTTCTTTACTTGATGACATTTCTTCTTTTTTGTAGCAAACATGATATAATTGTTCCAAGCATGGCTGATACATTTCAAGTTCAAGGGCGGTCAAGGTGTAAGACTCAAGAAATGATGAACTTACATCATTATCGTGTCGAACTATTTTATAATGTTATTAACATGCAACTTCAAGAGCTAAATAATCGTTTCACTGAATCGAAAACTGATCGACTTCTTGGTGTGGCATATTTGAGTCCATCTAATTCATTCTCTACTTTTGACAAGAAGAAGTCAATTTGTCTTGTTGAATTTTATCCAAATGAATTTTTCTTCACTAGAACTCACAAGACTTTTTGATCAGCTTGGCAATTATATTGTTGATGTGCGAAGACCTCTTAGGGATTGGTGATCTTGCAAAAAAAATGGTTGACATAAAAAAAGACATGATACATCCACTAGTTTACTTGTGACTTTAACATTTATATTACCAGTTGCAAGTGCCACCATTGAGAGAGCATTTTCAACAATGAAGATTGTGAAAACTAAATTACATAATCGAATTGGTGATCAATGAATGACATATAGTTTGATTACTTATATAGAGAAAGACATTTTCGATCGCATTGATAATGAAGTTATCATGGAACGCTTTCAAGTATGAAGGTTCAACAAGTTCAATTGTAAATGGGCCTCATTTTTTTTGTAAAATTTTATAATTAACCTCTTTTTAGATATTTTTGTTTTGAATAGAATATATATATTGACTTTAATCCTTTTTATGTTTAATGAATATTTAAGTATCAAATCTGATGTAAAAATCATAAATATATCACATTATTTTTATCTATTAGAGAACAAAGTAAAACTTGTAGTTACAATGTGTCTACCCTAGATCATATTCTTGGCTCCAGCCTCCACCACTAGTAGAAGGTGAAGCACATGTCATGTATTCCTTATGCTTGTACAGTTGAAAGCATTATGCATGCAATGGTGCGCACTAATCCAGACATTTCACATACCGTAAACGTGATGAGCCGATATATGGATCTACCAAGTAAGGTCCATTGGCATACTATGAAATGGATACTTCAATATCTACGAGGTATCACAAATGTTCGACTTAATGTTACTTGGATTGCAGATCGATCCGATTCGATAGTGGTACGAGCGCTAGTGGTAATTTCTCAGATACGCAGCACAGTGGAGATAGGCTTATTTGGTACGATATTTTGATTCATGGTTCTTTTTGGTACTTCAATCTGCATCGCTTTCATTATTACAAGAAATTCTATATACTTATACACGTATAGTCAATTATGAAGAAAAAAAATAAAATCACAACAAATCAAAATATAAGTTTAAAAATTATTAAAAGAAAGCAATAAGACACCAAAGAGCGACGAAAATAAAGAAATAGACTTAGTAAAATGACTTAAAAAATCCTACCTAAATTAGTTGACCCAAACACGTGGTTTTAAGGCCATCTTTCTATTTCTAATAAGTAAGTTTGTAAGCCTAGCTTTAATGCAATTTAATAAATACACTTTTATTTTTTTATGTTGGTTTTTAAGTTAGGTTTTCTTCTTTTTCGTTGAGCATTTTTTAGGATAATAGAGCCATTGGACTTCTTAAAGTCGTTGAGTAGCTTTGGGGCTGTAGACTCTACTGTTCTTTAGGCCACCAGATGTTAAAGGGAGAGGATTGTTTATGGTCTAAGCCTAAGACGTAACATTAACACAGAACTCTAGTTTTCTATCACTTTCCAACTTTTGCCATTGTATTCTTCTCTAACTCTGAATCTCTACATCAAATAAAAAAAAAATTGAAAATCACACAAAGAATTTCAATTCCGTAATCCCTTTGCGGTGAAGTTTCAACGAAGATTGCAACTTCCTTGTGGCGAGGTTGCCAAATCAATTTGATTGCGATGAAGATTACAATGGTGGTGCGAAATCTTCATGGGAATCTTCTCCAAGAGTGCAATATGTGTATGTATCCCATCCCGTTCACCAATTTGCAACTTCTTGATTATGCTATTTGCTAGTGTGCAATATGGGTTTTTTGGGATATTTAGAACAAATTGGTATTAGTGTTTGGATGATGATTGAAAATAGGGTTCAACTTGGGTCGATATATTTTGTCAATTTGGGATGCAAATGCACCTTGTTTGGGGTCGTCCGACCAAAATTGGAGGTCGTTTGTCATTCTGGCGAACCTTGTCATCGGTTGCGCTTGTTTATAACAGAGGCAAGATAAAATGATAGTTAGAAATAATTTATGTTGGGGATCTTGATCGAAGGAGATATTTAATAGGTTACATATTTCACTCTCTGTGGTTGTGCTATCAATTGCAAGATAACATTGCAATCTATAGTTGCATTGTCTACAACTAAGGCCGCGTGCATGACAGCTACAGAGGCAGTGAAGAAAGTTAAAAGGTTTGGTTGGTGATCATGATTTGGAACAGAAATTTACAACTGCGTACTGTGACAACTAGAGTGTCATACATCTGACTAAGAATCATATGTTTCATGAAATGACCAAACATATCGATGTCAGAACTTCATTAGAGATGTTATTTCTAAGGGCACTATTGTAGTGAAGAAAATTGCTATAGCAGAGAATCCAATTGATATGATGATGAAAGTAGTTCCAACAATCAAATTCAAGTACTACTTGAACTTGATCAACATCGTACCAATTTGAGCGCCTTATAAGGCACATCAGCGATGACGATCGGGAATGAGTTTTCAAATGACTTTTGGCCAAGGTGGAGAATTGTTGACTAAATGGCCAGAAGGTGGCCAAATTATCAATGACTTGGGCATTAAAGTCGAGCACGTAGGCTATTGTATAAAGGCTTGTATTGTGGCTTAATCATGCGCAAATCTAGTTACGCATACTCGCATCCAATGGTTTGGAGTTTTCCTTTTCAGTGTTCTTTATATAAATGGGTACTCAAGCATTGGTTGAGGGCATCAGAAATCAGGAATAGTCCTCTACATTTCAGAGTATTGAGGATTGTAAGGCAACTGAGAGTTGAGTGATATTAGTGTGATCAGAGTGCATTTTCTCTAGTTGGAGTGAGTACTACGAAGCAAGAAAAAGTTGTTCTTGTACTGTTGTTCTACTCCATAGTGAAAATATCCGATCGTTGTTTGTCGTGGACTTAGGCAACAGCCGAACCATGTAAATCTCTTGTGTCCTTTAGTGCATGCCTTATTTGTTTTTTGTCACTGTGTTGTCTACCTCCATACCCAAATCGTGGGCCCGTCACAACACATGTCACAAGCTTTATCAATTCTTTACAATTTGTTTGGCTTGAATAATGAGCTTTTATTGCTTATGGCAAAGTCAATGAAGGGTAACACGTATTCAGCTTTAGAATTATTGTAGTTTGGACGTGTTTTATCTCTTAATCCCTCATACTTCTAGTATTGTAATAACATCCTAAATATATATATAGACTTATCCTAGCCGCATTTCTATCCTCTTTTTTAAGATTTTGTCATATCGTCGTATTTGTGTTGTCATACCCATATCCATATTTGAGTTTCCTAAATTAAAAATGTACTTGATCCACATTCTAACAAAACCACATAAAAAATTATTTACGCTATATGACAATTTATACAAAAAGGAAATGAAAAAAGTAAATAAATCAAGCAGTCTACTCATACAATATCAGTTAAATTGGTGTCGTGTGAACATCGAATTAATCGTATTTAACACTAACTCGACTCGATTTCTATTTGTTATCAAGTAGTCATTTTTGAATTCCTATCGGATCGGATTCATGTTGATTGGGTTGAATTCTATCACTAGAGGTACATAAAATTGCCACCCCCAACATTTCAAAAATACAATCATAGTAAAGCCATTCGAGCAAAGCTAGAGACATATCACAACTTGCGATAGTGATCACAAAGAAATTGGATAACTTTTCAATATTTAGAGGATAATTTAGTTGGTTTTGGATAGAAGACCTATAAAAATAAATTAATCCCAATCATTTTGACGAGAGTATCAATTGTTTATTCTCTCTAGAGGATTAGTGTATCTTGACTTGATCTTTATGAAGATTTCGTTACCCCCTTCTTTCTCTTCTTTTCTATCCCTTTCTCTCCCTGCAGAGCCCAACTTTGATCCATACTTGCTCCAGCTTCTCAACATACTTTACTGAACTTGCTTTTGACACTGTTCATCGGTAACCCCTTCTTTTCTATCCATTTTCGTCACGGTCGGGGAAAAAATCAGAATTTTGTTCCTTTATCAAGACGGATATGTTGTCATTGTCCCCCTTCGTCGTGTTTAACACGTTGCGACCCAATGTGCTGGCACTGCTGGTGATACTTGGTGTTGCAGACCATTGTGTCCTGTTGGAGATGTGCCATGTTACAAAGTTGCAGCTAGTGCTGCAAACTGCATTCTTCATCTAGAAGAAACCTTGGTTTATTTGGTGGGCGTGAAGAGTTGGATCAAGCCAACACAATTACAAGAAGAAAGGAACAGCCCAATCCCTAGTTTCCAGAAAAATTCCAGAACATCTCCCTAGTTTCTTAATTCAAATGAAGCCCCTGAATTTTTGAAAGTACACCGTAGCTTTCCATCCGCAATATTTTCCAAAATTTCAGAACCCCCCTCCAAGGTTACTGAAATTACAACACCACCCCAGAATTTTCTAAAATTCTAAAACAGTCCCAATGATTCCAAATATCACAGATTGGCCCAAAACTTTCTGGAAATTTCAAAATTTATATTCACACAAAGATATTCATCAAACCTGGGGTACTTGCTAGACTTGATATTATGACCAAAGCACATAACATTATAATAGGGTGACGCATCAAGACAGCATGCGCTTGGTTAGTAACCCTTGCGGAACTCAAAGCATCACTAGATTCGCAAAAACAAAAAAAAAAGGTTTTGCTGGCTGCTCTTTGTGAAAGTTTTTGTTCAATGCATCACTAGACAGGAAGCTCTTGAGGCAAAGTTTTTATTTTTTCAGTTGTCAATCAACTAATGGCTGAACAAGACCCTACACCACAAGCACTGCCACAAATTTCAATCCAATTGAATGATAAGCCAAAATTGTCTAAAATGGAGGAGTCTAAAAGTTCTCCTTGTGCTACATCAAGTGTCACTAATAAGCCATTTTCAAAGGACATCCCTACAGATGAAGTCAAGCAAGTTCCAAAAGTGGTTTCTTTAGATATGATTCTAGTGAATATATCTCCTCAAAGCTCCTCAAAATAACCTCTTTTTCAACTATAATAGCACCAAACACTCTTATTCAACTCCTTTAATTCATGATACACTTAGCTTAAGTTTCGTCAAACACTTAAAATTTTTCCCAACCTTCCACCTTTGCCTCAGTCCACCAGCATTTGAAGTCTCTCATCACCACACATTCTCAAACCTAGAAGACATTGGTCGTCATCTCAATAGATGAAGTATGCATAGAGACCAGAAATCAAATACGGCTTTAATCAGGACATATTTCCTCACAGCAGCAAACATGTCTTCCGAACCATGCCAAAAAAAGAATTTAGCCAACCTAAGACAAACAAAATTCTACCAAAATTTAGACCAAGTGAATCTAGCATTCAAAGGCAATGTATCAAACAAATTATACTCCCTAAACTTGTTGCATTTCCTCAATGTCATAGTACTTCTCCAACCGTTCAACAATTTTTACAAAAACCTAACAACAAGAAGATCACCTTGTAAGACCCATAAAGGACTACACTGTTAAGAGTATTAGGGTAGTATGTGTAAATTATTAAGAGTATTAGGATAGTACGTGTAATAAATAAGAGTATATTTGTCTCTTTCTGAATATTATAAGTTAACTATAAATACAAGTGATGTATGAGAGGTAGGGTTAAGTTTTGACCCCTTTTTGTTTCTTTCTAATATTATGTTAACCCTCTCAACTTAACATGGTATCAGAGCAATTACGATCCTAAATATATTAACTCTATTGTGGTAGTGTGGTACTGTTATTGTGGTGGCATTGTGGTGGTTCTTGTCGATGTGGTGGCGTGATCATTCATGGTGGTGGTGTGGTCTTTGATCATCGTCGAGTAGCGCCGTCGTCGTCGTGGTGTAGCTATGGTGGTGTGGTGGTACTGTTGTCGTGGTTCCTATTGATGTGGTGGCATGATCGTTCGTGGTGGTGGTGTGGTCTCTATTCATCGTCGAATAGCGCCGCCGTCATCATCGTGGTGTGGCTGTGGTGGTATGTTGCTGTCGTTCGTCGTGGTGTGTGGCGCCGTCAAAGACCAGAGGCTTGGAACCCTAATCAACGAAGAAGAAAGAATCCAACCCCTGGAGTCGGGTCTAGATCAAATCGGGTCCAGACCATGATCTTAAATTGTTTTAAGTCCAGCCCAATCAATCTTCCAGCCCACAGTCTAACTTAAACCGGATCAATCCCAGTCCAGCTCACGGTCCAACTTAGACTGGATCAATCCCGATTCATCTTCAGACCAGTTCAGCAGTCTAGAGAGCCCAACTAGTCCGATCCTGCGGTCCAGGGAGCCAAGCCGATCCAATTCAATGGTCCAGCTAGGTTTTCCAGCCCAGTTCAGTCTTCCAGCCAGTCCGATTCATACAGTCCAATTTTCCAGCCCGATTCAGTCTTCCAACAACTTCTTTTCCTCTGGTTCAACACTGCAGCAACTTCTTGATTGCTATTTATTGCACTGTTATGGAACCCAAGCAAGGTGACAGCTCTCTGACTCCATCTTTGTCATCTACCTCTACTCGTACTTTTCTCAATAGTCTCATGACTTCTGTTAAACTCAATGGAACTAATTATACTTTATGGTCCCAATCTGTTCAAGTCTTTCTACGAGACAACAGATTTAAGAAATATTTGATGGATCCTAAAACCAAAGAAGGTATTCTTGGGTATAATCAGTGGGAACAAGAGGACGCTCATTATTTCTTTACAATTGAATAGAATTGAGCCTAATATTAGTTCTACCCTGCTCTATCTTGACACTGCCAAAGAGATGGGATCATTTGACCACCATGTATTCCAGTACTGGTAATTTTACCCATGCTTATGAGGCATGCAAGGAATATTTCTAGCTAGAATAGGGTACTTTGAGCCTTGAGAATTATTACTCTCACGTTCGCGAATTCTGTAAGGAGATGAAGACCTACCATTCATTTACTACTGATGATGCAGTTTGGCAGAAACAACATGAAAATTTGAATGTTGTTAAATTTTTTGTAGGATTGAAACCTGAATACGAGACTATTCGTTCTCAAATTTTGGGTGGTTCTAGTCTTACCTCATTACTTGAAGTTTTCTCTTGTTTACAGTGTGTTACTCCTTCAGGCATTGATCATGGTGTCTCCACTGATCACTCAGCCCTTGTAATTTCTAGTAACCACAATGATGGTCATTGAGGTGGACGTGGTAATTGTGGTAGTCGTGGTGGTCGAGGAGGTCATACAACTAGGTCATGGGGGCCGTAGTGGACCACGTTCCTGTACTCATTGTGGTCGTAGAGAACACACTGTTAATTTATGTGAGAATTTACATGAAAAACCTTCTGGTGCTGCTAATCACGTTTCCTATCAGTATGACACCTCGGTTGTTGCTTCCACACCTCGGTTAACTCCACCAAACACTAGGTCAGTTACTATTACACGAGAAGAGTATTCCCCGTTCCTATCCTAGCAACAGGCTATTCCATCTCCCTCCACTGCTACTTTTGTTCAGTCAGGTACTGCTTCCACTTGTTTATTATCCTCTACTCACAGTCCCTAGATCATAGACTCTGGCGCTTTTGACCACATGACTGGTGCGTCTAGTATTTTTTCTATTTATCAGCCTACTACTTCCATACATAGTGTTACTCTTGCTAATGGTACTTGTTCTAAAGTTTCAGTTTTGGAGACTACTCACTTGAGTCCTGATATGTCTCTATCCTCCGTGTTATTTGTTCCTAAATTTTTTTTTAGTTTATTTTTCATTAGCAAGATTATCCGTTCTCTCAATTGTTCCGTAACCTTAACACTAACTGGATGCATTATCTGATCCGGGTCGGAGGAGAGCTATAAAGGAGGAGATGGATGCCTTATATCATAATAGAACTTGAGATCTCGTTCCTTTACCTCCTGGTAAATGAACTGTTGGTTGTCGTTGGGTATATACTGTTAAATTTCATCCGGATGGTTCTGTGGAGCGTCTCAAAGCCCGGCTTGTTACAAAGGACTTTACTCAGACCTATGGTGTTGATTATGAGGAGACATTTTCTCCTGTTGCTAAAATTTCATCTGTTTGAATCTTAATTTCTTTGGCTGCTAATCTTGATTGGCCCTTGTT
The DNA here is from genome assembly GCA_963454935.2 of Ilex paraguariensis. Taxonomy (NCBI): domain Eukaryota; kingdom Viridiplantae; phylum Streptophyta; class Magnoliopsida; order Aquifoliales; family Aquifoliaceae; genus Ilex; species Ilex paraguariensis. Next base: position 479,799 of record CAUOFW020002025.1, read on the forward strand.
TCAGTTAAATGTCAAGAATGTCTTCTTACATGGAGATTTGGTTGAAGAGATATACATGAAGTAGCCACCTGAATTTACGGTTCAGGAGGAGTACTGTAAGAGTTTATATCGGTTAAAGAAATCATTGTATAGTTTAAAGCAATCACCGAGGGCATGGTTTGATAAGTTTTTATATAAAATTTTTAGAGTTTGGTCTTCTTCGCTATCAGACAGACCATTTTGTGTTTCATAGACAGACGGATGCTGGATATGTTTTATTAGTGGTCTATGTAGATAATATTGTGATTACTGAAAATAATTCTAAGGGGATTGTTAAGTTAAAAATCTTCTTGCAAGATCGATTTCATACTAAAAATTTAGAAAAACTCAGGTATTTCTTAGGTATTGAGATGGTTTGATCTAAACAGGGTATTTATTTATCCAAGAGGAAATATGTGCTTGACATGCTAGAGAAAGCAAGTTTATTGGGTGACAGACTGATTAATGTTCTTATGGATCCAAATCAGAAACTGTTGATGAATGATGGTGCACAATTTAAAAATCCGGGTTGATATCGCAGATTGGTTGAGAAGCTCAATTATCTCACTACTTACTTAGCTGGATATTTCCTATGCAATCAGTGTAGTAAGTCAGTTAATGGGATGTCCTAAAGTATCATATTAAGAGGCACTTACTCGTATTCTACGATATCTCAAACGCGCTCCTGGCCTTGGACTGTTATATCGAACTAATGAACATCTTAAAGTAGAAAATTTTTCAGATACTGATTGGGTTGGCTCTCTTTTTGATTGGAGATCAACCACTAGTTATTTCATTATTGTACTTTCTTAAGAGGTAATGTTGTCTCATAGAAAAGTAAGAAACAATCCGTGGTAGCAAGATCCAGTGCTGAGGCTGAGTATAGGGCAATGGCGCACACGACGAGTGAGTTGACTTGGCTACTACACTTCCTCTAGAAAATTAAATTTTTTGTTCAACATCCTTTACAGTTGTTCTATGACAATCAGGCAACTATCCATATTACTGTCAATCTAGTGTTTCACGAGAGAATCATATTATCACTTTATTCGAGACAAGATAATAGCTAGGGGAGATTACGACTCTATTTGTGAAATCTGAAGATCAACTTACAGATATATTTACCAAAGCATTGAGTCGTACACGTCTTATAATAATTTGTTCCCAACTTGGATTGTACGAGGAGGAATGTTAAGAGTATTAGGGTAGTATGTGTAAATTGTTAAGAGTATTAGGCTAATATATGTAAATATAAGAGGGTATATTTGTCTCTTTATGATTATTATAAGTTAACTATAAATACAAATGATATATAAGAAATAAGGTTAAGTTTTGACCCCTCTCTGTTTCTGCCTAATATTTTCTCTAATATTATGTTAACCGTCTCAACTTAACATACACAAATACAGTTCCTCCTAGAAATACTCACACATTCAAGGCCTGATCAGACCATAAACCCCAAACACCCATCAAGCACAATCCTTAGGACCCTTAAAATAATAGAAATTGTAAAACTACCCCATAGTTTCTAGCACTCTCTCATTCCATATGATTAACACGCCCCTAACCTTCCACACGGAGGCAGAATTTCCCAACTTCAATGTCTAGGCCCCAGAATGTTTTGATAATAGAGACATCAATCTTTTTCTTTTTTGTTCCCTAAACGATAAAAACATGGCTTACCTTTCTCAACATATCCTCAATCACCTTTCTTTTCCAACTATCACCTAATCCTTTTATATTCCAACAAGCTATCTTTATTGATCACACAATAGGTCCCCATTGTCGTTCCTAGAATTAATTCCATTATATACTTCGAATCCGACATTCGATCTCTAAATTCCCTAATCCCCCTGAACCTCTTTTCACTATTCACCCTTCTACTATGCCCTCTCCCTCTCCCTCTCCCTCTCTAACAGTTATATACAAAAAACAATAAAATTTTCCCAACAACTCTCTAGCAAGTCTCGAATTTTATGCCTCTCAAGCCAATCCAACAATTTCATTTTATGGTTCAAACTATCTGCTACAATAACTCTAGGCCAAGTTGCATCCGAAACGGCATCTTCCATTCCAAAACTAATATATATTACGTGCAAACCACAAGTCTCGCTTAGCTTGTGGTTGACTAAAAAATGTGTCCAAAATCTCTCATCAAGCCAACTTTTATCTATATAGCATTTCGTATGTATAATCCAATATCGTGTCACGACACTACAACCAATTTGTCACAATTGCCTTGAAGTCAATGGCGAATACCATGACCTTAAAACAAGCGCAAAATCCCCTCCCAAAATAAGCCAATATCCCTTCTCTCCCCAACCTCATTTCTCATACTAGTTCCCTTTCATAAAATCATTTATTTTTACATTGCCCTATTGCTTTATCTTTGTGGACCAATTTGTTTTCATTGGCAAGATTGAACTGAGATTTTAAAGGATTTGGACATCATCATAAAGGAGTTGCTCCATAGAATTGTGCAATCCTTGCTATGGTTTGGGTTGTTTGGTTGGACAATAATGCTCAGGTTTTTAAGATAGATGTGAAATGTTAGAAGACTTATGGAACCATATATTTTTCTTGGCTTCGTTCTAGGCCTCAATCATTAAGCACTCTGTATGCATACCACTCTTTTGTATTTTGGCTGGATGGAGAACCGTTTGTGACTTATTGTTTTTGGGCATCTCTCATGGGTTGTCCTCCGATTTTTGTTAGTTTACTGTTTTGGCATTATGTATTTTGAGGTTTGGACTTCACGTCCACCCTCTTTTATTTTGATGTACTTTCTTCTATTATTAATAATAAAATGTTGGTTTCTCATCAAAAAAAAAATTATTTGCTAATAAGGGATCAAACAATTCTAATTGCTAAGTCCTAGTCTTTTGAAAAATCTATCCTCTGTCCAACTGCATCACCATTCTATTTGGGTCTCCAACCCCCCCCCAAAAAAAAAAAAAAAAAATCGAACACGACACAAAACTTCCTTATACTATTCACTCCCAATTGGTATTTGTCGATACCTCCTCAATTAACACTTATCCAACAACACCTTCAGTTAGAAAACCAAAGTTGCCTCCAGTTCCCACTTTTTTAAGCTCTCCATCATCTTCTTTGTCAAATAGAAATCCTAGTTGATAATCAAATCCACTACAATTAGCCACCGTCTTACTCCAATATAACACTATTGAAACTTTCATCAGATCCCACATACTCAGCTGAAACCTCCAAAACTCCATTAACTCAAGCATACGTTTTACCATACTTTCCAAATTGCTCAAGAAATTTTCCCTTGTTCCTCCTTTAGCAACAAACAACGCCAAATTGTCTGACCCACAAAATTGAAGAATCAATTTCAACAAGTACCAATTTCTTTCGACACCCTTCATCCTCTCAATGACCCTTCATAACACATTTTCCCTTCTTCCTCCTCTACAACAAATTGTTTAAGGTCATTGCTTTGCTAAAATCCATTTGTTTGACCCACAAAATTGAAACTTTGACTGTAAATCAAAATGAATTATTTCCTAGAGCTCAACATTAGAATGTCCCAGACCTTTCTGTGTTTCTCTCTTTTGAAGTTTTGATAAAGCCATTGACTCAAATGAGTATGAGCTATTCTTACGATTACTACGCTTATATGCACTACGTTTGAATTCAATAAAAGACAAGCCAATAAAATATTAAAACGCCTTCATAGGATACCATTTTACATGAGCCTTATTAGAGGGCTTTACTCCAACTTTTTTACCACAATGGGAGTGTAAGAGCCATCAATCCATATAATATATGCAAGGATCAAAATATTATTTCAATACATAATTTTGGTGAACTTTGAGACGAAAACATTTCGAAAATAATATGTAAACAAAAAAAAAATTAAAAATTTATTTACGAAACATTCGTCAAAACGTACCAAAACATTCTAAAGTATAGGTCATGTCAAAACACCTCAAAAACTATTGAAACACCTCGAAATCTACCAAAACATAAAAATTTTGATATTCAATCAATGATTTGTTTCGATTTCCATAAAAACGAAAACATTTCGAATGTTCGACCGTCTCAAAACGAAATTTAATTCCTTGAATGTATCAGAATTTGATTCCTCTCATGGACAACTAATCTCCCTTTTAGCAGCATTAATTTTGTCATCAACCTTCAACCTCCCCATTTCAATATGACTTTTCCTTAACCACATCAATAAAAGTACTCAAACTAGGCCAAAGAGTTTAAGACTCTTATAATTGGCATTTACATATACCTAGCCCAAATACCTTTACTTCAGTCTAGGAACGATTCACCATTTTCTTTCCACGTAACTTATCCACACATAATCCATCATCTTTAACCACATGTAATGCAAAATTCCATTCTACCACTTCTAGTTAAATTAGTTGACCCATCAACCCTCCCTACTCATGTCGTCGAACCGGTGAAATCAGAATCGTGATGATGATGAAATAAAACTACAATGCAATTTCTAGTCCCAAAAACGGCTACCACTTACCTATAAATTATCTGACCCATCAACGCTCGTCACCACTATCTTCGAAATAGCCTAATCAAAACCATGAAGAAGACACTAATTCAAGGAGTCACTAGTTTTGCCATGAATATATCTAGTAGTCAACTACAAGAACCGCACATTTTAGCAATACTACTTTTTTCCACAAAGTATAAGGCAATCCTTCAATTACTAATCATTCTATGAGAAAAGACTAGTTTTGCCATGAATATCTAGTAGTCCACCACAAGGACCGCACATTTTAGCAATACTACTTTTTTCCACAAAGTACCAAGCAATCCTTCAATTACTAATCATTCTATGAGAAAAGAAATCTTGCAATTCACTAACAAGTAACAGATCTACATTTTTGTAGAAACACCATGTACGGACCTTCAAGGTAATACTTCCCATAGTTCCAAAATCTACTACTTCGTTAACACTTTCCGGGAAAAACTTCTTGTTGATCCTAAAATGGAACCAATCAAAAATTCTTATTAAGCATCTTACTCTCTTACACATGGATTTGCAATTGCAAACTACTCTCAAATCTCATCTCCCAGTCTTCAACTTTAGCTTCAGTTTTGGAATCTGTCCTCCTCCCTTCAAATGTATGACCTAAGGACCTGATTCACCTGGGCTTTTTCTTGTTCTCCTTCTTTTCCTCCCTTTCTTCTTCTCTTCTTCTCTTCTTCCTCGTCCTCTAGTACTTCTTCTTCTTCACAAATAATTACTGTTACTTCTAGAAAAATAATGTATAACCTAGGGGCTAGAATTCACTAGACCATCTTCTTCTTTTTCTTCTCTTCCAAAACAAGATTCACTATAGAGACTAGGTGCGTGTACTTCTTCCCTTTTCTTCTTATCCTTTTCTTGTTCTTCTAAGATGGAGCTGAAGCTCTTTCTTTGAACTCTACTTTTGCTAGCTCAGTGATTCACTATTGGTGGAGCTCTACTTTTGCTTCAGGTTTTTTCTCCTCTTTTGATATTTGATGTTGATTTTTTACTTCAAATGTTAGGATTTAGTATATTTTTGGCGCATTTTTAAAATTTAAATGTTAATGTTTTGGTTGAAATTAAGACTTGAGATATTATTGATGTTTGTTTCAATTTAAATGTTTATGCTTTGGGATGTATTTGAATATTTAGTACTTGAGAAGTTGAAACTTGATACTTAGTAGTAACTAAACTAAAATATTTGCTTAGTTTTTATATTGTTCTCCTCAATTCGATGAATCGTTCACTTCGCTTCGCGCCTCTGGCCTAGGCCTCAGGAGACCTAAGCACTTTAGTTCGCTTTATGCCTTATATAACACTGAGTTTGTTAAAACACTCATGAAGACAATAAATTGAAATCAAAATGTACTCTAGGTTTTGGTAAGTTTTTTGGAATTAGAAGGTATAACATGATTCTTGTTGATAACATATAGCTTAATTCATCGTCATCACCTAGGGAAGAACCATGGGATGGGACAACAAAGATATGACTAAGCCTTAGCCTAACATTATTGAGATCTTGGAAAGTGGCTAGTAAGTTTAAGGCATAAATACTATGCAATGAAATTACCAACAACTGTTGGGCTAAAGATTTTCAAGTTGACTGTTGAAAACAACACAGCAATCTATCAAAAATTTATATTTAATTTCAAATCCTATAATTCCCAAATAATAATACCAAGCACCAATTTTCACCAAGTTCTCCGGTTACCCAATTATATACCTCAGGATACTCTCAAGAAGTTGAGGTATCTGTGTTAAACACAAACACTCCTTGAACACGTATCTGATACTCTTTTATATGTATTTATAATTAAATGATAAAATTTTAATTTCAGAAAAGTGTTCAATATTTCTTTGGTGACTAGTCTAACACTTCTTTGAACCATGTCAGCTACTAAAAAATAAATATGTATTGATGTGTGATTAACAAATTTAAAATTTTGACTAATAAGTATCTTATACTATGAGAAAAAACATATAATTACCAAAATTAGACATGTTAAAATTGTACTCAAAATATAATAACAAAAGCAAAAAATAAATAAAAGATTTAGAAACAAACAATTAAGCAATGGAGAAAATAAGAGTAACAATTTAAATTATATTTGTTAAGTAAACGTCAATGAAAAAATTGATGATTATTTACTATTATAATGTTAGTCTAAAAATTCATACTACATGACTAAACATAAGATTTACCCAACATAAAATCCTAAATTTTTATGAATAATATATCTTTATTACTATATTTATGATAAATTACATATAAAACGAAATTATATATTACGTGAACCCGAAAAAAAAAAAAAAAAACTGGCAATTCATAACTAGATAACATAACGACTAAAGACAAAATGTCCAGAACCACCCCCCCCAAAAAAAAAAAAAAGCAAACAAACAAACAAAGCACCAATCAATAACTGTCAAATTCTGGATAAAATCAATCACGATCGAAAATTTGACGTATGAATTACTATCTTGGAAGCAATTAGTTAAATTTAATAAAAGAAAAAAACAATGATCAATCTTTACATGAATCTGGATGCATGTGTTGTATGTTACCATGAATTGAATGCGTACCAGTATTTGACCATTTTGCAACCAGAACAATGCTTCTTGGTTAAATTCCCACATACAATGCAGGAATCGCTGTGGGTCCCAATAAACCCTGGCATCGTGGATGAAGATGTATAACCGGCAGAGGAAGAAGAAGAAGTAGTAGTAGTAGAAGAAGAATACACAGACTCGGACTCGTCGAAATTGGCGTCGACAACAAAATACTTGGAGGCCGTGACCTTCAACAAGTAGAGCAATCCGAAGGCCACAATAAAAGCTGTGACAATGAAATGTAGGAACCAACTGAGATCCACCGAAAATCCCAAGACATGCATCGATCGTGACCGGGCCTACTTCTAGGGTTTTTCATCGATGCATTGAATTGCGTATACCCCTTTTTGTAATGTGTGTGTGATTTCTCTCTCTGAATTGGGTTTTTTTCTGTAAAAAATCAAAAATAAGAAGGATTTAGAAGAAATATCTTTCGCTCTCTCTTTTCTGTGTTTTGATGATTGGGACTTGTTGGGGGGTTTACAGATGGTGGTTTGGGGATTCCATGAACGTTTCCCAATGAGAGAGAAGGTGCATTCAATTTCTGGGTGGTTCTGGAAGACAAAGGGTTTGCTACTTGGCTTAAAGCTTTAATTATGAGCTCAAAATTGTTGTCATATCTCTAGTGAGATTAAAATTAGGTAGATTGGGTGTCTAATCGCATCTCCAACAACGTTTTGTAATTTAATTATTTAAAAATAAAAAAAAAATTATTTTAATTATTTATTTTTTGAATACATACTCTAACAAAATTTTTGTATTATAACTTTTACTTTAAAATATTATTTCTCATATCTTATATCTTTGGAACTATTAAAGGAAGTGAGAAAAAAAATTGAAAGAAAGACAAATAGTAGACAAGTGAGATGAAAAATAACAAAAAAATAGAGAATATATTATAAACTATTTATACATACCCCAAGAAAGATCCTGGAATTGTGAATGTCATTTGATGTGAACATAAATGATAGTTTAATACACTTTGGCATTACATTATGTTGAGGAGTCGGGGTATGACTTGAGTTGTGGTACATGAGTGAGTTTCATCTCATTTCATCGCATGGTATGGAGTCATTCACGTGGATATTAGCATGTATTGAGGAGCCAGAAAAAGCTCGTGTTGATATGCGTGAATGAGTCTCACCTTATTTCATGGCATGACATAGTAAAATTTCATCATTGAAATGTATATTCTTGCTTGGAATGGAAAATGATGGTTAAGTGTTGCACATAAACATTACATATGCATCTAAGGAGGGAGTAACTTCTGTAGGAAATATTCTACTAGGCGTTGGCTAACCATATTCGGGAAACTATTTCAGGTGCGGGATACACGCAGGTGGACAGCTCTCATTTGGGGCCTTAAGGGTGAAGAGGGGCCGACATGTGGCCTTTAACCTTAACTGTTTTGTAAAGTCTTGTTTAAACTACGTTTTGGATTTAAATATATGTAAATTAAATGTAATGAACTTGTAAAAATGAAGTTTTATGTCAAAAACTCCATTATATGTGTTTTGGGTGAAAATGAGATGGGTTGGAAATGATTGGAAATCAAAAACAGGTGAAACACGAAAGAACTGGCAAAGCGTACCGATATGGTGAGGTCCAGTAGGCAAACACTTATCAGTGCATTTTCCAAAAATCATAAATTTAAAAATTGTTTTGCTATGCAATTGGACTTTGGTTTCCTTGGTTCCAATGATACAAATAGACATTAAATGATATATATTAGGGTATATTGAACCTCGGTTGGATTAAATGATTAAAGGAACACGGGTTACACGTGTGAGTTATAATCCCGAGTAAAGGGATATTATTAACGTGATATCAGGTTGTATAGCAAATCACGGGCAATTTCGCGGGTGGTCAATGGTGTAAAAAAGACCCCCCGATTTTAGGGGCGTCACAACTTGGTATCAGAGCCTAAGTATACGATTTACTTAGGGCTGTTGGGCATGAGTTTAGACCATTGCATTCATTGTGCATTTCATGTTATGTGCTTAAATTACTACATGTTATGTACTATGTGTTATGTGAATAATATACATGGTAAAATGTAAGTGGAAAAGGGGACACTAGGGTTAGAAAACATAACATTCGGGGTCGAAAAACAAGGGAATGGGATAGTTCAAGATATAAAGGTCTACTAGTGGGTGGCATAAGCTCTACTAGGGAGACAGGGAGATAAATCTCAGAGTTTAAAGTTGGTCCCTACTTCGTGATACAAAATTAGTGTTCTATTGCTATCCGACATGTGTGTAGATGGCTATAGAGGAAGAGGACATGGGCGATGGGCGGAATAATAATCAACCACCACCAGCCTTTGACCATCAACCCTTCGTGGAGGCTATTGGTACTGCAGCTGCCACCATTGCACAAGCTAGTGCGGCAGCTGCAATCATTGCACAAGCTAGTGCAAGTGTGGGACAAGGAGGCTCGAGTATCCTCTAGAGGTTCAAGACACATAAGCCTCTGATTTTTAAGGGAGAGGTGGATCCGATGGTAGTCGATTATTGGTTCTAGCAGGTTGATAAAATTTTAGAGGCAATGGAGATCACTTATGATGCCACAAAAATCAGGCTAGCTGCATTCTAGTTAGAGGGGGAAGCCCAATTGTGGTGGGAGTGGGCAAAGGACTCCAAGAACTTAGAGGAAATGACATGGGGAGAGTTCCAAGAACTCTTCATGGGAAAGTATTTCTCAGCGGCTGCTAGACATTCAAAGGCCCGAGAATTCTTAGATTTGAGACAGGGAACAATGACGGTGCTAGAATACGTGACCAAGTTCACGGAGTTGGGCCATTTTGTCGATGACTACGTGGCCACAGATATAACCAAGGTGAGGAAGTTTGAGGATGATTTGAAATTGTCCATCCGGGGGTAAAATTGTGGGCTATTGCCTACAAAACATGGATTCGATGGTCACAACAGCCATGACCATTGAGAGAGAAGTTGAGGATGCACGGAACATCCAGGGAAGCAGGTGTCAAGGACAAGAAAAAGGCAGGTCAATCCTCTTCTTCTAGTTCAGAAAAGAGACAGAGGACATCTGCTACACAAGGACATGGTCGTAGCCATCAAGGCCAAGGCCAAGGTCGATTCTCCCAAGGCGGGGGAAACCCCAGGACAACTTATCAGGCTGTTCAACAGACATTTTTCCATTGCAACCAGTCGGGTCATATGAAACGGGATTGCCCCCAGAGGCAGGGATCTCACAATTATGGGTCATCTCAGTCTTAGACTTTGGTGGGGCAGTCACAGACACATTATACTCCTCACTACTCTACCATAGGTCAGGGGAGTCAGTATCAGTTCTAGGGTGCTAGACAGGCCCTTACTACTCCACGGGCGGGGACTCCGCAAGCAGGCTAGACGGGTCAGGGCATAGGTCGAGGCTGAGGACAAGGGTCACAAGCCAGTACATCAGGGACCTAGGGTCATGTCTATGCCATTATACCATAGATTGAGCAGACAGATCAGTCGATAAATACATGGTACATTTTTACTGTCTCACTTTATAGGCAAGGGTGTTATTTGACTCGGGTGCATCTTATTCATTCATATCTGCATCATGTATGAAAGACTTAGGCTTAGAGGTTGAGACCTTGAAAGAGCCATTGCATGTGAGTTCTCCGCTAGGAACTAGGTTGAGAGTTGATCAGATATGTCGGGGGTGTGAGTTAGAGATCTCAGGGATTCTACTCATCGTGGACCTTAGGGTCATGGACATGTCGGAGTTCGATGTTATCCTCGGGATAGATTGGTTGGTAGCATATCGAGTCATTATTGATTGTGATCGAAAGAGGGTCATTACTTATACGCTTGATGGTGTTTGTTTCAAGTTTTAGGGGAAAAAGCATAAAGCTTTGCCCCAATCAGTGTATGACTCTCGTTGGCACAGACAGTTGATAGTTTGGCTTACAAGTCTTACCCTGAAAGATGAGGTGAGATAGGAGTTGGGTCTGCCTCGGTTGTATGTGAGTATGAGAATATTTTTTTGGATGAACTACCGAGATTATCTCCCTATAGGGATGTAGACTTCAGCATTGAGTTGCATCTTGGTATAGCACCGGTTTCTATGACTCCACATAGGATAGCGTCAGCTGAGTTGCAAGAACTCAAGGTCCAATTGCAAGAATTTTTGGACAGGGGATTTATTAGATCGAGCACTTCACCTAGGGGTGCTCTGGTGCTATTTTCCAAGAAGAAGGACAAGACCCTTCGATTGTGCATAGACTATCGATAGTTGAATCAAATCGCCATCAATAATAGGTACCCTTTGCTAAGGATTGATGATCTATTTGATCAGCTGAGAGGGGCGCGGGTCTACTCCAAGATAGATTTTCGCACTAGTTATCATTAGTTGAGGATTAGGGAGGCAAATATCCCTAAGATGGCGTTCATAATGCGTTACGGGCATTTCGAGTTCATTATAATCCCAGCGGCATTCATGGATCTCATGTATAGGGTGTTTCAACCCTATCTAGATCAGTTCGTCATGGTGTTTATTGACGACATCTTGATTTACTCCAAGTTTAAGAAGGAGCATGAGGATCACTTGAGGGCTTTTTCTCTAGACCTTGAGAGAGCACCAGTTGTATGCCAAATTTAGCAAGTATGAATTTTGGCTTATGAAAGTAAAGTTTTTGGAACACGTGGTGTCAGCTTTGGGTGTATCTGTGGACTCGGAGAAGGTTAAGGTAGTCATGAGTTGGGAGAGGCTGAAGATAGTCATCGAGATACGCAGTTTCTTGGGATTGGTAGGGTATTACAAGAGGTTCATAGAGGACTTCTCTCGATTAACTGCACCTATGACGAGATTGACCCGGAAGGAGGTCAAATTTTAGTGGGATGATTTATATGAGAAGACATTCCAGGAGTTAAAGAGGAGGCTCACTTCAGCTCCTATTTTGATAGTCCCGAAGAGGGGACAAATTTTCACGGTGTATTGTGATGCCTCTCGAGACGGACTTGGTTGTGTTTTGATGTAGTTTGGGAGGGTGGTGGCCTATGGTTCTCGGCAGTTAAAGAACCACAAGCAAAATTACCTCACACACGACATGGAGTTGGTGGCCATTGTATTTACATTAAAGGTTTGGCAAAATTCGAGGTATTCTCAAACCACAAAAGTCTGAAGTACATTTTCACACAACGGGATCTCAACATGAGGCAACGTAGATGGATGAAGTATCTGGAGAACTACGACTTCACTTTGCATTACCATCTTGGTAAGACAAATATGGTGGTTGATGCACTCAGCCGGAAGTCACGGGGAATTGTGGCTAGTGTAACTTTCCGAGAGTGCCAGATGCTCGAGACTGTGCGACAGTTCAAGCTACGCTCCATGGGTCAGGCTCAAGACACTTTGGGGAGTTTGGTGGCTACGCCTTCCTTATTGAATAGAGTGATTGAGTTCTAGGGACAAGAAACAGAGATATTGTCCATCAGGGATCGAGTACGGTCGGGTATAGGTGACAAGGGTTGGATCATGCATAAGGATGGTAGTCTTTAGTTTAGGGGAAGGATTGCGGTTCCCCAGTCTGCGAAGCTGAGAGAGGAGATTCTTAGAGAATTTCATTGCTCCCATTTTGCGTGCATCCAAGTGGCACGAAGATGTACCATGATCTTCGTCGCTAGTATTATAGGAGCATGATGAAGAGAGATGTTAGAGATTTTGTCAAACGATGTCTCACGTGTTAATAAGTTAAGGCTAAGCACCAGAAACTAACGGCGTTACTCCACCCTTTGAAAGTAGTTGAGTGGAAGTGAAAGCATGTCACGATAGATTTTGTGACCTACTTGCCACGGACATTGCGGGGACATGACGCAGTGTGGGTGATAGTGGATTGGCTTACGAAGTCGGCACACTTTTTGGTGGTACGAATGACCTTCACACTAGAGAAATTTTGCAGGTTGTATATATAAGAGATTGTCTGGTTGCATGGGATACCTGTATCTATAGTATCAGATCTAGATCCTAGGTTTACGGCTCATTTTTAGGAGAGTTTCCAGCAAGCCATGGGGGCACAGTTGATGATGAATACTGTTTTTCATCCCTAGATGGACGGTCAGTTTGAGAGGACCATCCAGACATTAGAGGACATACTACGAGTATGCGTCCTAGATCTCAAGAGTAGATGGGAGGAGCATTTACCCTTAGTGGAATTCACCTACAACAACAATTATCAGACGAGCATTCAGATGGCACCTTATGAGATACTGTATGGGAGGCCATACTGTTCTTTGGTTTGTTGGACGGAGATGGGAGAAAGACCCTTTATGGGTCCATATTTGATCAGAGACACCACGGAGAAGGTGGGCTTGATGCGGAAGTGTCTTCTTACGGCTCAGAGCTGACAGAAGAGCTATGCCGACAGACAGCAACGCCCTCTGGAGTTTGAGGTGGGTGATCATGTCTTCTTGAAGGTGATGCCTAAGAGGGGAGTGACCAGATTCAAAAAAACAAGGGTAGCTGTCGCCAAGATTTATCGGGTCCTTTGAGGTACTCGAGAGGATGGGTACAATGGCTTATAGATTGGCGTTACCACCCAATTTATTAGGTGTTCACATGGTGTTCCATGTCTCTATGCTCTAGAAGTATACTTCAGATCCGACACATGTGGTGGATTGGGGTGAATTGACTGTTGATGTAGATGGAACCTTCAAGGAGGGACCAGTGCGTATCGTGGATAGTCGGGAGCAAATTTTACTAGGAAAGACCGTGCGGCTAGTGAAGGTACTATGACAACACCGAGGAGTGGAAGGGACAACATGGGAGTGTACGGATACCATACATACCAACTATCCATTCTTGTTCGAGGATGGAGGTAAGAGTTTTATAAGTTTAAGTATAATATTAATGTTGCATATGGATGCGGTTGAGTGTGTATGTGTGTGTGTGAATTTCGGGGACGAAATTCTTTTAAGGGGAGAAAAATGTAAAACTCGAGTAAATTTAAAATTTTTATGAAAAAGGCAAAACAGTAATTTATTACTACGGTACGGGTTAAAAACATGAAATTTTCTAAATCTTGGACGATAAAACGGACCTCATCGTTGAATTCGTCTCGCGAAATCTAGTTACCATATCAAATTTCATCGAATTTCAAGATAGTTAAATTTTTACGTTTTACGAGACAATAGAGTCTCGGGTGACCCAAAAATAGAATTTTTAATAAAAATTCAAAAGTTGGAAAATAAATTTAGGCAAATTAAAATAAAAATATTTTGAACTTGAACTGGAACAAAATTTAATTATTTTAGGGTAAAAATGGAACCTAAAAAAAGAGGTCGCGTGGCGCGTTGTGGGCCAAGTATTCAAAGACTATAAATAGGGGGAAAATTTGATTTTTTGCCCCATTTTGCTCAGCCGGTTCACATTGAAGAAAATAAGACAGGGAAAAAGCTTGATTTCTCCATATTCTCTGTATATAATCTATAAGTTTCTAGTGCTCAAATCCGCTCAGGCCAAGAACAAAAGTCATTCTCCTCGCCGAGGGCTATGCGACCACACCAAAAATGATGGGTTTCACCGAAGGTTGAAAAATAAAATTTTGAAAAAGTGAGGATTCAAGATTATTTTGGATTCTTGGGGCTTCCCAACGTCGTTTTACGCTTCAAGAGGTAAGGTTCCCTCCTACTTTGATTGATTTCTAACTTAGGTGTCCGTATGAAATGGTTAGAAGTATAGAATAATATATGACTTGCCTATAGTCATGGAATTAAGGAAATGGATATAGAAATGACCTAGTACAATTTCTAGCATGACTTTGATATGTGGAAGTATTATGTAAGCTCTTGAAAATTGGGTTTATGTGGGCATGCTATATGTTTATATTGTGCCTTGTGATTTAAGGTGTTATTGACATAGATATTGTGGTAACATGCTTATGAATTGTGATGGATTTTGGTAATTATATGCTTAGGATATAAATTGTCATGACATATGTTGAAATATGTGGTTTCGATTGTCCATATGACATTCATTACGTAGGCGACATGACATTATTATTCAATGGTTTATTACATTGCATTTGCATAAAGACCTCACATCATGTGGGTGTGTGTGCATGGTTGACGTCGTCACCCCATTGGTGGATGACGAGTGGACTTGGAAAAGTTGAATCGATGATCTGACTAAGTTGCACGGTTGTATAACAAATTGAGTCGGGGTTAGCAAGAAGTGCTAGAATATCTCTCGGGTGAGAGGTCCGGTGATTGGATTCACACTCCGTTGGTATAAGAGTCTATAAAGTGTGTTAGTGTACGCGGAACTGTGGGTTGAAGTTCTTGAATTCCGTATCAGCTGGGTGCCGTTGGTGTAAATCCATGAATACCCACCCCAAGAAAGACCCTGGAATTGTGAATGTCATTTGATGTGAATATAAGTGACGGTTTAATACACTTTGGCATTACATTGTGTTGAGGAGTCGGGTATGACTCAGGTTGTGGTGCATGAGTGAGTTTCATCTCATTTTATCGCATGATATGGATTCATTTACATGGATATTAGCATGTTTTAAGGAGCCGAGAAAGGCTCATGTTGATATGCGTGAGTGAGTCTCACCTCATTTCATGGCATGACATATTAAAATTCCATCATTGAAATGCATATTCTTGCTTGGAATGTAAAATGATGGTGAAGTGTTACACATAAACATTGCATATGCATCTAGGGAGGGAGTAACCTCTGTAGGAAATATTTTACTGGGCGTTGGCTCATTCTATACGGGAAAACATTTCAGGTGCGGGATACACGTAGGTGGACGACTCTCATTTGGGGCCGACATGTGGCCTTTAACCTTGACTGTTTTGTAAACTCTTGTTAAAACTACGTTTTGACATGTAAATATATGTAAATTAAATGTAATGAACTTGTACAAATGAGGTTTTATGTCAAAAACTCCATTATTATGTGTTTTGGGTGAAAATGAGATGGATTGGAAATCGAAAACAAGTGCAACAGGGATGAACTGGCAAAGCGTACCGGTACGGTGAGGTCCAGTAGGCAAAACGTACCAGTATGCGTACCAGTACACTTGCCAAAAATCAAAAATTTAAAAATTGTTTTGCTATGCAATTGGACTGTGGTTTCCTTAGTTCTAATGATACAAATGAACATTAAATGATATATATTGGGGTATATTGAACCTCGGTTGGATTAAATGGTTAAAGGAACACGGGGTTATATGTGTGAGTTATAATCCCGGGTAAAGGGATACTATTAACGTGATGTCGGGTTGTACAACAAATCACAGGCAATTTCGTGGGTTGACAGGTGGGTGGTCAACGGTATAAAAAGGACCCCCGGTTTTAGGGACGTCACATAAACTGTCATTTATTTAAGTATGTCTCCGACCCCTTTAGACATTTTGGCATCTAGTTATATATTATAAAATTATTAATTTTTATTTTATTAAATAGGTTGATTAAATTACTTATAATATTATTATATTATTACACAAAAAAAAAACATATATTTGATCGTATGAGACTTTACTTCTTCATATAAATATAGATAATTGTATGTAACTATACAATTAATAAATAAATTCAAGAGAATTTATAAGTACTCATAAAAGAGTCCAAAACAAGTTAAAGTTAAATAGGTGTAAAAACAAAAATTGGATAAAAATATATAGGTGGTTATAATTGACTATATAATAATAATTAGGGATAGAATAGAAAATTAAAAGTTTTTTGCAGATACTGATATTTATAAGTAATATAAATATAGATACAAGTAATTAAAATTTAGTGAAAGATTAAATTTCACATGAATACGAAGAAATTTTGACATAATTCTATGGATATCCTCCCGTATGTTAAAAATAGTATTGAGATCTAAATCATTGACGTTTATAATTTCAACAAAAAGACTATGTTACACTTTATTTATGTGGAAAAAATACAACACTTTACGTGTAGGATACCTGTTCACAAAGCTATGGCAATTTAAATGAGAACTCCTTGTATCATGAACAACTCAAAACACTCATGTAAATTTGTGTATTGATTTTATCAATTAATTAATTAACACTTAATCTCATGTGTTGATCCCAACTAAGGCAACCCAACCTCAATCAAGCAACTATATGTATTACGTAAATTCAAACAATCAATTCATCAAACACATAGTACGCATATGTGTAAAATTGCAAGTGTACAAAGCAAATTAAAGAATTCAAGAACACCAGTAGTTTGTTGACATGGAAACCCTACACGAAAAAAATCTCGAGGAACCTTCTCAGTTTACAAAAACCTAATCTACTAAACTTAAACTCAATCCACAAGTGCTTGAGACTTATAACTCAACTAATTCACATGGTTAGATGCCCATTTCCTTCGTAGATCTCTCTACCGAAAGTCTATCTTTGATGTTATGGCTAACTTCACTTAAATTCCCTGCCACACAGTTTATTTAGGCATCGAGAAATAAAGGCTTCACATCCAAGACCTTGGTATGCACACACCAATGAGTTTGTTCACCAATAAGATCTTCTACTCCAAGTTATAAGGATGGAAAGAATCACTAGTGCTAGTCTTTTGATCTTAGAAATCTAGGTTGTGGTGGAAGCTCACAAAGTTGAAAGATAGATTTCTCTCTTCAAAATTCACTTTCAAGGCTTGACCTAGATGTGGGAAAGACTCTCCCTATGATAGATCCAGAATAAGAGTAGTTTTAATAAATAAGAAAACTCAGATTCACGAACGGTCACTCGATTAGTAGGAGGGCGGTCATAGGGTGATTACCATTAGAGTGAAAAACAACATCTTAAACCAGCCACGGAGGAGGACCACTTAAACGACCATGAGCACCGCTCAAGCAACTATGGAGACTGCTCGAGTGAGCTCTGTGTTGATCCCCCGTGTCATTTCCCATTTTTTTCCTAAGTCATCAAGAGATCGCTCTAACGAAGGCTAGCGAGCATAGGATAGTCCCTACAGGTTTTTTAAGCCTAAAACCATGCAAAGACCTGTCTTCTTGATCACTAAAGGGTGTTGCTCAAAGAGGGGTTTGATTGTGGCTTAAATATATTTTCAATATACCAAATTGGTTTAAAAAAAAATTTCTTTGAAAATCACTTAGGAGTCATAATCGGATCGCTTCCAATTCAATTTTTATCTTAATCATCTTAAGTTAAAATAACTAAGGGTTCATCTTAGGTGTCTAGGTCATTATTTTTGTACTAAGTATGAAGGTGCATACAGAGGTTAAATGATGTAACTTTGACGCTTGAACTCCTCCTTTTAATGACACTTTCAGATCTTGAACTTCATAGCATCAGGACCATGAAAATAGTTGAAATTTTCCAATGGACTCCGCGAAAGTAGCCAATTACAAAATATAATCTAACAATCTTCCTCTTTGGCAATTTGGTAACAAAACACACAAGTTTGAAATAAACGATTACAACCCAAAACCATTGAACAAAAGAATTATAAATCTAATCTCAACACTCATGTATACGTCCTAAACCTTTATCTAGGACAAGGATCTACATCCTTGAATGAAGCCTGAAGATCATAGTCATGCAAATCACCACTCAAATCAAACCTTGTAAATTGCAACATATGTTAGACAAATAAATTGCATAATAATAGGTATGAAAAGCACCAAGAGAAGCATAAGACATAAGTATGTATACATCATGCAAGTGCAAAATATGTAACATGTTTGAACTAAATTGTCTCATTTGCTTGAGAACCAATTGATTTATCAATGCAAAACACATTTAGTTCTCCCCCTTAGTTTGGGTTCACAAGTGAAAAATAAATAAGAAAAAAATATGTCACTTTATGCAAAGTTTGCAAAATTTACTCCCCCTGAGCATTTGAAACACAAACTCCCCTTTCTATGTTCACATGCAACACATCTAGCCTAGTCAAGAGCAAA
Organism: Ilex paraguariensis; assembly: GCA_963454935.2. Lineage (NCBI taxonomy): Eukaryota > Viridiplantae > Streptophyta > Magnoliopsida > Aquifoliales > Aquifoliaceae > Ilex > Ilex paraguariensis. The sequence goes on from CAUOFW020002025.1 coordinate 498,823, forward strand.
TCTCCCCGATTACTCTCATATGTACCTAAAATATTCTCCCCCTTTTTCTCACAAATGTCACCCCAATGACAACAAATAATAAGCATGGTACATAATCAAGTCACTTAATATATTCTTATCTTATTTACCACAGATGTCAATCCAATAACGACCCATAACAATCATGGCATAGAATGATAATATAACAAGAAAGTACGAATGCATAGGAACTAGTCAAATCATGCAAGAAAACTAAGCAAGGGACAAAAAAGACATATAACTCAAAGTCAAATATGATTAAGCATCAAATAGTAGGACTAAGAGTACATCACAACAAGAAAATAAAACAAAACAAAAAATAGAGCACTTAACCAAGGACAATGATCAAATAGAAAAAGATCTCAATCTCCCATACTGTCCTAAATCTAAGTCTCAAAATCAACAGTTCATATAGTTGTATCATATCCGTCGTTATCATAATGGGGAACCTCAAGCCATCATTCCTAACCCTTGTCTAAGCCTGCTAGCACAATAGGTGATGGATAGGATGATGAGGGAGTTTGACTCATATTAGAAGGAAGAGGCACCAAAAAATGAAGTCTAGAGTCCTATCACCTGCTCTTCAGGGAGACCATTCGAGCCATGTCTTAGGCCGCTCGAGCGATCCCTAAAGCTTGTTTGTCCAATAGACAGATCAACTCTTCAGCTCACAAAAGGATTGCTACGACTCATTTACTCCTCCTATCAACACAATGAGCCTCAAATGAGATGCATGAGTGTATATACAACCTAAATGCAATTATATGCACATGCATGGACAAAAAATGGATGCAAATGTAATCCAATTCTCAAATTTAACTTTAAAATGCACAAAGTCAATAATAATTAAAATCACATATGCTCAAAACATAATAGTTCCATCCAAAATTCATTATCTCATTACATTACTCTAAGGCATATTAAAGAATGTTGAACTAAATTTCATACATTCTAGACTAATCTCCCTTCACTTAGGTTGATTTTACTCGCATATGTTTAAACTTTGTTCATCTTGATCAATTCATGTGTAACTTGTGTGAAATCAAACTTCAACACCAATAAGATTCCATCTAGGCCAAATCATTAATAAAGCTCTACATGAAATCCTAATGCATCATCTAAGTGACTACATCGCTGGTTAGAGAGTGTTTTAATAATTTTTATTTAAGACAACTCCCCTTATCTTTTATCCCTTCTATTCATTGTGGCCTCACTTAGCACGATTGTGAATTTTGTACTTTACATGGTATGCTTCTAAACATGTTTAGTTTCATCTCTTTGAGCTTTACATGTGAGAAATGACATTAAGCAAATAATACTCTCAATAATTTAAGTGTAACTAATACTTGCCATTTATTTTTATGCCTCACATTTTAATTGGCTCATTGGGATCTTTTCTCATATTTGTCTCTTTGACATCTTTTAAGGGATTGGGGTTTTACTAATCTCTATCTATGTTTCCACTTATCACCAACCTTTAAAGTCATGTAAAGTCATTAATCATTCGAATTAACAAGACTCCTAAGTATGAAGGTAACAACATTCTATTGAAACGTCTAGATGAAAGGGAGGCCAGACGTGTACTTGGTTTTATAAATTTTCTCAAGACTTTCACAATCCAAGCACGCAAGGGTGAAAGACTTTGTTTTAAGGATCAATCACTAGGACTTACAACCACTAAGTTCTTTATCCCTTAATATGACTCATGCATTTTTCAACTTTGAATTAAGGATGGAAAAGCTATGACCTGAATCAAAGAGTGATTTACCACGATAAACAATAAAAGCAAATCTTTTTAAAATTTTTTCCTTTTTCAATGTTTTTGGATTTTTCATAAATAATCTAAAAACAAAAAACATGCACAAAATACAACAATAAAAGATAAGTAAAGCATTGACCAATAAATCCTAAAAGTATGCCCAACTAAGCATCAAAAATCTTTTTTGATTTTCATATACCAAAAGCAAAGTAAATAAGTACAATAACAAAAATATATATATTTACAATGCATGAATCTAGGATATAAGATACAATGCATGACTATGTACCTAGGTCCATACTCTTACCTCACCTACTTCTTAGGTGTCTTGACCTTGTTGGAATTACTTGGGCCATCCAACTTGGTAGAGACGGTGAGCCTCTAAAAATCCTCACATCTCACCCATACTCGTTTTCCCTTAAAAGCTCTTAGGTTAGCTCAAAAAATGGGTGTAGAACTCTCTCTATCTTGACTTCACCTTTTGAAGTCTCTCTCGGGTAAGGGGGAGAAGTGTGAGCCTATTAAAGTTATGAACTCTTCCTTATCTTTTTGAGTGGAAGTATCCTCACTCGTTGTTGATTCGGATGGACTCACTTTCTTTTCTCTCTATTGGGAAAATATTTCTTCTTCTGATTAGGACATTCTCAAGTCATGGGTTCAAACCTTTGACACCTGTAGTATTGAGGTCCTTGCCCATTTTTCCTTTTCCTTTTATTTTCTCCTCCCCTTCTAGGAGACTTAGGTCTACTTGAATTTTCTTTCGACCTTGAGGACTTGACATCACTAGCCTTAACATATTTGTTGAACTGTTGTGCAAGATTGGCTATGTCCTCTTCTCCTAATTGGGGTGACTTTGATTCATCTCTTTCTTTTCTAATAGAGCACCAAGCCATGCCCTTACACTTCTTGGACAGTTGGAGATTCATTTTGAGAGTCAAAATAGACCCAACTAGGTTTTCTATCGGCACTGTCTCCAAATTGACTACATGGACCACCACATCCACCTACTGGACCTCTACCTCATGCCTCTATCCCCTCTGCCTCCACAGTGGTTGAAGTGGGAGATGACGATGATGAAAACACCGAGGATGTGGAGGGAGAGAATGACTTTGATGATAGTGATGATGATGGGGATGATGAGTAAGGTGTTGTGGTTTTTTGTCTTTTCCTTTTGTTTTGTATTGTACATACTTTGGAGTGGGGTAACTGGCCTTGTGGAAGAGTCCTTAGGTCTTAGGCCATTTTGTCTCTCTTTTTTTTGATGTCTGACTCCATGTACTCCAATCTTGAAACACATTAATGAAATACCATAGTTTTGTTCCATTTGTGCCAAGTTCATTACGTTAATTGCATTATGATTTTTATATTTTGAGTGCTTGATGGATGATTTATGGATATGGTTTGTTGCAGTGTTGTACTCGTTTCTCTTGTTTTGAAAATAAACTCTGCTAGGGATTAACAAAGCTTAAGTTAGGGGGTGTGATTAGCACAAAATATTGCATATTCCAAGTGCATTTGCATCTCTTTTATACTAGCTTTTGTGGTTAATATGAGCGGATATGCATCGTTTGTGCTATTTATGGAATTTCAGTATGTTTGCAGATAAAAGGTGATAAATGATGCTTGTTAAGCCTTCTTATAGTGTTTAAGATGAAGGAAGATGCAGGGATGGCTTGGCGATTGCTTAGGAGGTGAAGAACCCAAGAAATTAGCAAAATAAGGAAAAACTTACCTGTAGGCCATACCGGTAGGTTTTAGCTAATGAACCTACACCTACCATCAAACCTACCGATAGGTTGAGCCCACTGGAGTGAAACCTACCGGTAGGTTTCCATCGACCTACCGATAGTACCGGTAGCTCCTCCAAAATTTTCAAATATTCAAAATAATTTTGCCAAGATTTCGGGCCTTGAGTCTTTTTGTTAAAAGGATGTTAGTGGAGTAATATTAAGGATGAATTGATGTATATTAGACCTTGGAATGGTCAAGTGATTGAAGTGTATACAGGTTATGCGTTTGAGAGTGCCCGGTACAAGGGAGACTCTGCCTAAACTCTATTTTGGTAACAATCCCGGTGAAGGAGATGTTATGACATGGTGTTGGGTTATATGACATTTGGTACTTCTGTGGATTGATGGGTGATCAACAGGTTGTCAAAGGACCCCCGATTTTAGGGGCATCAGAGCTAGGTATTAGAGCCTAGGTTTTCGATTTACCTAGGGCTTGCGAGGCATGAGTCTAGGCCATTATATCCATTGTGCATTACATGTTATGTGCTCTAAATGCTACATGTTATGTGAACAAGTTGATAAGATCTTAGAGGCGATGGAGATCATGTCCGATGCCACTAAGATAAGGTTAGCATCGTTTCAGCTTGAGCGAGAGGCCTATCTATGGTGAAATTGGGCAAAGGCCTCAAAGAACCTAGAGGCAATGACATGGGGAGAGTTCTGGGAGCTCTTCATGGGCAAGTACTTCCCATCAATTGTTCGACAAGCAAAAGCCTAGGAATTCTTGGATTTGAAGTAAGGGATTATGATAGTGATGAAAACAAGGAATTATGATAGTGATGGAATACATAGCTAAGTTGACTGAGTTAGCCCATTTTGCTAATGATTATGTGACCACAAACTTGGCCAAAGTGAGGAGGTTCGAGGATGGTTTGAAGTTGTTCATCTAGGAAAAGATTGTGGGTCATCGCCTATAAGATTTAGACTCAATGGTCATGATGGCCATGACCATTGAGAGAGAGGTGAAAAATGCAAGGGGCATCCAAGAGGCGGGTGCTAAGGATAAGAAGAAGGAGGGCTAATATTCTTCTTCTAGTTCGGGGAAGAAGCAGAGGACTTCTACCCCACAGGGGTATCATGGATAGGGCTGCGGCTACCAAGGCCAAGGCTAAGGTCAATCCTCCCAAGGTGGGAGAAATTCTGGGACCACCTATCAGGTGGGTCATAGGACTTGCTTCAATTGTCTCCAGCGAGGCCATATGAAACGGGATTGTCCTCAAAGGCAGGAATCTTAGAGCTATGGGGCATCATAGTTCCAATCATCAGTGGAATATCTACAGACATTCTTCATTCCTTCCTATCCAACTATGGGTCAGGGAAGTCAATTTTCGTTCCAAGGTACTGCACAAGCCCCCACCACTTCATGAGCGGGGATTCCACAATCAGGCTAGATAGACCAGGGTATGGGCTGAGGCCGAGGATAGGGCTTACAAGCTGGGACTTCAAGGACCCAAGGGCGAGTTTACGCCATCACACATCAGACTGAGTTGGTAAACCAACCAATGATACAGGGTACATTCTTACTTTCTTGCTTAATGGGCAAATGTATTGTTTGAATCTGGTGCATCGCAATTATTCATTTATGTATCATTTGCAAAAGATTTGAGCTTAAAGGTTGAGACCTTGGAAGAGTCATTGCATGTGACTTCTCCCCTAGGAACTAGGATTTGCATTGATCAGATATGTTGGGAATGAGTTATAGATCTCAAGGATTCTACTCATGGTGGACCTTAGGGTCATGGACATGTCAGAGTTGATGTTATCCTTGGGATGGACTGGTTGGCAACACACCGAGTCGTCATTGATTATGATCGTAAGAGGGTCATTACATAGGCATTAGAGGGCATGGAATGCCTTTTTAGAAGAGTATCCTCTTTAGGAGATACCTTATTGAGCGTGACTCACCCTTTATGGGAATAACATTTCAAGTGCGGGGTAAACGCCGGTGGATGACCCTCACATAGGACCTTGTTGAGAAGAAGCAGGATTATGAATTTTAAATAGCATTTTGTAAACCAAATTGTGTAATTAGTTTTGGACATGTAATGTCGTATAAGTGATTGTAAAATGAACTCATATGGACTATATTTTGTGTAAAAGTTGATGCTATGTGAGTTTGGGTAAATGTTATATGATATTGGGTGAGTTGAAGTCAAAAAATGATTGAATTTGGAGAAAATTGGGCCCTACTACTGGTAGCACGTTGATTGGCTACTGGTAGCACAAGTGCAGTGGGCAACTACTAGTAGCTCATGAGCAATAGGCTCAAGTATCGGTAGCTCACTCGCAGAGGGCTCAGTTAACGATAGCATGCACATGAGCTACTAGTAGTTCCTCCAAAATTTTTAAAAATTCAAAATAACTTTGTCAAGCCTTCGGGACTTAAGCCCCTTTGTTCAAAGGCATAAATGGAGTAATATTAAGGACAAATTGATGTATATTGGACCTTGGAATGGCCAAGTGATTGAAGTGTATATAGGTTATGCCTTTGGGAGTGCCCGATACAAGGGAGATGACTTGATCCGAAATATGTACACCCAAGTGCAGGCGGTTAAGTTGTAGTAATAATCCGGTTAAGTCCGAAGTCGAATCCATAGGAAACTATGATTGGTGTTTTGAAGTAAGCCATATTAGAGACCAAGTAACCGAAAATTTTGAGAGTTGGGAGTGGTCGGGTTCTTGAATAGAATAGAAGATTCTTTTCAAGTGTTTTCTAGACAAAATATAAGATTCTCAAAATGTAACAGCCACCCTATAGCTTGAGGATCAGAGCATGTAATAGACTATCCGGTTTATTATGTTTGTGCTTTATAACTCAATTAACTCCCGTGTCAACAACAAGTTAATTGGAAGATAAAGATGGATTATGAGAATTAAGCACATGATTCTGATACCTTTCTAGAAGTTTACAAGAATTGTCTGTGCCGAGACTTAACCCGTTTACAAACAAGCAAGTGTTTCTACAAGGTATCTAACCATGGCATTAAGGGTCCATTCTTTGAATAAAGCCCAATAATGGTGGAGATTGAAAGGTTGTCATGAAAAGCTAGTCGGGGTGCTTGCCTTGAATCAACGGGTCTTTCTATGCAGGAGTCATCCGTATCATATAGAAAGCCTGTGGTTATACAAAGTACCTCAACTTTGCTAGGTGCATTCAGTCATCCATTAAACAGGTGGAATATAAAGCATTAAAGCATGAAGGAGTTGCACAAACATAGCTTCCGGATAATCTTTACATACTCATCACCTCTTACTAAAGAGTGAATGAGGAACTACTCACTTTTCATAGCCTTGGCAAAGCTAGAAAAGTGAATGCTACTGATCCCTCTAATTAGAGGAGATACTAAATGAAGCAAACTAAACAAAGAGCTTATCTTCAATGAAGAATAAGTGAATCACTTTTCACCCTTCACGGCTTTGGTAAAGCTCTAGAAAAGTGGAAGAGTTTCACTCTTCTAAGAAAGAAGGATGCTCAAGCAATAGAAGTGAAATACATGAACAATAAAAGTAGAAGAAAGTTAGTTACTTTTGGAGGGTTTCCACCACAACCAAAAGATGAACTTTCTCTCTTGATACTTTGTAAGTAAAAACAAGTAAAACTACAAGGGGAATCTAAGCCTCCATCATGGTTGTCATAATATGAATATAAAGACTTAGCATAAGTAAATAAAAGACTTCAACTACAAGGGGAGTCTAAGCCTCCATCATGGTTGATATAAATGCAAAATGAAAACATAAACATGAAATGTTAAAGAACTAGATTGCTAAACACTATTACTTTACAAGAACAAGGATTGCTCCCTCTTTTCTCTACAAAAGGAAGAATGCCTTTTAAGCTCCCAACATGGGAGTATTTATAGGCAAGGAAGGGGAAGGGGTAGGAGATAAGAGAGGATGAGTGAATAGTATTTGTCGCCCATGGGAACCAACTACTCTGCAGGCAGTCTGCAAAGGACGTTCGAACGTGCATCAACGTTCAAACATTGAGTCTGTCTTTTCTTTAAGGACGTTCGAATGTGAGATGTTGTTCGAACGTTATCTGTGTCTTTGCTTTGAGGGCGTTCGAATGCCAGATGGGGTTTGATTCTTTCCACTCAAGTGGCCTGTGGTTTCTGTGATGGTCACTTTCATACGTCTTGAACAACTTTGACTTTACACTCAGCAACTTGGTCCTCAGTCACTCAAGACAACATTCGAACGTGGAGTGGCGTTCGAACGTTTTACTCAAGTACTTCTGTTATGTGGTTCTTCTTTCTTTACTGCAACATGCCAGGTTCCAGTGGTGTAGTATTCTCAGGATTCCAGAGGACATTCGAACGTGAGTTGGCGTTCAAATGTGGTACTCAAGTACATCAACATTTTCCCTTTGTTGACTGCAACACGCTATGTCTCAGCAGCTGGTCTTGGCAGGGTTTCAAAGGACGTTCGAACATGGGTTGACGTTCGAACGTTCTTGTTTTGTTCCAACCTTCTGCAATTTTGTTCCCTATTGTGCTGGTGTTACATTCAAGTGTGATTTTTGTTGTTCTTGAGCCTTTGTTCTCTTTAGGATCTGAAATATCATTACTTAAACTCCATCAAAGTACAATTAGTCCAAAAAGGCATAGTAAAAATTGTTAACTTAACGCACGAATCACACCCCCTAACCTAAATATTGCTATTCTCTAGTAATACAATAACAATGAAAGGTAAATCTATTCCTAATGCCTTTTTCGTAGGTCATCCGGTTGCATTTAGCTTATGCAACAAGCCATTGAACCGCTAGGTTTACCCTAGTGGATGAGTGTTGTCTCATGAGGGTTTTCAGTGAAGCTACCCACAAATTTCAGTCGAACAAGTGTGTATGTGAGATTGCTGACTGAAAATGAATAAGCATTATGGTCGTTGAGACACTCGACCCTTAATCGTGACTTTTCCCTGCATTCTTTTCCATTGGTACTCATTCTATGTGAAAATTAGCACCTATCGAATCAGCACTTGGAATTCCTTGAGTAGTAGGATGGTTATATTGGAAACAAGAATTGGTATATAACAATCATTCCCTTTTTCCACCTTTCATGGATAGCTTTGATTACACAAACCTCTCTTGGAATGCTCTCAGCAAAACAAATCGCTCCAAATATAGTGACATATCTCTCAATGGTCATGTGATCAGAAGATGGCCAATCAAAAAAATCACATGCACCATTAGAATAAGAGTGAAGTTTTGAGGAAAACAGACTTTACTTTGGCATAATCTCATGGAAGAATATTGATGTAAATAAAAAAGTTCTAGTTAACACACCCCAATTGTAGTAGACAATACACATATTCATCACACTTGAGATCACCTATGGCTTTTTGTAGGTTGTAATGGGGCCAGAGGTCAGTGGCTAATGAAAGAACGTCAATGGTGATCAAAGGCTATCTTTTTACACAGTGTTACACACCTCCTTCTAGTTTCTCGGAATTTTGCCTGGGAATGAGATTTCTTTCTTTCATTTTTCCCATTTTTCACTTTCTTGGCAATTCCCTGTCTCACAGTATCTTTTTTTTTCTTTCGGTTGGCTGCACTGATTTTCCTTTTATTGAACAGTAGCTACCTTTTTCTTTTCTATTTTTCTTGCCTTTCTATTATCATATTGATTTGCAAGAGGGTGCAAGAAATTAGATAGCAAGGTATGGTAAATGTATGCTTTTGTAGCTTTGGTCATTACACGGGTGAAAAAGAATTCATTCATTTAAGGCTCAAGCATGGCTGACTAGAGATATACTTTTGTAAAAGAATTAGCTAAGGCTCAAAGTCGATCCAAAGATGGCCTAAGATCCTTTCTCAAGTATGTGCATATGTATATATGCATGCAAACATTCCCCGTGGATTATGAAAATAGATCACTTTAGTTGCATCAATCAAAACAAGTTTAATGAGATTATTAAAAGAGATTAGAAGTGAAAGAGTTTACCTTGAGTAATTGTTGATATCCTCTCAAAAAGCACCGTAAAGCTCAAGACTTACCATGGTTTTCTTTGTCATCTCCACTAATTATGTCGAGTGTTATGAGGAATGTTAGTTATATAGCGATTCCATTTTCAAGTCTGATCACTGTATACCTCAAGAATAGCTCATACTGATGTACATTTGACAATTAAATCATAGAGATAGTATCGAGGTTCCAAAAAAATGAGGTTTTACGTCTTGGTTGTTAAGTTGAGGTGTCAAACCGATCATGTGCTTAGTCATTTTTCATAAGCAATCTTAACATCCACATTTGTTTCGTCATTAACAAGAATTACAGTGCTAATCCTATGCATGCATTTTAAACAAATAAAAATGATAAACTGAATCATTCATTCCATAAAGGATAATGTGTCTACAATAATATCAATGATGCAGTTCATCCATTCAAAACATAACTTCAACTATCCACCATTAACTCTAAAAAGAAATATACATCCCCCATAAGTATAAGTATCCTCAATAATCACAAATGAGATAAACATCCACAAGAATTATCAAAAGACACTCCTGCACAATAGTATAGAAATTTCCCAGAAACTATTCAAAGAAGAAACAACAAACAACCAACAATCAAGAACAGAAATCAACTACTCCCCCTCAAGAACAGAAATAATCAATCCTCTCCTCCATCTCCATCAGCACCACTAGCTCCACTAGCACCACCAGCTCCACCCCTCAAAATCCTCAGGATCTCATCTTGGTTAGCTTCAATGCTAAGCATGATGTCCCGTAGAGAACATCAGGTGGTTATGCTGGGGCCTGCTTGATCTGGCTACTCTCTCTCTGTCTCCATCTCTCTCTCTTCTTTAGCATCCAACTCCTCTTGTACCTCATCGATACCTTGAGGAGGGGGCATCTCTTGCCTAGCTGCGGGGGTGCCACTATGCCCTAGGCTTCTCTTGAACGACCCTTTGTTCAGCGGCCCCATTGGCTTTTGGATTTCCATTTCTGGGGTTACCCTCACCCTATTGTCGGTGCATATCTCAGTCACAAGTGTGCCAAATTGGAGTGCACTCCTCTTTGCATCATATCCCTTCTTTATTTCATTCAAAATCAACGAGGGGAGGTCGATGCTATGCCCTCGCCCTAGTGCATAGAGCAAGCGTGCCATCTCGGGTAAAATCTCATTTTTTCTTCCTATGGGGGCTAGGTTCGCCACCGCAATCAAATTAAGCATTTTGTACTTGTTGGTGAGCTCTTCTTGTTTTAAAAATTTCCTCCCTCCCCATGAAAAATCAGTCAGCCCCGTTAATTCGTTTCCCACCACATTCAACACCACATTCTTCTTTGGCGGGTACGTTGGGTTTTGTACCCGAGACATCTCTCTCCTTACCTCCAAAATACACGCCTCATCTACATCAATGTGGGTTCCTTGTATATATGTTCGGATTGCGTCGTTGATGATCTCGGTGTTGGAGTAGAACTCCCTCACCAAGTCAACAGCGGCATCTCTGCCATTCCTCAAGTGCCACACCCACTCCCTCTTCTCCATTTCCTCCAACAAACTCAACTCAGCAAAATCAGTGATTACAACATCTCGTTCACAAACCACAGCATGGTTTTGAAAGAAATTTTCATATCTCTTAGCATTAAGAGCATTGGGAAATCTGGTTTGATCATACCTCTTCTTTCTTCAATGACCTCTTCTACGAAGTTGGGTTCTTAGTTTACTGGTGGAGTGCGCCTTAGGAAGGTTAACCCTAGGCATTGTTTGTTCTCAATTTTGAGCTTGAGAGGGTGTGAAAAGTCTTGGTTATTTGGTAAAAATTGGAGATTTTTGATGTGGAAAAGCTTTTGGGTGGTTGATTTGTGGTGGAAATGAGGAATGAGTGGAGTATTGAGGGCTGGAGAGTGAAAAGGGTTCCTAGGGTTTAGAGGATTTTAGAGTTCTTTGGGAATTTTGAACTGAGGAAGACGATCTAGGTATTTATAGTATGAGAAGGAACATTCGAACATGGTTGACGTTCGAACATAGTATGAAGGATTTTAAAATATCGTTCTAATGTAAATGACGTTCGAACGTGGTGAGCTCCCAGAACTTTTGAGTTCTGATAGAGACCAAAGTACTGTAAGCTTCTGTCGTTTGAACATGCTATTGGCATTCGAACATTAATCTTTTTTGAACGTGCTATTGGCATTTGAACGGACAGAGCTCCCAGTACTTTTGTTTCCATCAGAGACTTCATTAGAGGCTGAGTATTGTAAGCAAGCGACGTTCGAACGTCACTTGGTGTTCGAACGTGGAATCAAAACTCTAAACTTTTTAAAATTTTTCTGCACTACATTATATATAATAAAAGAGGACAAAACATTCAAGTTTGAACCAAAAATTCACGGCGTCTTAGGACAAATCCCTACCTACGCTCAAGGTTGGTATTTTGGGACATTCCTTACTTGGCCCATGTTTTCATTTTAGTCAAAAGAGTTTGTACAAAACACAAAGAATTTTTACACCTTTTTTTTACAAAAATTTGAACCCTTGGCTTTCATCCCAACTATTCTAATCCGTGTCTTCATCTGTCTCCGTGCCATTTAAACAACCAACACCTCTTCCAATTTCTGAAATAGGATGGCGTGTCAGGATAATCCTTACTCTGCCCATTCACTATCCAGTCTAATCGATCGAGTGCGTGACCAGAAATTGGTTCAGAACACTGATTATATCTCTTCTCGTGAAAGTATCTACCATACTGTTTACAGGCACCAAGTCTTTTGGCACGACGACGTTTAGCATAGGTGCTTCGGTCGCACAAGGGTTTCGCTTATTGTTCTTGGATCTCATTCTTTCTTACCAATCTTGCTTTTCTCATAATCATAGTGTGCACATCAGAAGGAAATGTGCGTAGAACTCCTAAACTAAACAAAAAAAGTTTAACATCCATGCTTTTTATACTATTAAGACTTACTATCTGGTTCTTTAACGTCTTTCAGTCACAAAGACAATCAGAGATGCCCCACAAACATAACCATAAAAAATACAAAACGTGGTAGTCAAAATAGGGTACACAATCTGATTAAGAACAACAACAACAACATAAATTTAAAAATTTTCTATGGCCACATATGAACTGTAGTTCCCTTCCCCCAACCTAAACTGAACATTGTCCCCAATGTTTCAAATTTACCGATCTAGTGAGCTTTGGAGATGAGGTTGAACGGTAGAGATCTTGTTCATTAGCCGAAACATACAAGCAAAATACACAAATCAAACATATCATTGCAGATATGGGTTAGGATGAAAACCCTTGATTCTGAGTGCAGACAGAAGAAGCATAGCCATGTACAAATAGAGTAAACACATGCAGATCATGAGACAAAGGATGGGATCTTTAGGTAGTATGGTCATGGTGTTGTTGGGAGATAGGTCGTGATTCCAGAGGATCGTAATAGCAGAGAAGAAGAAGAAAAGTAGAAGAAGAAGAAGAAGAAAGAAAGAAAAGAAAGGGGAAAGGGACAGAAGTGTGTAGAAAGAGAGGAAAAGGGGGTGGGGGCCATATAAAGGCGGTGGTGTGGTTTGGGCCGGATCGGGTTCTCCCTAACCCGACCCTTTTTTGTGTCGATAGGCACTTTTCTGGTAACAATGTTCTGGATCCATTAAAAGAATGGTCTCCACGTTTTTGACAAAGTCCTCCACAAAGGGTTTCAATCGTTGACTATTGACGGTAAAGATATTACCGTTTGATGGGTTCTCAACTTCCATTGCCCTATGTTCAAACACTTGTCTGACAATGTATGGTCCAGTCCATCTTGATTTCAACTTACCAGGAAAAAGACGGAGTCTTGAATTAAAAAGTAAAACTTTTTGATCAGTTTCAAAAGAGTTTCGCACTATGTTCTTGTCATGAAAAATTTTCATCCTGGATATTGCAATCTTAGCATTTTCATATGCTTCATTTCTCAGTTCCTCCAATTCGTTAATTTGAAGTTTTCTTGCTGTCCGACTTTGTCCATGTCAAAGTTCATTGCCTTAATAGTCTAGTATGCTCTATTTTCCAATTCCACAGGTAGGTGACAAGGTTTTTCATAGACTAATAGGTAAGGAGACATGCCCAAAATTATTTTAAAAGCAGTACGATATGCCCAGAGTGCATCAGTTAGTCTTGACAACCAATCTTTGTAGTCTGAATTTACTATTTTTTCTAAAATTAATTTGATCTTCCAATTAGCCAATTCAGCTTGTCTCCTAGTTTGTGGATGGTATGGAGTTGCAATTTTGTGAAAAATCAAGTATTTTTTCATTAGATTCCAGAAAGGTTGATTACAAAAATGAGCACCCCCATCACTTATGATGGATTTTGGGATTCCAAATTGGGATAAAATATTTTCTTTTAAAAACTTGATCACTGTTTGATGATCATTATTCCGATATGAAATTGCCTCAACCCATTTGGATACATAGTCTACGGCTACCAGCCAAAGGAGGGGGGAAATGGACCCATAAAATCGATGCCCAACAGTCAAAAATTTTAATTATCAGAATGGGGTTTAGAGGCATCATGTTTCTTCTTGAAATATTTCCCAACCTTTGACATCTGTCGCAAGTTAAACAAAAAGTATGGATATCTTTGAAAAGTGTGGGCCAGTAAAATCCACACTGTAGAATATTCGCAGTGGTTTTTCTGGAGGAAAAATGGCCACCACATACTTCAGAATGAAAAAAATGCTATTACCTGTTTGCCTTCTTGAGCGAGGATGCAACGTCTTATGATTTGATCCTTACAGTACTTAAATATGTACGGATCTTCCCAAAAGAAATTGCGAACCTCTCTTAGAATTTTTTTTTTGTCTGTGGGGGAAAAGGACGGATGGAGTGTTCCAGTAACAAGAAAATTAGCAATATCAGCGTACCATGGGGTCTCATCAATTATGAACAGTTGTTCATCAGGGAATGTTTCATTGATTGACATTCCATCCTCGTGAAATTCGTAAGTTAACCTGGACAGATGATCTGTCACCATATTCTCAACACCCTTTTTGTCCTTAATGACCAAGTCAAACTCTTGAAGTAAGAGTATCCATTGCAAGAGCCTTGGTTTAGCATCTTTTTTTTGTGAGCAGAAATTTCAGTGCTGCATGGTCAGTGAATACAGTAACAGAAGAACCAACAAGATAAGAACAAAATTTTTCCAAAGCAAAGACTACGGCAAGTAATTCTTTTTAAGTTGTCAAATAGTTCATTTGAGCATCATTCAATGTTTTACTTGCATAGTAAATCACATATGGTTTCTTATCTTTTCGTTGACCCAACATAGCACCTACAACATAGTCACTTGCATCACACATTAGCTCAAAGGGTAAAGTCTAGTCAGGGGGTTGCATTACTGGGGCAGAAATTAACATGCCCTTAAGCTAATCAAAAGTTTTTTGGCATGTTTCATTCCAGTCAAAGATTACGTCCTGACTTAGGAGATGATACGTGGGTTTAGCTATGGTACTGAAATCTTTTATGAATCTCTTATAAAATCCTGCATGTCCCAAAAATGATCGGATATCTTTTACAGTCTTAGGAGCAGGCAAATTCCCAATCAGATCTATTTTTGCCTTGTCAACTTTCATGCCTTCAGACGACACAATGTGACCTAAGACAATGCCTTGTGTTACCATAAAATGACATTTTTTCCAATTAAGCACCAGATTGGCTTCTTGACATCTTATCAACACTTTTTCTAGGTTGGCCAGACACAAATTAAATGAGTCACCATACACAGAGAAGTCATCCATGAACACTTTCAAAAATTTCTCGACCATGTCACTGAATAGACTCAACATGCATCTTTGAAATGTTACAGGGAGCGTTATGAAGCCTGAAAGACATCCTTTTGAATGCAAAGGTGCTATCTCAATTTGATTGTACCCAGAATAACCATCCAAAAAATAGTAAAATTCATGGCCTACAATTCTCTCTAGAACTTGGTCAAGAAAGGGAAGAGGGAAGTGGTCTTTTCTAGTAATCAAATTGAGTTTTCGGTAGTCAATACACATCCGCCATCTTGTGACTACTCGAGTGGGTACTAGTTCATTTGCATCATTTTTAACCACTGTGACTCTAGACTTTTTAGGCACAACTTGGGTTGGACTAACACATTTTCTATCGGAGATAGGGAAGATTATCCCAGCATCTAAGAGCTTTAAAACCTTTGCCTTTACTACTTCCTTCATGTGAGGGTTTAGTCATCGCTGCAGTTGACTAGAGGGTTTTGAGTCCTCTTCAAGGTATATGGCATGATTGTAGATTAACGGGTTTATACCTTTGAAGTTAGCGATGGTCCACCCAATGGTGCTTATGTGGCTTTTAAGAACTTCAATCAGTTTAGACTCTTGCAAGTCTGTGAGCTTAGACGAAATTACCACTAGATATGACTCGTCCTCTTGTAGGAATGCATATTTGAGGTCAGATGGGAGAGGTTTCAATTCAGGCTTTGGTGGCTTGTCACTTGATAAGAGTGGCTTTGTGCCACTTGGTGAAAGTTCCTCGAACTTGGGGGCCCATGTATTAACAACATCAGTTGGGCAATTCTTTGGATCATCATCTATTGTTTCAGATGTGATGGATTCCGACAAAAAAAGTTCAGTGGAATTTCCATAGAATATGTTGTTCAGATGGTCCTGGACCAAAGACTCAATGAAATTTATTTCTCTTTTTTCTTTGTCCTCTCCTGGGTGTTTGGCAACATTGAAAATATTCAGCTCAAGAGTCATATTTCCAAAGGTTAATTTCATGACCCATTCCTGCAATTGATTAGTGTATTTGAAGTTGCTAGGAGGGGTCGACCAAGAATAACGGGAATTGAATTCTCTGAATGTTTTGCTGGCTGAGTATCTAGGACGATGAAGTCAACAGGGAATACAAAGTTGTCCACTTGGACAAGTACATCTTCAACAATACCCCTAGGAATTTTGATAGATATGTCTGCCAACTGAAGTATGACACTTGTGGGTTTGAGTTCTCCCAGACCCAATTGTTGGTAAATAGAGAATAAGAGCAAATTGACACTTGCTCCAAGGTCTAGTAGTGCTTGTTCGATTATGAAATTCTCAATGACACACGACACAGTCGGACACGTTGGATCTTTGTATTTTGGAGGGGTTTTGTGTTAAAGCAAGGCACTGGCATGTTCTATCAAGAAGGCTCTTTTTTGAACATTCTGGCTTCTCTTGATTATGCATAAGTCCTTCAGAAACTTGGCATAAGATGGAACCTGTTTGATTGCATCCAGAAATGGGATATTGATTTTTACTTCTTTGAAGAGCTCGTAAATTTCTGGCTGATTATTCAACTTCTGTGCAGTTTTGAGTCTATGAGGAAAAGGAGCAGGAATAGAACATGAGGGTTCTTCTTGCCTTGATGGCTCTGGTTCTTGTTCAATCATGGGCTCGGGTTCCTTTTCTCTCACAAGTTTAGGCTCAGTTGGTTCAGGTTCGATTGGTGAGTTGATTGGGATGGATTTTGGCTTTGGAATTAGCATGTCTCTGATGGTCTTGTCAATCACCTTGCCACTTCTTAGTGTAGTGACAACTTGGGCTTGACCTTATGGGTTTTCCATGGTTGAAGGATTTCCCACCTAAAATTGACCTTGTGGTGATTTTGGTTGGGCAGGAAACTTGCCCTTCTCATTTGTGGTCATGGATTGGGTGAGCTTTTGAATGTGGTTTTTAAGATCCTTGAAAGATTGAGTGGTCTGGGTTTTGAAATCAGTGAAAGCTTGAGTGGAACTATGATTGTAGTTCATTTGGCTTTACATGAACTGATTCAGTGTGTCCTCTAAGCTCCTTTTTTGTGGTGGTTGGTATGGTTGGTAATGTGGGAGGTCCTTGAGGTGGTGGGTGTGAACCTTGTTGTTGGTTCATGGGACTTGGTTGTGTGTTTCTTCAACTAAAATTTGGGTGCTTCCGCCACTCTGGATTGTATGTTTCAGAGTATGGGTTGGAGTAAGGATTGTTGAAATTAGAGACAACATTTGTTTGCTCCAATAAAACCTCTTTGAATGCTGGAATTGTAGGACACTTCCCAGTAGGGTGTCCTGTCAGTGCACAAATCCCACACACTTGTTCTGTGAAAGAGCTGACATTAACTTGATGAACCTTTTTCATCTCTAAAGCTTCAAGCTTTCGAGACAAGGTGGACATTTTTGCTCTTAGGTCATCATCTTCTTTCAAGACACACTTATCCCCTTGGGAAGTAGATGGTTTGGTTTCAACAATGGTAGGGGAGGTTGAGTCCCACATCTGAGAACTGTCAGATAAGGTATCGAAAACATTGAATGCCTCCTCTGGACTCTTGCTCATAAACTCTCCTTGAGCCATCATTTCAACAAACTGACGCAGTCTAGTGGGCAACGAGTCATAGAAAAATCCTACCAAAGTCTAATTCTCAAAAGCATGGTGTGGGCAGGACAAGAGCAGATCCTTGAATCTTTACCAACTTTGGTTAAATGTTTCTCCTTCTTTGATCAAAAAATTCATGATTTGCCTTTTCAATGCATTAGTGCGATACTTTCTAAAAAATTCATTTTGTAATGCCCGCTAGTCAGGTATTGAAAGAGCTTTTAAAGAATTTAGCCATTGTTTAGCTTTGCCCCTTAAGGAAAAAGGGAAAAGTTTCATCTTGACCAGTTCAGAATTGTCTTGAAATGTTCCACATACTTCCTCAAAATCTTTTATATGCATATATGGGTTTTCTGTTTCGAGTCTATGAAATTGAGGGAGTAGTTGAACTGTCCTCGTCTTTACAGTAAAGAAGGGTGCATCTTCAGGAAAGACAAAACAAGAGGGGACACTATTCCTTGTGGAATTTAAGTAATCCCTTAGAGTTCGAATGTTATCTACTTCCCCCGCTCTTACAGGAATTTCCTCTCGTCTCTCACCATTTGCCATTTTACTTTCACAAGAGTCTACTACTAATCTAGGTGAAAGTGGTTCAGATTGATTTACAGACCCAGAAGATTCAGGTGGCAAATTTTGATAGTGAGGAGCGTTTTCATACATAAAAGTAATCAAAACAACTTTATATATAGTAAAGCAAATTTATACAAAAAGTGAGGTCTTTTTACCTTTTACCGTAAAACACCTTTTATGGTTCCCCGGCAATGGCGCCAAAAACTTGACTTGATCTGAAATGTGTACACCCAAGTGCAGGCGGTCAAGTTGTAGTAATAATACAGTTAAGTCCAGAGTCAAATCCACTGGAAACTATGATTGGTGTTTTAAAGTAAGCAATATTAGAGACCAAGTAACTGGAAATTTCGAGAGTTTGGAGTGGTGGGGTTCTTGAATAGAATAGAACATTCTTTTCAAGTGTTTTCTAGACAAAATATAAGATTCTCAAAATGTAACAACCACCCTTTAGCTCGAGGATCAGAGCATGTAATAGATTATCCGATTTATTATGTTTGTGCTTTATAACTCAATTAACTCCCGTGTCAACAGCAAGTTAATCAGAAGATAAAGATGGATTGTAAGAATTAAACACATGATTCCGATACCTTTCTAAAAGTTTACAAGAATTGTTTGTGCCAAGACTTAACCCGTCTACAAACAAGCAATTGTTTCTACAAGGTATCCAACCATGGCATTAAGGGTCCATTCTTTGAATAAAGCACAATAATGGTGGAGATTGAAAAGTTGTTATGAAGAGTTAGCCGGGGTGCTTGGCTTGAATCAACGGGTCTCTCTATGCAGGAGTCATCCATATTATAAAGAAAGCCCATGGTTATACAAAGTACCTCAACTTTGCTAGGTGTGTTCAACCATCCATTGAACAGGTGGAATATAAAGCATTAAGCATGAAGGAGTTGCACAAAAATAGCTTGCGGATAATCTTTACATACTCATCACCTCTTACTAAAGAGTGAATGAGGAACTACTGACTTTTCATGGCCTTGGCAAAGCTAGAAAAGTGAATGCTACTCATCCCTCTAAATAGACGAGCTACTAAATAAAGCAAACTAAACAAAGAGCTTATCTTCAATGAAGAATAAGTGAATCACTTTCAACCCTTCACGGCTTTGGTAAATTTCTAGAAAAGTGGAAGAGTTTCACTCGTCTAAGAAAGAAGGATGCTCAAGCAATGTAAGTGAAATACATGAATAATAAAAGTAGAAGAAAACTAGTTACTTTGGAGGGTTTCCACCACAACCAAAAGATGAACTATCTCTCTTGATACTTTGTAAGTAAAAGCAAGTACAAGTAAAAGGGGAGTCTAAGCCTCCATCATAGTTGTCACAATATGAATATAAAGACTTAGCATAAGTAAATAAAAGACTTCAACTACAAGGGGAGTCTAAGCCTCCATCATGGTTGATATAAATGCAAAATGAAAACATAAACATGAAATGTTCAAGAACTAGATTACTAAACACTCTTACTTTACAAGAACAAGGATTGCTCCCCCTTTTCTCTACAATAGGAAGAATGCCTTTTAAGCTCCCAACATGCGAGTATTTATAGGCAAGGAAGTGGAATGGGTAGGAGATAAGAGAGGATGAGTGAATAGTGTTTGCCACCCATGAGAACCAACTACTCTGCAGGCAGTCTACAGAGGACGTTTGAACGTGATTTGGCGTTTGAATATTAAGTCTATCTTTTCTTTAAGGAAGTTCAAACGTGAGATGCCGTTCGAATGTTGTCTCTGTCTTTGCTTTGAGGGCGTTCGAACGGCAGATGGGGTCTGAGTCCTTCCACTCAAGTGGGCTGTGGTTTATGTGATGATCACTTTCATACGTCTTGAACAACTTTGACTTTACACTCAGCAACTTGGTCCTTAGTCACTCAAGACAACGTTCGAACGTGAAATGGAGTTTGAAAGTTTTACTCAAGTACTTCTGTTATGTGGTTCTTCTTTCTTTACTGCAAAAATGCCAGGTTCCAGTGGTGTAGTCTTCTCAGGATTCTAGAGGACGTTTGAACGTGAGTTGGCATTCGAATATGGTACTCAAGTACTTCAGTATTTTCCCTTTGTTCATTGCAACATGCCATGTCTCAGCCGCTGGTCTTGGCAGGGTTTCAGAGGACATTCGAATGTGGGTTGACGTTCGAACGTTCTTGCTTTGTTCCAACCTTCTGCAATTTTGTTCCCTATTGTGCTGGGGTTACATTCAAGTGTAATTTTTGTTGTTCTTGAGCCTTTGTTCTCTTTAGGACCTGAAATTTCATTACTTAAACTCCATCAAAGTACAATTAATCCAGAAAGACATAGTAAAAATTGTTAACTTTACGCCCGAATCAGGAGACTCTACCCAAATTCTGTGTTGGTTATGATCTCGGTGAAGGGCATGTTATGATGTGGTGTCGGGTTATGTGGCATTCACGGGTTCTTCTGTGGGTTGATGGATGATCAACAGGTTGTCAAAGAACCCCTAGTTTTTGGGGCATCACATATAAAAGGCCAAAACAAATATACATGAAATTACAACATGTGCTTCAAAAGCCATAACCTGGCTCTTTCTTCAACACTGGCCTAAGTGAGGGCCATCCGCTGAATCTTATCCAACACTCGAAATATTTTTCTCATTAAGGGTGAGCCACGCTCAATAGAGTATCTCCAAAGGAGGCTACTCCCCAACCTAGATGTGTATGACATGTCACATGTAAGTCATCACATCAAACATTCATTAAATACATACATGTCATAAATGAATGCTATACTTCCATGTCATATCATGAGATGAAACTCGCTTATGCAATGCAAATTTGAGCCCTCCGCCGGCTCCCATAACTCATGTCATGTCATGCGTATGCATCCGAGCATTCCAAGCCCCTGTCATTGGTGTTATATGCATTCAATGACTAATTAATTCATTTCTCATGTCTTTGTGGGGCGATTATTTATGGTATTTCACCAATGGGATACCACACCATCAATGGATTTCTAGGACATCCCACCTGTGGCTCCGTTTTCACCGTTACACTTTTCTAGAATTTCACCACCGGGAAGTGTATAAAACGAAGTAACTGGGTCTTGCACCCGATGGAGAATCTAGTCCTTCTTGCTACACCCTGACACGTTTATCCATTTAATTTTTCATGCAACTCAACCAGACCTTGGTGCGACTTTCTCAAGCCTATAGATCAACCCACCTATGTGGTGATTGATTAAAATCATGCACACCCACACCCACACCCATAATCATGTCGAATGCCCACAAATGTGATACGACATTAATGTATCATACAAATGGTGCACCTTACCCCACAACTTGATTCATGCATTGTCCTCAATGCAACAAAAAAGATATGATATGCAATAAGGGACTGTAAAAAGATGAGTAGGTTTAGAGAACACCTCGCACTTGAGCTTTGACAAAAACACCAATATCTGCAACTAAGAAAGACAACACTATACTCAAAGATAAAGTAAGTAAACATAAACATTTAAAGTAAGTAAAAACAACTATACACTAAAGACCATAAGAATAGTTAATCCTCCAACAAGTCCGGGTAGACCAGATCCACTAATTCTTCCTCCACCCCTTGGTCTTCATAACCCCTGAAAAATGGCTCAAGTCTTTGGCCATTGACCTTGAATGTTTTATCATCCTCGGGGTTTGTAACTTCCACAGATCTATTGGGGTAGGCCACCTTGACAAGATAGGGGTCATCCCAACGGGATCGGAGTTTTCCTCGAAAGATTGAGAGACGAGAATTGTACAAGGGCACTTTTTGTCCGGGCTCAAATGTCTTTCTTAAAATGGATTTTTCTCAAAAAATATTGGCCCTTTCTTTTAAAATTTTTGAGCTCTCATACACATCTCTTCGAATCTCTTCTAATTCATTCATCTCAAGCTTCCTATTCTCTTTAACCATTCTCAAGTTGAAGTTCAAGGTCTTTATAGCCCAATAAGATTTGTGCTCCATTTCAATTGGCAAATGGAAAGCCTTGCCATATACTAGCCTATAGGGTGACATGCCTAGAATGGTCTTGTAAGCAGTGCGATAAGCCAATATGACATTGGTCAACCTAAACGACCAATCCTTCCTATTAGGGCTTACCATTTTTCACTAGGATGTTCTTGATTTTCCTATTGGCCAACTCGGCTTGGCCATTGATTTGTGGGTGATATGCGGTGGATACCTTGTGTGTGATGCCATATTTATGCATTAAAGATGCAAATGACCTGTTACACAAATGAGAACCATTGTCGCTTATCATAGCACAAGGCATCCCAAACCTCGAAAAAATGTTCTCCTTGAGGAACTTGACTATGACACGGTGGTCATTGGTCTTGGTTGGGATAGTCTCTACCCACTTGGACACATAGTCCACTGCTAGCAATATGTATAGGTAGCCAAAAGACATAGGGAAGGGACCCATAAATTCAATGCCCCAATAGTCAAATATCTTAATAATAAGTACAGGGAAAAAGGGGCATCATGTTCCTTCAGGTCACGCTACCGAATCTTTGGTACTTGTCGCATTCCTTACAAAATGAAACACAGTCTTTGATTAAAGAGGGCAAATAAAAATCTGATTGTAAGACCTTTGCCAAGGTCTTCTTTGAAGAGAAATGGCCATCGTACGCCTCTGAATGGTAAAATGCAAGGACTTCCCGTTGTTTATTTTCTGGTACGCTTCCCCTCATCACTTTATATGGGCAATACTTGAACAAGTATGGATTGTCGAAGTAGAAGTACTTCACATTTGCCATAAACCTCCGTCTATCCTCCGAGCTCCAATGCGGTGGTATTTGTCCTGTGGTAAGATAATTGCATATGTCAGCATACGAAGGACAAACAAAATGAATAGAAAGTAAATGCTCATCAAGAAAAAAGTCAAGGATAGGAATATGCTCATTGACATCTTGAACCACAAGTCGGGATAAATGGTCTGCCACCATGTTCTCCACTCCCTTTTTGTCTTTGATCGTCATGTTGAATTATTGGAGTAGGAGGATCCACCTAATGAGTCTCAATTTTGCATCCTGCTTAGACAAAAGATACTTCAAAGCAGAGTAATCGGTATAGACTACTATAGGAGAACCAACGATATAAGACCAAAATTTATCCAATGCAAATACTACGACTAGCAACGCTTTCTCGGTGGTGGTGTAATTAATTTATGCCTCGTTAAGAGTTTTGCTAGCGTAGTATAATACATAAGGTCTCTTATCTTCCCTTCAACCAAGCACAGCGCTGACTGCGTAATCACTCGCTTCGCACATAAGCTCAAATGATAAGTTCCACTTGGGTGCTCGAAAATCGGAGGTGTAGTGAACATGCTTTTGAGTTTTTTAAACGATGCTTCACAATTATCCGACCACACAAATGGGATATCCTTGGAATACAAATTGGTCAAGGGTTGAGCCAATGCACTAAAGTCCTTTATAAAATGACAATAAAAACTATCATGGCCAAGAAATGACCTGATGTCTTTGACGACCTTCAATGTGGGGAGGTTGGAAATTACATCAACCTTGGATTTGTCGACTTCGATCCCCTTTGCCGAAATGATGTGGCCGAGCACTATCCCTTGTGTCACCATAAAGTGGCACTTCTCCTAGTTGAGGACCAATTTCTTGTCCTCGCATCTCTCAAGTATTCTCTCTAAGTTTTCCAGACAACCACTAAAAGAATCTCTGAACACTGAGAAGTCATCCATAAAAACTTTCACGATCTTCTCCACCATGTCATTGAAGATTCCCATCACACATCTTTGAAAAGTCGTTGGGGTATTACACAACCCAAAAGGCATGCGTCGATAGGCAAATGTACCAAAATGGCAAGTGAAAGTGGTCTTTCCTTGATCTTCCAATGCGATCTCAATTCGATTGTAGCCGGAGTATCCATCTAAGAAGCAATAGAACAAGTGTTTGGCTACTCTCTCTAGCACTTGGTCGAGGAATGCCAACGAGAAGTGGTCTTTCCTTGTGCACGAGTTGAGCTTTCGGTAATCAATACACACTCTCCATCCGGTGACCACCATCGCTGGAATTAATTCGTTCTCCTAATTTTCCAGAACTATAACTCCCAATTTCTTGGGTACTACTTGTGTGGGACTAACCCACTTACTGTCGGTAATTGGAAATATGATGCCCATGTCAAGTAGCTTAAGTATCGTATCTCTCACCACGTCTTTCATAATGGGGTTAAGTCTCCGTTGTGGTTGTCAGGATGGTTTTGCATCTTCCTCTAAGTAAATCCTATGAGTGTAAATGAGGGGACTAATCCCCTTAATATCAGTATGGTCCACCCGATGCCTACTTTGTGCCTCCTCAATACACATAACAATTCTTCCTCTTGGCTTGCCTCCAAAGTTGAGCTTATTACCATCGAGAAGGTCTCATGCTCCCCCAAGAATGAATATTTGAGGTTGGATGGTAAGGGCTTCAACTCCAAGATGGGTTTTTGCACATTCGATGGAAAAATCTTCTTTTCTTGATATGGAAGCTTCTCAAATGTAGGGGTCCATTTTTCCACCCCTTTTAAACTTTTTGACTCCTCTTGATCAATACTCTCCTCCTCCTTCGACTTCAACATGCTCAATAGTTCCAAGTGCTCCTCCACCAAGGTATCAATCCTATTGACTTCAAGCACTTTATCATTGTCCCCCAGTTGTTTATACAAATTGAATACATTGAGGTTCATAGTCATATTCCCAAAAGTAAGCTTCATCAATCCATTCCTATAATTAATAATAATATTAGAAGTAGCAAGGAACGGTCTACCTAGTATGACAAAAATTTGTGAGCTAGGGTTAACAACCGGATGAGTTTCAAGTACAATAAAACTGACAGAGGAATACAAATTATCCACTTGAACTAAGACATCCTCAACTACTCCCATTGGTGTTCTAATGCTTCTATCTGCCAATTGAAGAGTGATTGGAGTTGAATTCAACTCTTCAAATTGGACTTGTTGATACACCAAGTAGGGTTAGAGGTCGACACTTGCCCCCAAATCAAGAAAAGCTTACTCCACCCAGTAATTCTCTATTGTAATGGTTGGGTATCCGAGGTCCTTAAACTTTGGTGGGGTGTTGGTCCTCAAGATTGAGCTCACTTGCTCGGTGAGGAATGCCTTCTTGTGCGCATTAAGCTTCCTCTTCACGGTGCATTAATCCTTCAAAATCTTGGCACATGACGGTATCTGCTTTATGACATCGAGGAGTCGGATGTTGATTTTAACCAGCTTGAACATCTCAATAATGTCAGAATAGTTAGCCACCTTCATAGGTGGCTTCAAACAATTAGAAAAAGGGACCAAAATGAGACATGCATGCACACTTACATCAACAAATGTTTCTTTCTCACTCACCTTACCTCCCTCGAAGTCACCCTTAGTCTAATTTTCTTTGGTCAATATGGTCCTGGGTGAGGCTTTTGGCACAATGGTCTTGTCGATTTGCTTGTCACTCCTTAGGGTGGTGACCGTCTTGAGTTACTCATAACTCTCCTTTGTGGGTTTGGATGACACATTCACATGTTGGCCTCTAGGGTTCTCTTGGGGTTGAGCAGGGAATTTCTCCTTCTCTTGTTGTAATGTCCCTATGGCATAGGTCAACTTCATGATTTTAGTCCAAATATCATTAAAAGCTATGGCGGTTTAGTTGCTGATGGTGGTTTGGCTTTGGATGAATTGGTGCACTACATCCTCCAAGTTCCTTTTATAAAGTGGTTGGTAGGTGGGAGGATTGGATGGTCCTTGTTAACCATAACTTTGTGGAAGTGGACGATTAGCATGAAATATTGCATATCACGTGTGAATTTACACCCCTTTTGTACTCTCTTTTGTGGTGAAAATGAGGAGAATTGCAATGTTTCAAGCTTTTAATGAGGTTTTGGTGTGTTTGCAGGTAAAAGAGCTTAAATGGTGCATGTTAGGCCCCTATCATGGTGCTTAAGGTCAATGGATATGAGGGAGAGGCTTGACGATGGCTTGGAAGGTGAAAGAACCAAGAATTGAGCAAAACAAGTTAAAACCTACCGGTAGGTTTGGCCATCGACCTACCGGTAGGTTTTGTTGAAAAATGTCAGATTCTATAACTCAAGCTTTGCTACATGGGGGTCACACCTATGGGTCTCCCACTTGTTCCCTGACACCCCTTACACACAGACATGCCTCCTCAACCCTAGTCTTGGACTATGAAGGCTCAAGCATTAATAAGCAGGAGAGAGAAGAGAGGAAGCCCGGGAGTTGCTAGGTAAGCTGTACCAAAGCCATCACTTCAGCCTCTTATGGATGGGAGGCTGTCACACGCCTAGGGGGACCTCCATTGATGAATTTTTAAGCTCCATAGAGCATTATTCAGATTATATTGCATTGTAGAGAGAGAAGCTATAGGAAGAAGATATAGTTTTAGAGAGAGAAAGCTTAGATTTTTGTATTTCTTCCATCCATCTCACTTGTAATCTTCTGTAAGACTATTGCAAGCTTCATTTATTACCTTTAATGTCATTTATTACAAGTCCATTACAAATTTAGTTACACATTTTGGATTCTATCATTGTTGTATTGAGTTTCTGCATTTCAAGATTTTTAAAATGGGTATTAAATGCATGTTTTCATAGTTTAAGTTTTCTTGCACTAGTCCAAGTTCCAATCTCTATTTCTTTACAATGTCTCTTTATTTCATCTATGTTCATGCATTAAATATGAGTAGCTAAGCTTTAGTTTGGCTAATCCAAGAGATATTTCCTCTTAGGCATGCTAAATCAACTCATTTTCCATTCATCCTCGTAGTGTATGATGGTTCGATTTGACTAGGTTGAGTGTGGACGTTGTTGTGAGTTCTTGATACACCGTAGACTTATCATGAGATATGCTCGAATCCTCACCTCTATTTTAGTCCCTCATTTCCTACGAATCAATCGAACATCTAAGTACCATTGGACGAATATCTTGAGTTGATTTGACATTCACATTGGAATGACCTCTTCGGATTAGCCAACACTTGTTCCATTACATTTCTAGAACCAATCTTCACTCGCCAAAACTCAAACTCAAAAGATTTTACACTTTTCACTTTTCAATTTTCACAAAATCACCTTCAACATAATTCCCTTCCTTTCTTGAGGAGACGATCTTGGAATACAAATTCCAATTAAAACATGACCCTCGAAATTCTCTCTATGCTTGGAGAGCACTTTTGTACACACATATTTCATTTCGCACACAAGATTATCCCATTTCTTGTATCATTCCGAGGGAGAGTGACATGCACCTATCCATATAAACCATACACATATTAAGGGATGATGTGTGGAGATTAGGATATACGACAAATAACAATCAAGAATTTTTGGTACCGTTGTTGGGGAAGGTAAAACATTGAATTTAGAAGGTGATTTTCGGACAACAGAGGTAAGTCCCATGATTTTCATCACGGGCTGAGGTATGTTGCTCCTTGTATATATTTTTTTTTAACTTATCCTTCCATTTTTAGACGACCATAATAGATTGGTTAGACAACTCTTAGGCCCCAATATGAATATTGACCAAGACCCACCCAAGGATGCCGGTGACAACTTTGACGAGTTAGGTGCTAATGTGAATGTCCCAAGGGGAGGTGAAGGGCAAGAACCTAGAATTCCAAACCCTAGAATGCACTTCCCTCCTAGAAATGAAGGAAATAACATCCAAATTGATCCTCCGGCGAGGTCAATGAGGGATTACCTTCAACCGACTCGTAGCACCACTCTTTCATGCATTTTCTTACCGGTCTAAGCTCATGCCTTCCTAGTTAAGTCAGGAATGTTGTAACTATTTCCTACATTCCATGGAATTGAAAGGGAGAATCCTTATTTGCATATTAAGGAATTCAAGGATATAGTTGTAACCTTCAACACTAATCATACTATGGAAGACATAGCTCATTTGAAATTATTTCTCTTTTCCCTTAAGGACAAATCCAAATCGTGGTTGAATTCTTTGAGGCATTGATCCATAACCTCTTGGGCACAAATGTTCTCCGAGTTTTTGAATAATTTTTTTTCGATGCCTAAAACCACCGCTCTTAAAAAGAAAATTCAAAATTTTTTGGAAAAGCTCAATGAGCAATTTTATAACTGTTAGGATTGCTACAATCTACCTGACATCATGGTTTTGAATCGTATCAATTGGTGAGTTTCTTTTATGAAGGGATCACACCGGGCCATCGTCAATTCATTGACATGATGTGCAATGGAGAGTTCTTAAACAAGGACCCTGATGAGGCCCTAGAATACTTTAGTACATTGGCACAAAATGCACAGTCTTGGTATATCACTGATCCCACCGATGTACCGAGGTCTTCTCCAGGTAGTAATCAATCACATGGGGGAGGGATGTGAGATTTGAGGGACCGAGAAGATTTTGTTTCTAAAATCATCAAGTTGTCCTAGAAGATGGAAAGCCTAGAGGTCAATAGGAGGCATGAGGTGTCCAATATTTCAAAGACTGACGAGTCTTGCTCAATTTGTGAGAGTGTGGAGCATTCCAATCAGAGTGCCCTAACATTCCGGCAATTAAGGAATATACCATGAGCAAGTCAATGCCTTTAACCAAACAAGGCAATCATTCTCTTTGCACTCAAACACTTATAATCCGAGTTGGAGTAATCACCTGAACTTAAGTTGGAGAAATGAGAATCTTGCTTCTCATGGGTGTAATGCATATTCACCTAGCATGCATCCTAAGCAAAGTCAATACCAAGGTCAAGGTCAAGCATCTAGCTCTCAATACCCCCCCGTCCAATCCGCAAGGGTATTCATTGAACCCACATCCACAAAATTTTTTCCAAAGTCCACCTCCACAAGGTTATAATCAACAAGGACCATCCAATCCTCCCACTTACCAACCTCCCCAAAAGAGAAATTTGGAGGAAGTGGTTTATAATTTCATCCAAAGCCAAATTGCCTTTAACAATGACATTCAAACTCAAATCACAAAACTGACCAATGCTGTAGGGATATCACAACAAGAGAAGGAGAAATTCCCCACTCAACCTCAAGAGAACCCTAGAGGCCAACATGTGATTGAGTCATCTGAACCCATAAAGGAGAGTTGTGAGCAACTCAAGGCGGTCACCCCCTTCAAAGTGGCAAACAATTTTATAAGACCATTATGCCAAAAGTCTCACCAATGCCACATTGCCAATAGAGAAAGAGACTAAGGGTGATACTGAGGGGAGTTAGAAGAAAAAATTTGTTAATGAAAGTGTGCATGCATCCCCCATTCCTGCACCTTTTCCCAATTATTTGAAGCCACCCATAAAGGTGGCTAACTATTCTGATATAATTGAGATGTTGAAGCAGGTTAAAATCAACATTCCACTTCTCAACCCCATAAAGCAAATTCCATTATATGCCAAGATCTTGAAGGACTTGTGCACAGTGAAGAGAAAACCAAATGTTCACAAGAAGGCATTCCTCACCGAGCAAGTGAGCTCAATCTTGAGGAGGAACACCCCACCGAAGTTCAAGGACCCCAGATGCCCTACCATTGTCATCACAATAGGGAAATGCCGGGTGGAGCAAACTCTTCCTGATTTAGGGGCAAGTTTTAACCTCATACATTACTCGGTGTACCAACAACTCTAACTTGAAGAGTTGAGGCCAACTCCAATCACTCTTTAGTTGGTGAACCGAAGTATTCAAACACCAAGGGGAGTAGTTGAGGATGTCTTGGTGCAAGTGGATAATTTTTATTTCCCTTTCAATTTTATTGTGCTTGAAACTCACCCAGTTGCTAACCTTGATTCACAAATTTCTGTCATATTAGGTAGACCATTCCTTACCACTTCTAATGTTGTTATTAGTTACAGAAATGGGCTGATGAAGCTTACCTTTGGGAGCATGACTATGGATTTCAATGTATTCAATTTGTGCAAACGACCGGGGATAACGAGGAAGTGCATGAAGTTAATAGGATTAACACATTGGTGGAGGAGCACTTGGAGTTGTTGGGCATGTTGGAAGTGGAGGAAGAAGAGGTTGATGAGCAAGAGGAGTCAGAGAGCTTGAAAGGGGTGAAAAAATGGACCCCTACATTTGAGAAACTTCCACATCTAGACAAGAAGATCTTTCCATTGACTGTACAAAATCCCATTTTGGTGTTGAAGCCATTACCATCAAATCTCAAGTATGCATACCTCGAGGATGACAAAACCTTCTAGGTGGTCATAAGCTTATTTTTAGAGGTGAAACAAGAAGAGGATCTCTTGACAGTGTTAAGGAGGCACAAGGAAGCGATTGGTTGGACAATTGCTGACATTAAGGCGATAAGCCCCCTCATTTGCACACATCACATCTATTTTAAGGAAGATGCAAAACCACCCAGACAACCACAACAAAGACTCAATCCCACTATGAAAGATGTGGTGAGGGTTGAAGTACTTAAGCTATTTGACTTGGGCACCATTTTTTGATTGTCGATAGTAAGGGGTTAGCCCCATGCAAGTAGTACCTAAGAAATCGGGAGTAACAGTCGTTGCAAATGAGGAGAACAAGCTTATTCCAACAAGGGTGGTTACCGGATGAAGAGTGTGTATTGATTACCGAAAGCTCAACTTGTGCACGAGAAAGACCATTTTCCATTGCCATTCCTCGACCAAGTGTTGGAAAGAATAGTTGGGCACCTATTTTACTACTTCTTGGAGGGTTACTCCGGGTATAACCTGATTTGTGTGTAAAGTTAACAATTTTTACTATGCTTTTTTGGACTAATTGTGCTTTGATGGAGTTTAAGTAATGACATTTCAGGTCCTAAAGTGAACAAAGACTCAAGAACAACAAAAATCACACTTGAATGTAACACCAACACAATAGGAAATAAAATTGCAGAAGGTTGGAATAAAGCAAGAACGTTCGAACGTCCTCTGAAACCCTGCCAAGACCAGCTGCTGAGACATGACATGTTGCAGTCAACAAAGGGAAAATGCTGAGGTACTTGAGTACTACGTTCGAACGCCAAATCATGTTCGAACATCCTCTAGAATCCTGAGAAGACTACACCACTGGAACCTGGCATGTTGCAGTACAGAAAGAAGAACCAGAAGTACTTGAGTACAATGTTCAAACGTCACTCCATGTTGTCTTGAGTGACTGAGGACCAAGTTGCTGAGTGTAAAGTCAAGGTTATTTAAGACGTGTGGAAGTGACCAAGTCAGTAACCACACGCCACCTGAGTGGAAGGAATCAGACCCCATCTGGCATTCAAATGTCCTCAAAGTAAAGACACATACAACATTTGAACGACATCTCATGTTCGAACGTCCTTAAAGAAAAGACAAACTTAACATTCGAACGCCAGATAATGTTCGAACGTCCTTCTGCAGACTGCTTGCAGAATAGTTGATTCCCATGGGCGACAAATACTATTCACTCATCCTCTCTTATCTGTTACCCCCTCCCCTTCATTGCCTATAAATACTCCCATGTTGGGAGCTTAAAAGACATTCTTCCTCTTGTAGAGAAAAGGGGGAGCAATATTTGTTCTTGTAAAGTAAGAGTGTTTTAGTAATCTAGTTCTTGAACATTTCATGTTTATGTTTTCATTTTACATTTATATCAACCATGATGGAGGCTTAGACTCCCCTTGTAGTTGAAGTCTTTCATTTACTTATGCTAAGTCTTTACATTCATGTTGTGACAACTATGATGGAGGCTTAGACTCCCCTTGTAGTTGTACTTGCTTTTATTCACAAAGTATCAAGAGAGGTAGTTCATCTTATGGTTGTGGTGGAAACCTTCCAAAAGCAACTAGCTTTCTTCTACTTTTATTGTTCATGTATTTCATTTCCATTGCTTGAGCATCCTTCTTTCTTAGAAGAGTGAAACTCTTCCACTTTTCTAGAGCTTTACCAAAGCCATAAAGGGTGGAAAGTGATTCACTTATTCTTCATTGAAGATAAGCTCTTTGTTTAGTTTGCTTTACTTAGTAGCTTTTCTACTTAGAGGGATGAGTAACACTCACTTTTCTAGCTTTGCCAAGGCCATGAAAAGTGAGTAGTTCCTCATTTACTCTTTAGTAAGAGGTGATGAATATGTAAAGATTATCCAAAAGTTATGTTTGTGTAAATTCTTGATGCTTTAATACTTTATACTCCACCTGTTCATTGGGCGATTGAATGTACCTAGAAAAGTTGAGGTACTTTGTATAACCAAGGGCTCTATCTATGATATGGATGATTCCTGCATAGAAAGAGCCGTTGGTTCAAGGCAAGTACCCCGACTAGTTCTTCATGATAACCTTTCAATTCCCACCATCATTGCGCTTTATTTAAAGAATGGATAATTAATGTCATGGTTGGATGCCTTGTAGGAATACTTGTTTGTTTGTGGACGGGTTAAGTTTCGGCACAGACAATTCTTGTAAACTTCTAGACAGGCATCAGAATCATGTGCTTAATTCTCACAGTTCATCTTTATCTTTCGATTAACTTACTGTTGATATGAGAGTTAATTGAGTTATAAAACACAAACATAATAAAACGGATACTCTATTACATGTCTTTATCCTCGAGCAAAAGGGTGGCTGTTACATTTTGAGAATCTTATATTTTGTATAAAAAACTCTTGAAAAGAATCTTCTATTCTATTCAAGAAAATCCCACCACTCCAAACACTAGAAATTACCAAGTTACTTGGTCTCTATTATTGCTTACTTCAAAACACCAATCATAGTTCCCTGTGGATTTAACTTTGGACTTCACCGGATTATTACTACAACTTGACCGCCTGCACTTGGGTGTACACATTTTGGATCAAGTCACAACCAGATAGAGATCACATTGGAGGATCAAAACAAGACCACCTTCACCTGCCCCTATGGTACCTTTGCCTGTTGGTGCATGCCATTTGGGTTGTATAATGCCCTAGGGACTTTTCAAAGAGGCGTGATGGGAATTTTCAATGATATAGTGAAGAAGATCGTGGAAGTGTTTATGGATAATTTCTCAGTGTTCGCGGATTCTTTTGATGGATGTTTGGAGAATTTGGAGAAAGTTCTTGAAAGATGCAAGGAGTAGAACTTGGTCCTCAATTGGGAGAAGTGTCACTTGATGGTGACGCAAGGCATAGTTCTTGGGCATGTTATTTTAGCAACGGGATCGAAGTGGACAAATCAAAGGTCGATGCAATTTTCAACATCCCTATGCTGAAGGTCATCAAAGATATCAGGTCATTTCTTGGCCATGCCTGCTTTTATCGTCGTTTTATTAAAGACTTTAGTGCATTGGCCTAACCTTTGACCAATTTTCTTTCAAAAGATGTTCCATTTGTTTGGTTGGATGATTGTGAGGCATCCTTTAAAAAGTTAAAAAAAAATGCTCATTTCACCTCTGATCATGCGACCATCCAAGTAGGACTCACCATTTGAACTTATATGTGACGCGAGTGATTACGTGGTCGACGCAGTGCTTGGTCAGAGGAAGGATAAGAGACCTTATGTAATATACTACACTAGCAAAACTCTTAATGAAGCTCTAATGAACTATACCACCATAGAAAAAGAGTTGCTAGCGGTTGTATTTGCATTAGATAAATTCCAATCTTACATCATTGGTTCACTTATAGTAGTCTATACCGATCACTTTGCTTTAAAGTATCTGTTGTCTAATCAGGATGCAAAATGGAGACTCATTAGTTGAATACTCCTCCTACAAGAATTCAACAAGATGATCAAAGACAAGAAATGAGTGGAGAATGTGGTGGTGGACCATTTATCTCGACTTGTGGTGCAAGAGGGCAATGAGCACTTTCTTATCTTTGACTTTTTCCCTGATGAACATTTACTTTCAATTCATTATGTTTTTTCCCTGGTATGCTGATATATGTAACTATCTTGCTATAGGACAAATACCATCTCACTGGAGCCCAGAAGATAGAAGGAGGTTTATGGCGAATGTGAAGTACTTTTACTTTGACAACCTGTACCTGTTTAAGTACTGCCCTAACCAAGTCATGAGGAGATGCATACCAGAAAATGAACAATGGGATGTCCTTGGATTTTGCCACTCGAAAGCGTGGGTTGCCACTTCTCTTTCTAGAAGACTTCGGCAAAGATTCTATAGTTAGGTTTTTATTGGCCCTTATTAAACAAAGACTATGTTTCATTTTGTAAGGAATGTGATAGGTGCCAAAGATTAGGTAGTGTGACCCTAAGGAAAATGATGCCATGTACTTGTTATTGAGATATTTGATTGTTGGGGCTTCGACTTCATGGGTTCCTTCCCTATGTCATTTGGCTACTTATACATTCTACTAGTATTGGACTACGTGTCCAAGTGGTTTGAGGCTATCCTAACCAAGACCAATGACCACTGGGTCTTGGTCAAATTCTTGAAAGAGAGCATTTTTTTTGAGGTTTGGGATGCCTCGTGCAATGATAAGCGATGGTGGGTCGCATTTCTATAATAGGGCATTCGCGTCTTTGATGCATAAGTATGGTGTCGCGTGTCCACCGCATATCACCCACAGATCAATGGTCAAGTCGAGTTTGCCAATAGAGAAATCAAGAGCATTCTAGAGAAAACAGTGGACCCTAATAAGAAAGATAGGTCATTTAGACTGACTGATGCCCTATGGCCATACTGCACTGCTTACAAGTTTGTTTTAGGCATGTCACCCTATTGGCTAGTTAATGAAAAGGCTTGCCATTTGCTAGTTGAAATGGAGAGCAAGGCCTGTTGGGCCATAAAGACTCTAAACTTCAATTTGAGAATGACTGGAGAGAATAGGAAGCTTGAAATGAATGAATTGGAAGAGATTCAAAGAGATGCATATGAGAGCTCTAAAATTGCACAAAAGAGTGCTAAGATCTTTCATGACAAATCCACTGTAAGGAAATCATTTGAGCCCAGACAAAAAGTGCTCTTATACAATTCTTGTCTCTCTATCTTTCAAGATAAACTCCGATCCCGTTGGGATGACCCCTATTTTGTCAAGGTGGCCTACCCCAATGGAGATGTGGAAGTCACAAATCCTGAGGATGGTAGGACATTCAAGGTCAATGGCCAAAGACTTAAGCCGTTCTTTGAGGGGTTTGAAGTTCAAGGGGTGGAGGAAGAGTTGGTGGATCTGATTTACCCGGACTTGTCAGAGGATTAACTATTCTTATGGTTTTTATTGTACAGTTGTATTTACTTACTTTATCTGTTTATGTTTACTTACTTTATCTTTGCGTATAGTGTTATTTTTCTTAGTTGCAGATATTGGTGTTTTTGTTAAAGCTCAAGTGCGAGATGTTCTCTAACTGTACTCATCTTTTTACAATCCTTCATTGCATATCATATCTTTTTGTAGCATTGAGGGCAATGCATGAATCAAGTTGGGGGGGGGGTGAGATGCACCATTTGAATGATACATGATTAGCACAAAATATTGCATATATTGTATGTTGTTATGCCCTTTTTATACTTGCATTTGGTCTGCCTATTCACTGCCAAAACCTTCCGGAAGGTTTTGTCTACTGGAATGAATCTTCTGAACGGTTTGCATCAACCTTCTGAAAGGTTTTGCTTACTGGACTGCTGTTTTAACTATTCCTGTACAAACGTTCCGAAGGGTTTGCATCAAAATTTTGGAAGGTTTTGCTTACTGGATTGCTATTTAATTGTTCCTGCACAAACCTTTCGGAAGGTTTGCATCGACCTTCCGGAAGGTTTTGCGTAGAATGCCCAGAATGCCTACAACTTAAGCTCTGCCATTTGGGGGTCACAGCTACACTTCTCCTGCTTGTCCCCTGACATCCCTTACACATTTACATGCCTCCCAACACCTATGCTTGGACTTTGGAGGTAATGGCGTTAATGAGGAGGAGAGAGAAGAGCCAAGCCAAGGGAGTTGCAGGCTAGGCTTGTCCTAGCCTGCCTAAGCCATCAAGTCAGCCTCCTATGGATGGGAAGCCTGTGACACGTCAAGGGGGACCTCCATGGACAAAAATGAGGCATTCATGACACATTATTCAATTTGTAGAGATATAGAGAGATAGAGAAGCTCCAAGAAAGAAGACATAGTTTAGAGAGAGAAAGCTTAGATTTTTGTATGATGTTTGTAAGCTTCATTTATTGCCTTTAATGTCATTTATTACAAGTGCATCGCAATTTTAGTTACACATTTAAGATTCTACAATTGTTGTATTGAGTTTTCTTCATTTCAAGTTTTTAAAATGGTTATTCAATGCACTACTTCACAGTTTAACTTTTCTTGCATTAAACCAAGTTCCAATCTTCATTTCTTCATAATGTTCCTTTACTTTATGTATGTTCTTGCATTATATATGAGTAGCTAAGCTTTAAGTTGGCTAATCCAAGGGAGAATTCCTCTTGGGTGTGCTAGTTCAACCCTTTTTCATTCCTCCTCGTAGTGTACAATGATTTGGTTTGACTAGGTTGAGTGTGGACGTGGTTGTGAGTTCTTGATATACTGTAGACTTGTTATGGGGTATGCTTGAATCCTCATCTCCATTTTAGTCCTTCACTTCCTACAAATCAATCAAACATCTAGGAACCAATGGAGGAAGGTCTTGAGTTGATCTGACATTCCTGTAGGAATGACCTCTTTGGATTAGCCAACACTTGTTCCATTTCATTTTAATCAAAAACACAACTCACCAAAACTTAAATTCAAAGATTTTACACTTTTCCTTTTTCATTAAAATTACATTCAACACGATTCACCTTCTTTCCCTGAGGAGACGACCTTGGAATATAAATTCCAAGTAAAATACGACCCTCAAAAGTTTCTCTATGCTTGAGGAGCACTTTT
Organism: Ilex paraguariensis; assembly: GCA_963454935.2. Taxonomy (NCBI): domain Eukaryota; kingdom Viridiplantae; phylum Streptophyta; class Magnoliopsida; order Aquifoliales; family Aquifoliaceae; genus Ilex; species Ilex paraguariensis. The sequence goes on from CAUOFW020002025.1 coordinate 536,065, forward strand.
GTACACACACACACATTTCATTCCACACACACGTTTACCTCATTTCGTACATCATTCCAAGGGAGAGTGACACTCACCTATCTGTATAAGCCACACATATATTACAGGACGATGTTCGGAAATTAGGGTCAACAAAAGACATCAAACATTTTTGCCGCCATTGTTGGGGAAGGCAAAGTGTTGAATTAAGAAGGTGATTTTTAGGACAACAAAGGTAAGTCTCGTGAATTCTCATCACGGGCTGAGGTACGTTGTTCCTTGTATATACTTTTGGTTACTTGTTTTTATTGTTGATATTACATTGTATGTGGGGATGGGACGACCATAATTGATTGGTTAGACAACCCTTAGGCCCCAACATGAATATTAACCAAGACCTACCCGAGGATGCCGGTGACAACTTTGAGGAGTTGGTTTCCAATGTTAATGTCCTAAGGGGAGGAAAAGTGCAAGAACTAAGAATTCCAAACCCTAGAATGCACTTCCCTCCTAGGAATGAAGGGAATAACATCCAAATTGATCCTTCAGTGAGGTCAATGAGGGATTACCTTCAACTGACTCATAGCACCACTCCCTTATGCATTCTCTTACCGATCCATGCTCATGTCTTCCTAGTTAAGGCAAGAATGCTGCAACTATTTCCTACATTCCATGGAATTGAAAGGAAAAATCCTTATTTGCATATTAAAGAATTCGAGGATATAGTTGCAACCTTCAACACTAATCATGCTATGGAAGACATAGCTCGTTTCAAATTATTTCCCTTTTTCCTTAAGGACAAATCCAAATTGTGGTTGAATTCCTTGAGGCCTAGATCCATAACCTCTCGGGCACAAATGCTCTCATAGTTTTTGAACAAATTTATTTCAGTGGCTAAAACCATCGCTCTTAAAAAGTAAATTCAAAACTTTTTAGAAAATCCCAATGATCAATTTTATCACTGTTGGGATTGCTACAAGTAATTGCTACAATCCATACCACATCATGGTTTTGAATTATGGAAATTGGTGAGTTTCTTCTAAAAAGGAATTACACCGAGCCATAGACAATTCATTGACATGACGAGCAATGGAGAGTTCTTAAACAAGTACCCTAATGAGGCCCTTATATACTTTAGTACATTGGCGCAAAATACACAATCTTGGGATATCACAGATCCCACCGATGTACCAAGGTCTTCTCCAGGTAGTAATCAATCACATGGGAGAGGGATGAATGACCTAAGAGACTGGGAAGACTTGCTTTCCAAAATCGCCAAGTTGTCACAAAAAGTGTAAAGCTTAGAGGTCAATAGGAGACACAAGGTGTCCAATATTTCAAAGACCGAGAAGGGTTGCTCAATTTGTGAGAGTGTGGATCATGCTATATCGGAAAGCCCTAACATTTCGACACTTAAGAAAGTGTATCATGAGCAAGTTAATGCCTTTAACTAAACAAGGTAATCATTTTCTCCGCACTCAAACACTTACAACCCGGGTTAGAGGAATCACCTGAACTTTAGTTAGAGAAATGAGAGTCTCACTCCTCATGGGTCTAATGCATACTCACCTCCCATGCCTCCTAAGCAAAGTCAATACCAAGGACAAGGTCAGTCGTCTAGCTCTCAATTGCCCTCATCCAATCCATAAGGGTATTTACTGAACCCACCTCCACAAAATCTTTCCCAAAGCTCACCTCCACAAAGTTATGGTCAACAAGGACAATCCAATCCCCCCACCTACCAACCACCCCATAAGAGGAATTTGGAGGATGTGGTTTATAATTTCATCCAAAGCCAAATAGCCTTTCACAATAACATTTTGGCTTAAGTCACAAAACTAACCAATGCCATACGGATATCACAGCAAGAGAAGGGGAAATTCCCCACTCAACCCCAAGAGAACCCTAAAGGCCAACATGTGATTGAGTCATTGAAGCCCATAAAGGAGAATTGTGAGCAACTCAAGGCGGTCACCACCCTTCGAAGTGAAAAACAAATTGATAAGACCATTGTGATAAAAGTCTCACCCAATGCCACATTGCCAATAGAGAAAGAGACTAAGGGTGACACCTAGGGGGTGAGGTGAGTGAAAAGAAAAAATTAGTTGATGAAAATGTGCATGTATCCCCCATTCCTGCCTCTTTTCCCAATAGTTTGAAGCCACGCATGAAGGTGGCTAACTATTCTGATATAATTGAGATGTTCAAGCAGGTTAAAATCAACATTCCACTCCTTGATACCGTAAAGAAAATCCCATAATGTGCCAAGATCTTGAAGGACTTGTGCACAGTGAAGAGGAAATTGAATGTTCACAATAAGGCATTCCACACCGAGTAAGTGAGCTCAATCTTAAGGACAAACACCCCACCAAAGTTCAAGGACCCCAGATTCCCTACTATTGCCATCATAATGGGAAAATGCCAGATGGAGCAAGCTCTTCTTGATTTGGGGGCAAGTATCAACCTCCACCCTACACGGTGTACCAACAACTCCTACTTGAATAGTTGAAACCAACTCCAATCACTCTTTAGTTGGCAGACCGAAGTATTCGAACACCAAGGGGAATAGTTGAGGATGTCTTGGTGTAAGTGAAAAATAAATTGATAAGACCATTGTCTCAAAAGTCTCACCTAATGCCACATTTCCATTAGAGAAAGAGACTAAGGGTGACACTGAGGGGGTGAGGTGAGTGAAAAGAAAAAATTGGTTGATGAAAGTGTGCATGTATCCCCCATTCCTACCCCTTTTCCCAATCATTTGAAGCCACCCATGAAGGTGGCTAACTATTTTGATATAATTGAGATGTTCAAGCAAGTTAAAATAAGGATTCTACTCCTTAATACCATAAAGCAAATCCCATCATGTGCCAAGATCCTGATGGACTTGTGCATAGTGAAAAGGAAATTGAATGTTCACAAGAAGGCATTCCTCACTGAGCAAGTGAGCTCAATCTTGTGGATGAACACCCTGCTAAAGTTCAAAGACCCCAGATGCCCTACCATTACCATCACAATAGGGAAATGCTGAGTGGAGCAAGCTCCTCTTGATTTGGGGGCAAGTGTCAATCTCTTACCCTACTCGGTGTACCAACAACTCCAACTTGAAGAGTTAAAGTCAACTCCAATCACTTTTCAGTTGGCAGACTGAAGTATTCGAACACCAGGGGGAGTAGTTGAGGATGTCTTGGTGCAAGTGGATAATTTTTATTTCCCTGTCGATTTTATTGTGCTTGAAACTCATTCGGTTGCTAACCCGATTCACAAATTCCTATCATATTGGGTAGACCATTCCTTGCTACTTCTAATGTTGTTCTTAATTGTGGGAATGAATTGATGAAGCTTACCTTTGGGAACATGACAATGGGCTTTAATGTGTTCAATCTATGTAATAATCAGGGGATGATGAGGAAGTGCAAGAAATCAATAGGATTGAAAAATTGGTGGAGGAGCACTTGGAGTTGCTGGGCATGTTGAATTTGGGGGAGGAAGAGGTTGATGAGCAAGAGGAGCCGGAGAGCTTGAAAGTGGTGAAAAAATGGACCCTTACATTTGTGAAACTTCCAAACCAAGGTAAGAAGATCTTTCCAGCGAATGTGCAAAAACCCATCTTAGAGTTGAAGCCATTACCATCCAATCTCAAGTATGTATACCTCGGGGATGACAAAACCATCCCAGTGGTCATAAGCTCAACTTTGGAGGTAAAGTAAGAAGAGAATCTCTTGGAAGTGTTAAGGAGGCATAAGGGAGCGATTGGTTGGACAATTGTCAACACCAAGTGGATAAGCCCCCTCATTTGCACACACCACATCTATCTTGAGGAAAACTCCAAGCCATTTCAACAACCACAAAGAAGGTTGAATCCAATTATGAAGGATGTAGTGAGGGACAAGGTACTCAAACTACTTGATGTGGGCATCATTTTCCTGATTACCGACAGTAAATGGGTGAGCCCCACTCAAGTGGTGCTGAAGAAATCAAGGGTTACCATGGTGGCAAATGAGGTTAATGAGTTGATTCTGACTAGGGTAGTCACAGGATGAAGAATGTGTATTGATTACTGAAAGCTAAACATGTACATGAGAAAATATCACTTTCCATTGCCATTCCTCAATCAAGTGTTGGAAAGAGTAGCTGGCATCTATTTTACTGCTTCTTGGATGGTTACTCTAGGTACAACCAGATTGAGATCGCATTGGAGGATCAAGAAAAGACCACCTTCACTTGCCCTTATGGTACTTTTGCCTACCGAAGCATGCCATTTGGGTTGTGTAATGCCCCAGGGACTTTTCAAAGATGCGTGGTGGGGATTTCAGTGATATGGTGGAGATGATCGTGGAAGTGTTTATGGATGACTTCTCAGTGTTCGGGGATTCCTTCAGTGGTTGTTTAGAGAACTTAGAGAGAGTTCTTGAAAGATGTGTGGAGAAAAACTTAGTGCTCAACTAGGAGAAGTGCCACTTCATGGTGACACAAGGAATTGTTCTTGGGCATATCGTTTCGATGAAGGGGATGAAGGTTGGCAACTCAAAGTTTAAGGTCATTTTCAACCTCCCTATGCCAAAGGTCATCAAAGATATCAGGTCGTTTCTTGGCCATGCCGGCTTTTATGGTTGTTTTGTTAAGGACTTTAGTGCATTGGCCCAACCTTTGACCAATTTGCTTTCAAAAATACCCCATTTTTTTGGTCGAATGATTGTGAGGCATCCTTTAAAAAATTAAAGAACATGCTCATTTCACCTCTAATCATGAGACCACCCAAGTTGGACTCACCATTTGAGCTTATGTGCGACGTGAGTGATTACACGGTCAGCGTAGTGCTCGGACAAAGGGATGATAAGAGACCTTATGTAATATACTATGCTAAAAAAACTTTTAATGAATCTCAAATGAACTATACCATCACAAAAAAAAAGAGTTGCTAGCAGTAGTTTTTGCATTGGATAAATTTCGGTCCTACATTATTGGTTCACCTATAGTAGTCTATATTGATCACTCTGCTTTGAAGTATCTTTTGTCTAAGCAGCATGTAAAACTGAGACTCATTAGATAGATACTCCTATAAGAAGTCAACTTGACAATGAAAGATAAAAAAGGAGTTGAGAACGTGGTGGCAAACCATTTGTCCCGACTTGTGCTGCAACATGCTGATGAACATAATCTTATTCCTAACTCTTTTCTTGATGAGTATTTACTGTCGATTCATTTTTTCTGTCCTTGGTATGCTGACATATGTAATTATCTTGCATAGGATGAATACCATCTCATTGGAGCTCGGAAGATAGAAAGAGATATATGGCGGATATGAAGTACTTTTACTTCGACAACCTGTACCTGTTCAAGTACTGCCTTGATCAAGTCATGAGCAGATGCGTACCAGAAAATTAACAATAGGATGTCCTTGCATTTTGCCACTCGCAAGCGTGCAGTCGCCAGTTTTCTTCCAAGAAAACTTCGGCAAAGATTCTACAGTTAGGTTTTTATTGGCCCTCATTAAACAAAGACTATGTTTCATTTTGTAGAGAGTGTGATAGGTGCCAGAGATTGGGTAGTGTGACCCAAAGAAATATGATGCCTCTCTCCCCTGTGCTTGTTATCGAGATATTTGACTGTTAGGGCAACAACTTCATGGGTCCTTCCCCGTGTTATTTGGCTACCTATACATTCTGTTGGCAATGGACTATGTGTCCAAATGGGTGGAGGCTATCCCAACCAAGACTAATTTCTATCGGGTCGTAGTCAAGTTCTTAAAAGAGAACATCTTTTCGAGTTTCAAGATGTCTCGTGCTATGATAAGCGATGGTGGTTCCCATTTCTATAATAGGCCATTTGTATCTCTAATGCATAAAAATGGCATCACACACAAGGTATCCACCGCATATCACTCACAAACCAATGGCCAAGCCAAGGTGACTAATAGGGAGATCAAAAATATCCTAGAGAAATGGTTAACCCGAATAGGAAGAATTGGTCATTTAGACTAACCGATGCCCTATGGGCTTATCGCACTGCTTATAAAACTGTTCTAGGCATGTCTCCCTATCGTCTCGTCTATGGAAAGGCTTACCATTTGCCAGTTGAAATGGAACACAAGGCCTATTAGGCCATCAAGACCTTGAACTTCAACATGAGAATGGCCGGAGAAAATAAGAAGCTTAAAATGAATGAATTGGAAGAGATTCGAAGAGATGCGTATGAGAGCTCTAAAATTTCAAAAGAGAGGGCTAAGATCTTTCATGATAAATCCATTGTAAAGAAATCATTTGATCCCAGAAAAAATGTGCTCTTATACAACTCTCGTCTCTCGATCTTTCAAGGGAAACTACGATTCCAATGGGATGGCCCCTATCTTGTCAAGGTGGCCTACCCCAAAGCTATGAAAGTCACAAACCCTGAGGATGGCAGGACATTCAAGGTCAATGGCCAAAGACTTTAGCCATTCTTTGAGGGGTTTGAAGGTCAAGGGGCGGAGGAAGAAGTGGTGGATCTAGTTTACCCGGACTTGTTGGTGTAATTACTGTTCATAGTCTTTAGTGTACAGTCATTTTTACTTACTTTAACTTTGTGTATAGTGTTGTCTTTCTTAGTTACAGATATTGGTGCTTTAGTCAAAGTTCAAGTGTGAGGTGTTCTCTAACCTTACTCATCTTTTTACAGTCCTTCATTGCATTTCATATCTTTTTTGTTGCATTAAGGACAATGCATGAATCAAGTTAGGGGGTGAGATGCAGCATTTGTATGATACACCAATGTTTGTGGAAAAAATTTTGTAAATTCACCTTTCACATATCCTATAGATTTATGTTTACAATAGTTGCAAATTATGTGAAAATTTTGAAAATTTTTGAAAAAAAAAAATCTGAATGTTGATCTGTATTCCCCTATTTAGAGTGTTATGGGTTTGTTGATATATTGATCATTGCATTAAACCTTGAATACATGAGCACATTATAGAAGTTCATCCTATGCGTGAGTATCACATATGTATTTGCTTTTGAACTCAACCTTAAGTGCACCGTGAATGTGTAATTTTGCCTTTTTCTTTGTGTAAATTATGAGAAAATTTTGAAAAAAATATTTGAATGTTGAATGTGTAATTTGGGCAATTTACTGATTAGATTCATATTTTAGTGCGTGACATGAATAGTGGATATGAGTAAGGACCCGTGAGAGTTTTAGTGCTAATCCTTTTTGGAGGGAACTTACATCTACTCAAGGAACAATTTTTTAAATTCTAAATTTGTTCAATAATCTCATTATGCTTGCTTTGGTTAGGTGCATTTGGGTAGTGGATCGACTTTGTCTTGAAATGCAATGTGCTCCCCCATGCCCATCTAGAAAAGATCTTAGGTTATCTTTGATTTACTTTGAGCCTTTGCCTTTTTCTTGTGAAAATTTATCCCTAGTGTCGTGATTCAGCCTAAATTGTAAATTCGTTTCCATGCCACACATTTGACCAAGCCAATGCAAAATGAAAAAAATCTACCTTACCTTGGTTGTTCCTAGTGCTGAGTATGAGTGATCATAAAAGAGAAAGAAGTATGGCAGAAACTCAACAAAAGGGATGAATGAAATTGAATTCAAAAAGTTGAACGAAGAAGAATGAATAATCCAAGAAAAGGAGAAAAAGGGGGTAAAGGAAGAAAAAATGATCAAAAAGAAAAGAAAAATGTTAAGGAAAATAAAGAAAAGAAACAAAGAGTGCGGAGATGGTGTTAGACTGAAAATCCCATAAACAAGGAGATGTTTTTGAAATAAAAGTCTTTCACTCGGAACAACCCTCTTTGTTACCCTATATCCTTCATTTCATTTGTCTCAATATCACCCCAAGGCCCCATTATAACCCATGAAAGTCCTAAATGATCTAGAGAAGCATGAGAGATACATACTTTTAAAGAAAAGAGAAGTTGGTTTGCTATCTAATGCCCTAGCATTCCTTTCATAAGATTATGCCAAGGTTGTTTCATTTTCATGCATGAACTTCATTTTTTTTGATTATATGTGAGCATACTTTGATTTGTGCACAAGATTCTATCTCACATATACACATGGAGAGCATGCTAGGATAATTATAGTGTGATTCATTGTTGAGAGACACACTTGGTGAGGTTGCATCGAAGCTTAATTTGGATAGCCAAAGTGAGTGTGAATTCTATTTTGTAAGTGCTTAAATAACACGTCCATTGCACATACACGAGTTTGAAAATGAATGTGTACGTTAATACTCTAGACTAGCATTTAAAGCCATAGCGATGCTCATATGTGCTTGGTTCGGGCATTTGAACGATGTGTTAAGTAGCCCTATGCTTGTGGGATAGGAGAATATTTCTCAACTTTCGATAATTGTAAAATTTAGGAATGCCCTTTTTATTTGAATTCATGTTTTATATTTTGGTAGTTAAAATCAGAAATCCATGTGTTGTAGTTTGAAAACATCAAAATTATAAATCATATTGCAATTTCGGAAATGAATGTGGGCATTGATTAGTAGTTAAAATTAGCATATTACTATGCTCTTTTAAGACTAATTATACTTTGATGGAGTTTAAATGATGAAATTTCAAGCCATAAATTATACAAGGGACTAAAGGCAATGAATATCAAACTTTCATGCAACACCAGCATATTTTGGAGAAAAATTGGAAAAGCTTGGACCAAACCAAGGACGTTCAAACGTCCACTTGAGCGATTGAAAACCAAACTGTTGAAGACATGACATGTTGTAGCCAAGAAGGAAGACTCTGAGATACTTGAGTACCACGTTCGAACACCAAACTCACGTTCTAATGTCCACTTGAGTGATTGAAGACCAGACTGATAAGTGCAAAGTGCCAAGATGTGCATGGAGTGTGTAAATAGGTTTCCACAGAAGACCACATGCCACTTGAGTGAGAAGGTCAGACCCCATCTAGTGTTCAAACGCCCATAAAGCAAAGACAAAAGATACGTTCGAATGCCATACAATGTTCGAATGCACATAAAGAAAAAACAGAGACAACGTTCGAATGCCAACTCACGTTCGAACATTCTTCACAGGCAGGCTGTAGAGTAGTTGGCTCTTCACTTGGGCTTGGGCGGCATACACTATTTCTTCACACTCTCTTGTCTCCCCCCTTTTTCTTCCTTTCCTATAAATACTCCCCTTGGGAGAGCCTTTGAGGGGAGGATAGTTCTTGTAAAAGGCTAGAACTTGGTTTGTAAGGCTTAGACTACACCAAGAACTAGTCAAGAGCTTGATGGAGGCTTGTACTCCCACTCATATAGTTAGATGTATGTTATATTTGCTTGTATCAAGGGAGTTAGTTCATATGTTGGTTGAGGAAGCAACCCTCCATTTCATGGTTGAGGAAGCCACCCTTCAAATGTGACTAGCTTTTTTCTACTTCTATTGTGCATGTCTTTCACTTCCATTGCTTGAGCTTCCTTCTTTCTTAGAGGAGTGAAACTCTTTCACTTTTCTAGAGCTTTACCAAAGCTGTGAAGGGTGGGACATGATTCACTCATTCTTCGTTGAAGATCGACTCTTTGTTTATTGTGCTTTCACATTGTAACTCCTCTAGTTGGAGGGATGAATAGCACTCACTTTTCTAGCTTTTCCAAAGTCATGAAGAGTGAGTAGTTCCTCATTCACTTTTTAGTGAGAGGTGATGAATATGTGTAAATTCTTTGGAAGTTATATTTGTGCATTTATTTTATGCTTTAATGCTTTATATTTCACTTGCTCATTGAATGATTGAATGTATCTAGCAAAGCTAAGGTACTTTGTATAACTGTGAGATCTTTCTATGACATGGATGACTTTTGCATAAAAAGACTCGTTGGTTCAAGGCAAGTACCCCGGCTAGATTTTCATGACAACATTTCAATCTTCACCATTATTGTGCTTTATCTAAAGAATGAAACATTAATGTCATGGTTGGATGCCTTGTAAAAAAACTTGCTTGTTTGTAGACGGGTTGAGTCTCGGCACAGACAATTCTTGTAAACTTCTAGAAAGGCATCAAAATCATATGCTTAATTCTCATAGTTCATCTTTATCTTCCGATTAATTTTCTGTTGACACGGGAGTTAATTGAGTTATAAAACACAAGTATAATAAACTAGATAATTACTTACATATTCTGATCCTCGAGCTAATGGGTGACTGTTTCACATTTGAATTTATCTTATATTTTGTCCAGAAAACTCTTGGAAAGAATCTTATATTCTATTCAGGAATTCCATAACTTCAAACTCTCAAGGTTTCTAGTTACTTGGTCTCTACCACTGCTACTTTAAAACACTAATCATAGTTCCTTGTGGATTTGACTACGGACTTAACCGGATTATTACTATAGGTTGACCGCCTGCACTTGGGTGTACACATTTTGGATCAAGTCAAATTTTTGGCGCCGTTGTCGGGGAACCATAAAAGGTGTTTTAAGGGAAAAAGTAAAAAGACCTCTCTTTTTATATAGATACTTGTTTCGCTGTGTATAAATTTATTTTAATTTTATGTTTGAGGACGCTCATTGATTAACCCTAATTAATGCATAATTTAATTAAGTTAATAGGTCAATTTTATTAGTTAAATAAAGTTAAACTAGTCAAAATAAGTCAAATTAGGGTTAGTGTGTGAATAAAGGATAATGCATTAATTGTTGTTCTTTTCAGGATTTTGTGCGTCAAAACTACAAACTACTGGGGAGCCAATTGCATTAAAACTATAAACTACTGGGGTGCCAATTATCAAAGCTCAAAACAAAGGGGGATCAAAGAATTCAAGGCCACCAAACAAGACTTTCATGTAATTCAAGGTCACCAAAGAAGACTTTCATGTAATTCAAGGCCACCAAAGAAGACTTTCATGTAATTCAAAGCCACCAAACAAGACATTCACCCTCTCTTGTTGCCTATAAATACCACCCCTTATGACTTGTTAAACATTCATCTTTTGGTAGTGGAAAACCCTCCAAAAGTATTATTGCTTTCCTTATTGCATATTGCTTTCTTTATGTATTGCTTTCTTTTATTGTGTTATTGCTTCCTTGTAATTTATTGCTTTCTTTTATTGTGTTATTGCTTTTTTTTACTTCCATTGCTTGAGCTTCCTTCTTCCCTTAGAGGAGTGAAACTCTTTCACTTTTCTAGAGCTTTACCAAAGCCGTGAAGGGTGGAACGTGATTCACTCATTTTCTGTTAAAGATCGGCTCCTTGTGTAAAGTGTTTTACCTTGTAACTCCTCTACTTGGAGGGATGAGCATCACTCACTTTTCTAGCTTTAACAAAGCCATGAAGAGTGAGTAGTTTCTCATCCAATCTTTAGTAAGAGGTGATTATCCGAAAGTTATATTTATGCATTTCGTTTATGCTTAGCTCTAGTCTTTATTTCTTTATAATGTCTTCTCATCATATTGTGGTCTTTATTTTAAGCATGAATAGCTAAATCTCTTAGTTAGCAAAACCAAGGGAAACCTCCACTTAGGTATACCATTTTCAACTCATTCTCTTCCCTTATTTCAGAGTTCAATGGTTCAGTTTGACTGGGTTGAGGGTGGATAACTTGGTGAGTCTTTGATATTCCGTAGGCCTAGTCACGGTTTATGCTTAGATACTCACCAATCTTATCCCTAGCTTTCTATGAATCAATCGTTCATTCATGCTCTATTGGAGGAGGGTTTCGAGTTGAGACGGTATCCCTATTGGAGTGACCTCTTGGATTTGCCAATATTTATTTCTTATTTTACTAGCATCAAAACAACTTCTAATAATCAAAGATTTTACACTTTCTTTCTCCCAAAATCATCTTTTCCTCAGTTTACTTCCTTCCCCGTGGAAACGACCTTGGAATACCACCAAGTAAAACACGATTCATGAAAGTCTCCTTGCGCTTGGGGAGCATTTTTGTTCACACACACACACATTTGACATTTCATTCATTCACCATTTCATTGCCCTTTCTTTTGATATCATCCCAAGGAGAGTGACACTCCCCTTCATCCGTATACTATACATGCTAAAAGGTGATGTTTAGATGTTAGGAAACAACAAGGAATATTGTCAAGAATTTTTGGCGCCGTTGTTGGGGAAGGCAAGTGTCAAACCAAGAAGGTGATTTTCGGACGACGGAGGTAAGTCCCATGATTTTCATCACGGGCTGAGGTACGTTATTCTGTGTACATAATCTTGTTTGTGTATAATTGTGTTTGTATATATTTTGTTTTATGTGGAGGTGGAACGACCGAAATTGACTTGTTAGACAAAACTTGGCCCCTACCATGAATATTGACCAAGAACAATCCGAGGATACATGTGACAATTTTGACAATATAGGTGCAAATCCAAATGTCCAAAGGGGTAGGGGACCAAAAGAACCCCAAATACCCAATCCGAGAATAAATTTTCCCCCTTCCCGTGAATGAGGGGAATGATTTTCAAATGGATCCCCCGGTGAGGTCAATGAGGGATTTCATACAACCAACACCAAGCACCACATCATCATGCATCCTCCTTTCGGTCCAAGCTCATCTTTTCATAATTAAGCCAAGGATGTTGCAACTAATTCCCACGTTCAACGGACTTGAAACTCAGAGCCCCTATTCACACATAAGGAATTTTGAGGAAATTGTTGCAAACTTCCTCCCCAATCATGAGATGGAAGAGATAGCTAGAATGAAATTGTTTCCCTTTTCCCTGAAAGACAAGGCAAAAACGTGATTTATTTTCTTAAGGCCTCGAACCATCACATCGTGGAGCCAAATGATTTTTGAACCTTTGAACAAATTCTTTTCGGTGCATAAAACCACCACCCTAAAAAAACAAATTCAAAATTTTTTGAAAAAGCCCAATGAGCAATTCTATCAATGTTGGGAGAGGTACAAGGAATTGCTACAATCCCTTCCACATCATGGCTTTGAACCATGACAATTGGTGAGTTTCTTTTATGAATGAATCACACCGGGCCATCGACAGTTCATTGACATGATGTGTAATGGGGAGTTTTTGAACAAAGACCATGATGAGGCCTTAGATTACTGATGAATGAGTTTTATACCTACGAATTGAGTGCTTTCGGCTTAATGAAATTGTAAGTTTTCAATTATTTTATGTTAATTTTTATTCTTTTTGTGTGTTTTGATATTATTTTGTAGGAATGACCATTTGGGAGGAAACAAGGTCAAAATTGGAGCCTAAGTGTTGGATTTTTGAAGAGGAAGCTAAAGAGCAATTTAATGGAGTATTTATAGCGTACCATTTTGTAGTAGTATCTCGATTTTCTACCTTTTTGACCATGATAAACTTCGAATATGAAAAAGTGCAAAACATGAAAGTTGTAGATCAAGATGTCTTCTGTATTTTTTCAAAATTTCAGCTCACTCAGAAAGTTGTATCAAAAGTTATGATGATTCTATGAAGACTGGTCCAGAGCAGGCAGAATACAAGGAGGCGCACCCTAGCGCCAAAACTGGCGCCCCAGCACCCAAACACTGTCCAAATCAGGGCCCCTGAGCTGGCTTGAGCGCCCCTGTGTGCGTGTTAATCCGTGACACAAATTTTGACTTATTTTGGGCCCAATATTTAACCCTAAGGCTATATATATACTAGGGTTTGTGTGGGGATGGGATATTTTGACTTTTGGGGGCTGAAAACATTGGGGAACAACCAAGGAATTGGATGAAATTGAAGACACAGATCAAAGAAATTGACACGAAGAAGATTGGACTTGAAGGCTAGAGACGGATTGGAGACTACAACTAAGTTTTCATTCTTTTCTCTTACTTTTTCTTCTTGATTTTCTAAGATGTTGTTTAATTTGAGAATGATGTTTTTCAATTACGTTATGAGCTAAATTTTCATTAAGATTGCAACGGAACCTATGTCTAGTTAAATTAATTTACTCTCGTTTCTAGTTCTTATTGATCTTATATGAGTTGTTTGTCATATTTTGTGATTAATATATGATTGTGTGGCCAACAATTAGTTTGATAACCTAGATGAAATTGGGGGATGAATTCTAGGTTTAGATCTGAATATGATGACATGCGTCTAGTTTATTCTTCTTAGGATTGAATAGCTGGGTTTGTGTATAGGATATGAATATACCTATACCCCGTGTGTAACTTTTATGAGAGTTTGAACTTAATGAGTCTATTCCAACTTATTTTGCATAGGAATATAGTAATTTAATTGAGATAGATAATTTTATCTAACTATTGGAAGAGGTTTGATAAATAACTTTGAGTTCTCAGTTAACAACTTATTTTGATCAATTGACTGAAAAGAGAGTTAGAGAGATTTATACGAAGCATAAGGGGAAGTTGTAATCTTAACTTCTTTTCTCTAGTAAATTCAACCCTTGATTGTTAAGTTTAGATTTAGTTTTAATTAGTAATTCCATAGTTCAATTTCAATTGTTTAAATAAAATTGAATTGATATAAAGTTAGTACTTGAAATTTATTACTAATAATTGTCCATGGGAACGATACTCTACTTATCACTTTATTACTTGTTGATCGTGTATACTTGCACGTAAATTGTCAATACCAAATTCGGACAACAATTACTTTGATACATTGGCACAAAATGCACAATCATGGGACATTACAGATCCCACCGATATACCAAGGTCTTCTCCTCAAAAGAGTGGCCAAACTCAAGGGGGAGGGATTTATGATTTGAGACACCGGGAAGACTTGTTTTCAAAAATTGCTAAATTGTCAAGGTAAGTTGAGAGTCTTAAAGTCAATAAGAGACACAAGGTGTGTAATGTGCCACGAACCGAGGAAGGTTGTTCAATTTGCGAATGTATGGAGCATTCCCTATTAGATTGCCCAAACATTTCGACCCTTAAAGAAGCGTACCATGAACAAGTCCATGCCTTCAACCAAACGAGGCAATCATTTTCTCCCAATTCGAATACTTACAATCTGGGTTGGAGTAATCACCCAAATTTTAGTTGGAGAAATGAAAACCCCATTCCTCATGGTTTAAGTGCATATGCATCTCCCATGCCTCCCAAGCAAAACCAATACCAAAGCCAAGGGCAAGCATCTAGCTCTCAATACCCCCGGACCAATCCACAAAGGTATTCGTCAAACCCACCACCACAAAATTTTTCACCAAATCCACCTCCACAAAGTTTTTCTTAAGGACCCTCCAATCCATCTACATACCAACCTCCTCATAAAAGGAATTTGGAGGATATGGTCTATTCCTTCATTCAAAGCCAAACTGCCATCAATAACCAAAATGCCATAGCCATCAATGATGTAAGAGTCCAACTCACAAAGTTGACAAACTCCATAAGGGCATCTCAACAAGAAAAGGGGAAGTTCCCCGCTTAACCAGAAGAGAACCCTAGGGGTCAACACTTTGTTGAGTCATCGAAACCTTCGAGAGAGAGTTGCGAGCAACTCAAAGCTATCACCACCCTCCGTAGTGGCAAAGAAATTGACAAAACTATTTTGCCAACGGTCTCACCCAAGACCACATTGCCAAAAGAAAAAGATATATTGGGTGACGCCGACAAGAGTGAGGTGAGTGAAGAGAAAGAAAGAGAGGTTGTTGAGAAAGAAAAATTAATTGATGATTGTGTGTTTATTCCTCCCATGCCTGCCCCTTTCCCAAGTCGTTTGAAGCCACCTGTCAAAGTGACTAATTATGCTGATATTTTAGAAATGTTTAAGCAGGTAAAGATTAACATTCCACACCTCGATGCCATCAAACAAATTCCATCATGTACTAAGATTTTGAAGGGCTTATGCACGGTGAAGAGGAAACTGAATGTCCACAAGAAAGCATTCCTCACCGAGCAAGTGAGCTAAATATTGAGGACCAACACTCCTCCCAAATTTAAAGACCCTGGTTTTCCAACCATAACCATCACCATTGGAAATTGTCGAGTGGAGCAAGCACTCCTCGATTTGGGGGCAAGTGTGAATCTTCTCCCCTACTCGGTGTACTAACAGCTGTAGCTTGAGGAGTTAAAGCCCACCTCAATCACGCTTCAATTGGCGGATCGTAGTATCCGTACACCAAGGGGAGTAGTTGAGGATGCCTTAGTTCAAATTGATAAATTTTACTTCCCTATCGATTTCATTGTGCTTGATACACACCCTGTTGCAAACCTTAGCTCCCAAATTCTTGTAATACTTGGAAGACCCTTCCTTGCTACATCTAATGTAGTGATAAATTGCAGGAACGGCCTAATAAAGTTAGAATTTGGGAATATGACAATGGAGCACAATGTATTCAACTTGGTAAAGCAATTGGGTGATGATGAGGAAGTAAGTAAGGTCAATAGCATCGACACTTTGGTTGAGAAGTACTTGGAGCTGGAGGGGATGTTGAAATTCAAGGAAGAAGGAATTATGGATCTTAAGAATTATGATGAGCAAGAGGAGGTAGAAGATTTGAAAGGGATGGAAAGGTGGATCCCTACATTCGAAGAGTTACCCCATCGAGAAATTTTTTTTTTTCCGTCGGATGAACAAAAGCCCAACTTGGAGTTGAAGCCCTTGCCCTCCCATTTGAAGTACGCCTATCTTGGGGAAAGTGAAACATTTCTGGTGGTCATTAGCTTTACATTGAACATGGAACAAGAAAAAGAACTCTTGGAGGTATTGAGAAAGCATAAAGGAGCAATTGGGTGGACCATTGCGGATATCAAGGGGATAAGCCCTCTCATTTGCACCCACCACATATATCTTGAGGAGGATTCCAAACCTTCCCGACAACCATAAAGATGGTTGAATCCCATCATGAAGGAGGTGGTGAGGGATGAGGTTCTGAAACTACTTGATGTGAGGATCATTTTTCCAATTGCCGATAGTAAGTGGGTTAGCCCATGCAAGTAGTACCTAAGAAATCTGGAGTTATGGTGGTTGAGAATGATGAGAATGAGCTTATACCTACAAGAGTAATCACCGGATGGAGGGTGTGCATTGATTACCAAAAGCTGAACGCTTGTACAAGAAAAGACCACTTCCTATTGCCATTCCTCGATCAAGTTCTAGAACGAGTAGCGGGGCATCTATTCTACTATTTGTTAGATGGATACTCTGGCTACAATCAGATTGAGATTGCTTTGGAGGATCAAGAGAAGACCACTTTCACGTGCCCCTATGGTACCTTTGCCTACCGTCGCATGCCATTTGGATTGTGCAATGTTCTAGGGACTTTTCAACGCTGTATGATGTGAATTTTTAGTGACATGGTGGAAAAGATAGTGGAGGTCTTTATGGATGACTTTTCGGTGTTTGGGGATTCATTCGAGGGATGTTTGACAAACTTGGAGAAAGTTCTAAAAAGATGTGAGGAGAAGAATCTAGTCTTGAATTGGGAAAAGTGTCACTTTATGGTGACAGAAGGAATTGTGTTTGGCCATATAGTTTCGACAAGGAGTATTGAAGTCGATAAATCCAAGGTGGAGGCCATCTCCAACCTCCCCATGCCAAGAGCCATTAAAGGCATTCGGTCATTTTTGGGCCATGCAGGTTTTTATCGTCGATTCATAAAGAATTTCAGTGCATTGGCCCGACCCTTGACCAACCTGCTATCTAAGGAGGTCCTATTTGAGTGGTCGGATGATTGTGAGACATCCTTTAAAAAACTTAAAAGCATGCTAGTCACACCTCCGATCATGCGACCACCCAATTGGGATCTACCTTTTGAGCTCATGTGCGACGCGAATGATTACGCAGTCGGTGCAGTGATCGGTCAGAGGAAGGAAAATAGACCATATGTGATACACTATGCTAGCAAAACACTTAATGAGGCTCAGATGAATTACACTACCACCGAGAAAGAATTGCTAGCATTAGTGTTTGCCTTAGATAAATTTCGTTCTTACATCATTGGTTCGCCTATTGTTGTCTTTATTGATCACTCTGCTTTAAAGTATTTGTTGTCTAAGCAGGATGCAAAACTGAGACTCATTAGGTGGATACTCCTCCTATAAGAATTCGACTTGAGGATCAAGGACAAGAAAGGAGTTGAGAACGTGGTGACATATCATTTATCCTGGCTTGTGGTGCAAGAGGCCGATGAGCACATTCCTATCCTTGACTTTTTCCCTGACGAGCATTTGCTTTCAATTCATTCTGTATGTCCTTGGTATGCTAATATATGTAACTATCTTGCAATAGGACAGATACCGCTGGAATGGAGCCCAGAAGATCGAAGACGATTTATGACGGATGTGAAGTACTTCTACTTTGACAACTCGTATTTGTTCAAGTATTGCCCTGATCAAATCATGAGGAGATGTGTACCTAAAAATGAACAGCGGGACATCCTTGCATTTTGCCATTCACAAGCTTGTGTGTGTTGTCGACTAAAAACTGGGGTATGTTAAATAGTATTTCTTTAATTGCATTGATATTCTTCCATGAGATTATGCCAAGAACACGATTAGTCTACTTTTTTAAGACTTTCACTCCCTTTCTAACTGTGCATGTGATTCTTCGATTGACCACCCTCTTATCACATGCCGTTTGAGAGACAAGTTATTATAATTGGAGTGAATTTTTTGCTGAGAGCATTCTAAGAGAAGTTTGAGAAATCAAAGCTATCCATGGAAGGTGATAAAGTGGAATGTTTGTTATATCACAATTATTGCTACTAGAAAGATCATTCCTACTGCACAGGGAATTCCAAATACCAATGTAACAAGTGTTTATTTTTGTATAGAGAACGTACCAATGACAGAGAAGTGTTTGGAAAACAATTTGAAATTAAGGGATGTGTGTCTCAACGATCCTGTTGCTAACTCATTCTGACAAGAAATCTTACATATACACATCTTTTTAATTGGAGTTTGTAGGTAGCTTCACTGGAAACCTTCACGAGACAAAACTCGTCCACTGGGGATCACCTAGGGGTTTAATGGCTTGTTGCATATGCTAAATGCAATCGTGTTATCTACGAAAGTGATTTTATTTTGTTATGTTGTTATTTATTACTAGGGACTAGTAATGTTTAGGTTGGGGGTATGATTAACCTTAATTAATGCATAATTTAATTAAGTTAATAGGTTAATTGTATTAGTTAAACAAAGTTAAACAAGTCAAAATAAGTCAAATTAGGGTTAGTGTGTGAATAAAGGATAATGCATTAATTGTTGTTCTTTTCAGGGTTTTGTGTGTCAAAGCTACAAACTACTGGGGAGTCAATTGCATTAAAGCTACAAACTACTGGGGTGCCAATTATCAAAGTTCAAAACAAAGGGGGATCAAAGAATTCAAGGCCACCAAACAAGACTTTCACGTAATTCAAGGTCACCAAACAAGACTTTCATGTAATTCAAGGCCACCAAACAAGACTTTCATGTAATTCAAAGCCACCAAACAAGACTTTCACCCTCCCTTGTTGCCTATAAATACCAACCCTTAGGACTTGTAAAACATTCATCTTTTGGTAGTGGAAAACCCTCCAAAAGTATTATTGCTTTCCATATTGCATATTGCTTTCTTTTATTGTATTATTGCTTCCTTTTAATTTATTGTTTTCTTTTACTTTAAGTATTGCTTTCTTTTATTGTGTTATTGCTTTCTTTTACTTCCATTGCTTGAGCTTCCTTCTTCCCTTAGAGGAGTGAAACTCTTTCACTTTTCTAGAGCTTTACCAAAGCCGTGAAGGGTGGAACGTGATTCACTCATTTTTTTGTCTAAGATCGGCTCCTTGTGTAAAGTGTTTTACCTTATAACTCCTCTACTTGGAGGGATGAGCATCACTCACTTTTCTAGCTTTAACAAAGCCATGAAGAGTGAGTAGTTTCTCATCCAATCTTTAGTAAGAGGTGATTATCCGAAGTTATATTTATGCATTTTTTTTATGCTTAGCTCTAGTCTTTATTTCTTTATAATGTCTTCTCATCATATAGTTGTCTTTATTTTAAGCATGAATAGCTAAATCTCTTAGTTGGGAAAACCAAGGGGAACCTTCACTTGGGTATACCATTTTCAACTCATTCTCCTCCCTTCTTTCAGAGTTCAATGGTTCGGTTTGACTGGGTTGAGGGTGGATAATTTGGTGAGTCTTTGATATTCCTTGGGCCTAGTCATGGTTTATGCTTAAATACTCACCAATCTTATCCCTAGCTTCCCACGAATCAATCGTTCATTCATGCTCTATTGGAGGAGGGTTTCGAGTTGAGACGGTATTCCTATTGGAGTGACCTCTTGGATTTGCCAACATTTGTTTCTCATTTTACTAGCATCAAAACAACTTCTAATAATCAAAGATTTTACACTTTCTTTCTCCCAAAATCACCTTCCCCTTGGTTTACTTCCCTCCCCGTGGAAACGACTTTGGAATACCACCAAGTAAAACACGATCCGTGAAAGTCTTCTTGCGCTTGGGGAGCATTTTTGTTCACACACACACATTTGACATTTCATTCATCCACCATTTTATTGTCCTTTTTTTTTTGACATCATCCCAAGGAGAGTGACACTCCCCTTCATCCATATACTATACATGCTAAAAGGTGATGTTTAGAGGTTAGGAAACAACAAGGAATATTGTCAAGCACTCCTCACTATCAAAATTTGCCGGTAGAATCTTTTGGATCTATGAATCAACCGAAACCACCTTCACCTAGATCAGTAGCAGACTCTTGTGAAAGTAGAATGACAAATGATGAGAGACGAGGAGAAATTTCTATGAGAGAGGGGAAAGTACCTAACATTCAAACTCTGTGGGATTACTTAAATCCCACAAGAAATAGTGTCCCCTCTTGTTTTATCTTTCCTAAAAATACACCCCTCTTTACTGTAAAGACAGGGACAGTTCAACTACTCCCTCTATTCCATGTACTCAAAACAGAAAATCCATATCTGCATATAAAAGAATTTAAGGAAGTATGTGGAACCTTTCAAGACAATTCTGAGCTAGCCAAAATGAAACTTTTTTCATTTTCTCTAAAGGATAAAGCTAAGCAATGGCTAAATTCTTTAAAAACTCTTTCAATACCTGACTGGCGAGCACTATAAAATGAATTTTTTAGAAAGTTTTTTCCTCTGCACCGCGTACTAATGCACTGAGAAGGCAAATCATGAATTTTTTGGTCAAAAAAGGAGAAATTTTTTACCAAAGTTGTGAGAGATTCACAGATCTACTCCAGTCTTGCCCACACCATGATTTTGAGAATTGGACTTTGGTAGGATTCTTTTATGACTCCCTACTAACTAGATTACACCAGTCGAAATGATAGCTCAAAGAGAATTCATGGGTAAAAGTCTGGAGGAGGCATTCAATTTTTTTGACACAATATCTGATAGTTCTCAGATGTGGGACTCAGCCTCCCCTACCATTGTTGAAGCCAAACCATCTACTTTCCAAGGGGATAAGTATGTCTTGAAAGATGATGATGACCTAAGAGCAAAAATATCCACCCTATCTTGAAAGCTTAAAGCTTTAGAGATGAAAAAGGTTCATCAAGTTGATGTTGGCTCTCCCACAGAACAAGTGTGTGGGATCTGTGCGCTGACAGGACACCCTACTGAGGAGTGTCCTACCATTCAAGGAGGTTTTGTTGGAACAAACAAATATCATTTCTAACTTCAACAAGCCTTAATGAAACCCGTACTCTAAAACATACAATCTAGGGTAGCAGAACCACCTGAACTTCAGTTGGAGAAACACACAACCAACTCCCATGAACCAATAACAAGGTTCACACCCACTACCTTAAGGACCACCAACGTGTCAACCATACCAACCACTACAAAAGAGGAGGCTTGAGGATACTCTGAATTAGTTCATGGAAAGCCAAATGAACTATAACAATAGTTCCACTCAGGCTTTTACTGATTTCAAAACCCAAAACACTCAATCTTTTGAGGACCTTAAAAGCCATATTCAAAAGTTGACCCAATCCATGACCACACATGAGAAAGGCAAGTTTCCTGCCCAACCAAAACCACCATAAGGCCAATTCCAGGTGGGAAATCCCACAATCATGGAAAATCCACAAGGCCAAGCCCAAGTTGTCACTACACTGAGAAGTGACAAGGTGACTGACAAGACCATTAGAAACATGCTAATTTCCAAGCCAAAACCTGGGTCAATCCCAGTTAACTCACTAGTTGAGCCTGAGCCAGTAGAGCCTAAACTTGTAATTGAGGAGGAGCCTGAACTTGTGATTGAACAAGACCCAGAACCATCAAAAGAAAAGGGACCCTCGCGTCCTATTCCTACTCATCATAGACTCAAAACTGTACAGAAGTTGAATAATCAGCTAAAAATTTACAAGCACTTTAAGCAAGTAAAGATCAACGTCTCACTTCTGGATGCAATCAAACAGGTTTTATCTTATAGCAAGTTTCTGAAAGACTTGTGCACAGTCAAAAGAAGCCAGAATGTTTAAAAAAGAGCCTTTTTGATAGAATAAGCCAGTGCACTACTTCAACACAAAACCCTCCAAAATGCAAAGATCCAAGGTGTCCAACTGTGTCGTGTGTCATTGGAAACTTTAGAATTGAATAAGCACTGTTAGACCTTGGAGCAAGTGTAAATTTGCTCCCATTCTCTATTTACCAACAGTTGGGTCTGGGTGAACTCAAACCCACCAGTGTTACACTCCAATTGGCAGACAGATCTATCAAAGTCCCTAGGGGCATTGTCAAAAATGTACTTGTCCAAGTGGACAACTTCGTCTTCCCTATTGACTTCATCGTTCTAGATACTTAGCTAGCAAAGCATTCAGAGAACCCAATTTTTGTCATTCTTGGTCGACCCTTTCTAACAACTTCAAATGCACTAATAAATTGTAGGAATGGGGTCATGAAATTAACCTTTGGGAATATGACTCTTGAGTTGAATATTTTCAATGTTGTCAAACACCCGGGAGAGGACAAAGAAGAAAGAGAAATATATTCCATTGAGTCTTTGATTCAGGACCATCTGAATAACACATTCTTTGAAAATTCCACTAAACTTTCTTTGTCATAATCCATCACATCTGAAACAACAGATGATGATCCAAAGAATTTCTCTACTCATGTTGTTGATATATGGGCCCCCAAATTGGACGAACTTTCACCAAATGACACAAAGCCACTCTCATCAAGTGTCAGGCCACCAAAGCCTGAGTTGAAACCTCTCCCATCTGACCTCAAATATGCATTCCTAGGAGAAATGAGTCATACCAAGTGGTAATTTCATCTAAGCTCATATACTTGCAAGAGTCTAAATTGATTAAAGTTCTTAAAAGCCATAAAAGCACCATTGGATGGACCATCGCTGACTTGAAAGGTATAAGCCCATTAATCTTCAATCATACTATATACTTGGAAGAGGATTCAAAACCCCCTCGTCAAATGCAGTGACGACTGAACCCTCACATGAAGGAAGTTGTGAGAATGGAAGTGCTGAAGCTCTTAGATGCAAGGATAATATTTCCCATCTTCGATAGCAAATGGGTTAGTCCAACCTAAGTTGTGCCTAAAAAGTTTGGGGTCACAGTGGTTAGAAATGATGCCAACGAATTAGTACCAACTAGAGTCATTACAGGATGACAGATGTGTATTGACTATCAAAAACTCAATTTGGTGACTAGGAAAGGCCATTTCCCTCTTCCCTTTCCTGACCAGGTTCTGGAGAGAATTGCAGGCCATGAATTTTACTGTTTCCTGGATGGGTATTTTGGGTACAATAAAATTGAGATAGCATTAAATGATCTGGAGAAAACCACATTTACATGCCCCTTTGGCACCTTTGCATTCAAAAGGATGCCATTGAACTTTGTAACGCTCCTGCAACATTCTAGAGATGCATGTTAAGCTTGTTTAGTGACATGGTCGAGAAATTTTTGGAAGTATTCAAGGATGACTTCTTTGTCTATAGTGACTCATTTGATTTATGTCTGGCCAATCTAGCAAAGGTGTTGATAAGATGTCAGGAGGCCATTCTGGTACTTAATTGGGAGAAATACCACTTCATGGTAACACAAGGCATTGTCGTAGGTCAAATTGTGTCGTCTGAGGGAAT
Source organism: Ilex paraguariensis (assembly GCA_963454935.2). NCBI lineage: Eukaryota > Viridiplantae > Streptophyta > Magnoliopsida > Aquifoliales > Aquifoliaceae > Ilex > Ilex paraguariensis. Next base: position 560,012 of record CAUOFW020002025.1, read on the forward strand.
GAAAGTTGACAAAGCAAAAATAGATCTAATTGAGAATTTGCTTGCTCCCAAGACTATAAAGGATGTCCGATCATTCCTAGGACATGCAGGCTTTTATAGAAGATTCATAAAAGATTTCAGCACCATAGCAAAATCCCTGTGAAGTGGAATGAATGGAATGAAGCATGCTAAAAAGATTTTTATAAGCTTAAAGGCATGTTAATTTCTGCCCTAACAATGCAGCCCCCTGACTGGAGTTTACCCTTTGAACTAATGTGTGATGCAAGTGATTATCTGTAGGTGCTATATTGGGGCAAAGAAAGGATAAAGAACCACATGTGATTTACTATACAAGCAAAACTTTGAATGATGCTCAAATGAATTATTCAACAACTAAAAAAGAATTGCTTGTTGTAGTTTTTACTTTGGAAAAATTTCGTTCCTATCTTGTTGGTTCTTCTGTTACTGTATTCATTAGCCATGCAGTCCTAAAATTCTTGCTCATAAAGAAGGATGCTAAGCCTAGGCTCTTAAGATGGATACTCTTACTCCAAGAGTTTGACCTAGTCATTAAGGATAAAAAGGGTGTTAAGAATGTGATGGCAGACCATCTGTCCAGATTGATGTATCACTTTCACAAAGATAGATTGCCAATCAATGAAAAATTCCCCGATGAACAACTGTTTATAATTGATGAGACCCCATGGTACAATGATATTGCTAATTTCCTTGCTACTGGAACACTCCCTCCATCCTTCACTCCCTTGGACAAAAAGAAATTTATAAGGGAGGTTCGTAACTTCTTTCGGGAAGATCAGTACGTATTTAAGTACTGTAAAGATCAAATCATAAGATGTTGCATCCCCACTCGAGAAAGCAGACAGGTAATAACATTTTATCATTCTGAAGCATGTGGTGACCATTTTTCATCAAGGAAAATAGCTGCGAAAATCTTAGATTGTGGATTTTACTGGCCTACACTTTTCAAAGATGTCCATGATTTTGTTTAACTTATGATAGATGCCAAAGGTTGGGGAGCATTTCAAAAAGAAACATAATGCCCTTAAACCCTATTTTGGTTATTGAAATTTTTGACAATTGGAGTATCTATTTTATGGGACCATTTCCACCTTTCTTTGGCTATCTATACATTTTAGTGGCCGTAGACTATGTGTCCAAATGGGTTGAGGCAATTTCATGCCAGAATAATGATCACCAAACGGTGATTAAATTTTTAAAAGAAAATATTTTGTCTCGGTTTGGAATTCTAAAATCAATCATAAGTGATGGGGGTGCTCATTTTTGTAATCATCCTTTTCGGAATTTGATGAAAAAATACTTGTTTTTTCATAAAATTGTAACCCTTTATCATCCATAGACTAGTGGACAGGCTGAATTGGCTAATCAGGAGATCAAATTAATTTTAGAAAAACCAATAAATTCAGACCGCAAAGATTTGTTATCAAGACTAACTGATGCACCCTGGGCATATCATACTGCTTTTAAAACAATTTTGGACATGTCTCCTTATCGATTAATCTATGACAAGCCTTGTCACCTACCTGTTGAATTGGAACATAGGGCATACTGGGCCATTAAAGCAATAAACCTTGACTTGGATAAGGTTGGATTAGCAAGGAAACTTTAGATTAACGAATTGGAGGAATTGAGAAATGAAGCATACGAAAATGCTAAGATTGCTAAAACTAGGATGAAAATTTTTCATGACAAAAACATTATGCGGAAGTCTTTTGAACCTTTTCAAAAGTCTTGTTGTTTAATTCAAGACTCCGCCTCTTTCCTGGTAAGTTGAAATCAAGGTGGATTGGACCTTACATTGTCAAAAAAGTGTTTGGACATGGAGCAGTAGAAGTGGAAAATCCCTTGAACGGTAACATCTTTATTATTAATGGTCGGTAGTTGAAAACATTTTTGGAGGATTTTGTCAAAAATGTGGAAACAATTTTTTTAATGGACCCAAAACATCCCTCCGAGATTTGTGCCTACTGACACAACAAGGGGTCGGGTCAGGAAAAACCTGATCAAAACCAACCCGAGAGAACACCTTTATAAGTCATCCTGCCCCTTTTCTCTTTTTCCCCACCGCCTTTCCTTTTTCTTTCTTCTTCTTCTTCTCTTTCTTTCCTGGTTACGATCCTTTGTAAACATGGCCCAACTCCCAACAGTTCCATGACCATATTACCTGAAGACCCAATCCTTTGTCTCATGATCTGCATGTGTTTACTCTCTTTGTACATGGCACTTCTTCTTCCTAATGCACTCAAAATTAAGGATTTTCATCCTAGCGAAAATCCAGATCTGCGTAGAGATGATTAATTTGTGTAGTTTGCTTGTAGGTTTTGGCAGATGAACAGATCTCTACCTTTCAACCTCATCTTCAAGCTGAATATATCGCTAAATTTGAAACATTGGGGATAATGTTCAGTTTAGGTTAGGGGGTGGGAACAGTTCATATATTGTGCCCCGTAAATTTTTTTGTTTTTGTTGTTGTTGCTATTTCTGATCATATTGTGTATCGTACCTTGTATTTTGTACAAATTAATGATTATGTTTATGAGTCAACTTTAATTGTCTTTGTGACTGGCAGGCGTTAAAGAATAAGATAATGAGTCTTAAAGCATAGGAAGCATGGATGTTAAACTTTTTTGGTTTATTTTGGGAGTTTTACGCGCTTTTCCATCTGATGTGCATGCTGTGATTATGAGAAAACAAGATTGGTAAGAAAGAATGAGATCCAAGAAGAACAAACGAAACCCCTTTGTGGCAGAAGCACTTTTGCTAAACACCGTCATGCCAAGAGACTTGGTGCATGCAAAAAGTATGGTAGAGTCTTTCACGAGAAAAGGTACAATCAGTGTTATGGACTAATTTTCGGTTGTGCACTCGATCGATTAGACTGGATAGTGAATGGGCTGAGTAAGGATTATCCTAAAATGCCATGCTATTTTGGTACTTTGCTTAACCGATTTGTGAAAGAAGAAATTGGCAGAGTCATTGGTTGTCCTAACTACACAGATACAGAGGGAGACTCGAATTAGATTATATTCTGTGGAAAATGGTACTTTTGATTGGGATAAAAGCTAAAGGGTCCAAATTTTTGTACAAAAGTGTAAAAATCTTTTTGTACAAACTCTTTTGACTAAAATAAAAATATGGGCCAAGTAAGGAACGTCCCAAAATACTAACCTAAAGTGCGGGTAGGGACTTGTCCTGAGACGCCATGAAATTTTTGGTTAAAACTTATATGTATAAACCTCTTTGATTGTGTATAGGGTAGTGCAGGAAATTTTTGATTATTGATTCAACGTTCGAATGCCAAGTGATGTTTGAACGTCACCTGCTTGCAGTACTTGACCTCTGATGAAGCCTCTGACGGAAACAAGAAGTATTGAGAGCTCTCAACATTTGAACGCCAATAGACCGTTCGAATGAAAACTTAACGTTCGAATGCCAATAGACCGTTCGAACGAAAAAAGCTTACAGTACTTTGGTCTCTAACAGAACTCAAAAGTACTAGGAGTTCACTACGTTCAAATGCCATTCACAATCAAACGATATGTTTAAAATCCTTCAAGACACGTTCGAACTTCACTTCTCAGGCTATAAGAGCCTAGATCGTCTTCCCCATTCCAAAATCTCCAAAACCCTTCAAAAACCTCAAAACCCTAGGGCAATTTTTCAAAGCCCTGACCTCAAAACACCTCCCATTCTCCATTTCTACCAAAATTCACCCATCCCAATACCGTTCCCATATCAAAAATCCCCATTTTCACCAAAAAACTCAAGATTTTCAAAACCCTCACAAGCTCAAAACCAAAAATGCAATGCCTCTAACGGTCAAATTTCGTGGAAGAAAATCATTGAGGTGCAACCCCACAACTCAAGAGCCCAATTTCGTGGAAGAAATCATTGAGGAAAGGGAGGGGAGGCTAGTAGTTAGGTGATATGACCAAATCCAATTCTCCAGAGCCCTCAAAGCTGACAGGTATGAGAATTTTTTTGAAAGCATGCTATAGTGTGTGAGCGTGATGTGGTGCTGATTAATTTTGTGGAGTTGGGGATATTGGCGGAGATGGAGAGGAGGAATTGGGTGTTGTATTTGTTAAATGGAAAGGAGGCCAATGTTGACTTGGTGAGGGATTTTTACTCCAACGCGGAGATCATCAATGGAGCAATCCAAATATATGTGAGGGGGACACACATTGATGTGTATGAGGAGTACATTAGGGAGTTGAGGCAAGAAGTGCCTTAGGTGCAAAACCAGACCTACCCCCTGAAAAAGAATGTAGCTATGAATGTGGGTGGGGCGGAGTTGACTGGGGTGACTGGTTTTTTGTGGTCGGGGAAGAGATTTTTTAGACAAGGGGAGCTCATGGACAAGAATAAAATGCTAAATTTGATTGCGGTATCTAACCTTGCCCCAATAGGATAGAAAAATGAAATTTTACCCGACATGGCCGTCTACTCTATGCACTTGGTAAAAGCCATAACATTGATCTCCCCTCCCTCATCTTGATAGAAACGAAGAAAGGTTGTGACGTGATAAGAAACTCCTTTCCCTTCGGCACCCTAATGACTAAAATATGCAAAGACCACGGGGTTAGGGTAAGGCCCAAAATGGAAATCTGAAAGCCAATGGGGCCACTAAACAAGGTGTCCTTTAGGAGGAGCCAAGGTCATAGTGGCACCCCAACAACTAGACAAGAGGTGCCACCCACCCAAGGAGTGGATGAGGTGCAGGATGAGCTCAACTGGGAGGAAGAGAGAGATTTAGAGGCGAAGAGAGAGCAGGCATAGACACAAGAGGTAGGCCCCATCACGAGTACCCAATGCTCTTAATGAGACATCATGCTTAGCATTGAAGCTAAGCAGGATGAGATCCTATGCCTACTGAAGGGTGGAGCCAATGGAGCTAGTGGACTTGGTGGAGGAGATTGATTTTTGTTCTTGAGTGTGGTTGTGGTCTTTGTTTCTTATTTGGATGTGACTCTTCTTTGGTAGCTTCTTGGGGATATTTGTAGTTATTGTGGATGTTTGTTTCTTCTGTGGTGGATGTTTGTTTCTTTTTGGATCATTGATTGAGGATACTCGAAGTTTTATTGTTTTGACCAATTATTGTATGGATGGATTGAACCTTTGGTATTATTGTAAACAATCATATTATGTGAAATGAAGGATTCAGTTTATCACTTTTATCTATTTAAATGTATAGGTAGAATTAGCATTTTAGTAATTGATAATGAATGGTGAAATGGATGTGCATTCTAAGGTTGCTTGTTAAAATGACTAAGCACATAATCGGTTTGATACCTCAACTTCACAACCGAGACTTAAAACCGCATTTCTTAGAAAATGGGTATTGTCTCTATGTTTGAATTGTCAAATGTACATTAGTATTTGTTATTCTTAAAGTACAAGATGATCAGAATAAAAAATGGAATCGCTATATAACCAACATTCCTTGACACACCCGACATAACTAGTGGAGATGACAAAGAATACCATGGTAAGTTTTGAACCTTACGATGCTTTTTGAGGAAAATATCAACATTTACTTGAGAAAGGATTTTCACTATCTATCTTTGAATAATCTCATTACGTTTGCTTTGATTGATGCAACTAAAGCACTCTATTGACATAACTGTCCATACAATATAGACATATGCACATACTTGAGAAAGGATCTTAGGTCATCTTTGATTTAACTTTGAGCCTTAGCCATTTCTTTTAAAAGAATATCCCTAGTCAGCCATGCTTGAGCCTTCAATGAATGATTTCTTTTTTTGAAAAACTCATATGATAATCGAGCCACAAGAGAATACACTGAACATACCTTGCTATCTAATTTTATTGCACCTTCTTATAAATCAATATGATATAGAAAGACAAGAAAGATAGAAAAGAAGATGGTGGCTACTGTTCAATGAAAGAAAAATCGGTGGAAACAACCAAAAAAGAAAAGAAACAAATAGCCAGGGAATTGCCAAGAAAGTGAAAAATAAGAAAAATGAAAGAAAGAAATACAACTTCTTGGCAAAAGATCGAAAAGCAAGAGATGTGCTACACTGCATAAGGAAAAGATAGCTTTTTGAATACCGTTGACGTCATTTCGTAAGCCACTAACCTCTGGCCACATTACAACCCTTACAAAGCCCTAATTGATCTCAAGTTTGATGCATGTGTGGGTTATCAACCGAAAACTGGGGTATGTTTAATAGTATTTCTTTAATTGCATCAATATTATTTCATGAGATTATTCCAAGAACATGATTGGTCTACTTTCTTAAAAATTTCACTCCTTTTCTAACTGTGCATGTGATTCCTCGACTGACCATCTTTTGGTCACATGCCCTTTGAGAGACAAGTCACTATAACCTGAGCAAATTTTTGCTGAGGGCACTTCTAAGAGAGGTCTGTGAAATCAAAGCTAACCATGGAAGGTGGTAAAGTGGAATGTTTGTTATGTATCAATTCTTGTTTCTAGAATGACCATTCCTACTACACAGGAAATTTCAAATGCTAATGTAACTGATGCTAATTTTTGCATAGAATAAATACCTACTAACGAGGAACATGCGGGATGTAAGTCAAAATTGAGGGTTGGGTGTCTCAACGACCATGATGCTAATTTACTTTAACCAGCAATCCCTCATACACATATGTTCAACTGAAGTTTGTGGGTAGCTTCACTGAAAACCCCCACGAGATAACACTTGTCCATTAGGGTAAACCTAGTGGTTCAACGGCTTGTTGCATATGCTAAATGCAACCTAATGACCTACGAAAAAGGCATTAAAAATAGATTTACATTCCATTGTTATTGTATTACTAGAGACTAGCAATATTTAGGTTGAGGGGGTGTGATTAGTAGTTAAAATTGGCATATTACTATGCTCTTTTAAGACTAATTATACTTTGATGGAGTTTAAATGATGACATTTCAGGCCATAAATTGTACAAGGGATTAAAGGCAATGAGTATCAAACTTTCATGCAACACCAACATATTCTAGAGAAAAATTGGAAAAGCTTGGACCAAGCCGAGGACGTTCGAACGCCAACTCACGTTCGAACATCCACTTGATTGATTGAAAACCAGACTACTGAAGACATGGAGTGTTGCAGGCAAGAAAGAAGACTTTGAGGTACTTGAGTACCACGTTCGAATGCCAGACTCACATTCAAACGTCCACTTGAGTGATTAAAGACCAGATTGATGAGTGCAAAGCACCAAGATGTGCATGGAGTGAGGAAATAGGTTTCCACAGAAGACCACAGGCCACTTGAGTGAGAAGGTTAGACCCCATCTGGCATTCTAACACCCATAAAGCAAAGATCGAAGACACTACATTCGAATGCACATAAAGGAAAAACAGAGACAATGTTCGAATGTTCTTCACAGGCAGGCTACAGAGTAGTTGGCTCTTCACTTGGGCTTAGGCGGCATACACTATTTCTTCACACTCTCTTGTCTCCCCCCCTTTTCTTCCTTTCCTATAAATACTCCCCTTGGGAGATCCTTTGAGGGGAGGATAGTTCTTGTAAAAGGCTAGAACTTGGTTTGTAAGGCTTAGACTACACCAAGAACTAGTCAAGAGCTTGATGGAGGCTTGTACTCCCATTCATGTAGTTAGATGTATGTTATATTTGCTTGTATCAAGGGAGTTAGTTCATATGTTGGTTGAGGAAGCAACCCTCCATTTCATGGTTGAGGAAGCCACCCTCCAAATGTGACTAACTTTCTTCTACTTCTATTGTTCATGTCTTTCACTTCCATTGCTTGAGCTTCCTTCTTTCTTATAGGAGTGAAACTCTTCTACTTTTCTAGAGCTTTACCAAAGCCGTGAAGGGTGGGAAATGATTCACTCATTCTTCATTGAAGATCGACTCTTTGTTTATTGTGCTTTCACATTGTAACTCCTCTAGTTGGAGGGATGAGTATCACTCATTTTTCTAGCTTTACCAAAGCCATGAAGAGTGAGTAGTTCCTTATTCACTCTTTAGTGAGAAGTGATGAATATGTGTAAATTCTCTAGAAGTTATATTTGTGCATTTATTCTATGCTTTAATGCTTTATATTTTACTTGCTCATTGAATGATTGAATGTATCTAGCAAGCTAAGGTACTTTGTATAACCATGAGATCTTTCTATGACATGGATGACTCTTGCATAGAAAGACTCGTTGGTTTGATGCAAGTAACCTGGCTAGATCGTCATGACAACATTTCAATCTTCACCATTATTATGCTTTATCTAAAGAATGGAACATTAATGCCATGGTTGGATGCCTTGTAAAAACACTTGCTTGCTTGTAGACAGGTTGAGTCTCGGTATAGGAAATTCTTGTAAACTTCTAGAAAGGCGTCGAAATCATATGCTTAATTCTCATAGTTTATCTTTATCTTTATCTTCTGATTAACTTGTTGTTGACACAGGAGTTAATTAAGTTATAAAATACAAGTATAATAAACCGGATGATTACTTACATATTCTAATCCTCGAGCTAAAGGGTGACTATTTCACATTTGAATTTATCTTATATTTTGTCTAGAAAACTCTTGGAAAGAGTCTTATATTCTATTCAGGAAATTCCATAACTTCAAACTCTCAAGGTTTCTAGTTACTTGGTCTCTACCACTAATACTTTAAAACACTAATCATAATTTCCTGTAGATTCGACTCTGGACTTAACTAGATTATTACTATAGCTTGACCACCTGCACTTGAGTGTACACATTTTGGATCAAGTTAGGCATGATCACTCAATTGTGGTTCATATGTGCGATTCAAGTTTTTGGTAGGTTAGATGTCATTGATAGGGTGTTAAAATGTTTTGGAATCGAGGAAAGTTGGATTGGATGTGAGTTTTAGAGAAAAGGAAAGGTTTTGCAGAAAAGGCAAAACCTTCTGAAAGGTTTTGATCGACCTTCTGGAAGGTTTTACCCAGAAGCCTAAAAACGAGGGTTTTAAGTTAGATTTTTTTTAGAAACTCTTCACATTCCCTCTAAATTTCAACCTTCCAAGCTCTCTCATCTCCTTCTACTCTCTTCTAAGCTCCAAAACACTTCACCAAAGCCCTAGATTCTCACTTTTCTCTTGATTAAGGTTTAGTTGTGAGTTGTTTTGGCCAAATATTTTGGATGTTCTCCACAAACCCTAGGTTTTCACATTTCCCCCAATTTCGCAAATCACCTTTAGGGTTCCTTCAAACCTTCAACTCTTTTTCCATGGCACATATGAGTGGAATGTTTGTTGATGTTTTTGAGCCTATGGAGAGGCTATTTTGGGTGTTTTTGACACTTCTTGGTGCAGGGGCACTGTTGGCCCTCATGGCCCACATTAAGAGGACGGGCTTGGACTCCCCACTACCAACAGACACTAGCTCTCGCAAAAAGAGCGGGGAAGGCCCAAGTAGTGAAGACCAAGAGGAGAGGAGAACAAAAGTGAGACATGACGCACGTAGACAATGAATTGAGGAAAAAAAATGTTATTTGCGAGAGATATGTAGACAAAATTTCTCTTGGGCCTAATGGTGAGGTCATGAGGGTGATCGAGGCGCATGGGTTGGAATTTTGGTTGAGGAGGTGAAGGGCTATAACATAGGGATGTGTAGAGCATTTTACAAGAAATTGTATGTGTTTGGTGAGCATGGGAGTGGGTTAAGGATGAATGTGAGGGGAAACACCTTCAAGGTGACCCCCAATGTGATAGCCACTGTAATGGGGTATGAGAGGCCTCCCCTACTACCCCGGTCTACCCACATAATGTTGAGGGGGTAGGACTCTCGCTAACTACGTGAGGCTCACCTATGAGCGCCTGATCACTTTTAAAGGAACAATGTTGGTCGGGGGCCTCAAGCACTCTTACGGGGTGATGAACAAGGTGCTTCACTATAATCTGATGCCTCAGGACTCAAAGAAGAGCTCAAACATCGAGAAGTTTGCCCCTCCTCCACACATTCATTATAGGGAAGACGGTCAATGTAGCATTGTTAATATGGGAGGGGATGCAGGAGTTCACCAAGGTTGCAAAGCCGAAGGTGAATCTCCCCTTTGGCAGCCTCGTCACACGATTATGCTCTTATGCCAAGGTGAAGGCATGTACACATGATAATCTGCTTCCCCTAGAGTCTGGAGCCATCAAAAAGTCAAGCAGCAGCAAGACGGCTGCCAGGACTAGGGGAGAGAGGCCCAGAGCCTTGGGGCCAAAGTCATATGCTATCGGGCCATCCACATTGACACCTCCTACATCTGCCCCAGCTCGTACCATATCACAGCGTATGGATGCTCTGGAGTCCACTATGTACGATCTGTCGATTATGGTGATGGGCTCCCAGATGAGCCCATCCCTGGTGGACCTCTGCCATCGCTAGCTAGACCATCGACCTTGACTTCTATACCTTCTACGACTGTTCAGGTAGGAGAGAACGATGAGGATGATGATGGAGAGGAGACTAAGTTTGAGAGTGAGACCGAGGAGGAGGATGCCTTTGATGATGATGATGATGATTAGGATGTTTGTTGCATTTTGTTTCTTTTGAGTTCAGATTGTACATAACTAGGGTTACTTTTGTCGGCCTAGTAGGAGTGTCTTTAGAATTTTGGGCTGTTTTGCTTTGAACTGTAATCAGTTGTACTAAACTTTTGTGAATGGTTAATGAAAAATACCACAATTGTTTCATTTCATCATTGCCTAAGTCGATTTCTTTAATTGCAATGTGATTTTTGCATTTTGAATGTTTGGATATTTACTTGTATGAATGGATTTTGTTTTAGTTTATAGCTTGTGGTTTGAAATGAAGTTTGCTACGGACTAGAAAAGCTCAAGTTAGGGGGTGAGATTAGCACAAAACATTGCATATATTGTATGTTGTTATGCCCTTTTTATACTTGATTTTGGTGTGGATTTGGGGATAAATGGGTTAATCGTAGTGTACAATGACTTGGTCTGACTAGGTTGAAGTGGAAGGTTGAAGTGGAAGTGCTTGTGAGTTCTTGATACACCGTAGACTTGTCACGGGGTATGCTTGAATCCTCACCTCCATTTTAGCCTCTTGCTTCCTAAAAATCAATCAAACATCTAGGCATCATTAGAGGAAGGTCTTGGGTTAATCTAGCATTCCTGTTGGAATGACTTCTTTGGATTAGCCAACACTTGTTCCATTTCATTTTAATCAAAAATGCAACTCACCAAAACTCAAACTTAAAGAATTTTACACTTTTCCTTTTTCACGAAAATCACCTTCAACATGATTCTCCTTCCTTCCATAAGAAGACAACCTTGGAATACAAATTTCAAGTAAAACACGACCCTCAAAAATCTCTTTACGGTTGGGGAGTACTTTTGTACACACACACACATTTCATTCCATACACACGTTTACCCCATTTCTTGCATCATTCTAAGGGAGAGTGACACTCACCTATCTGTATAAGCCATACACATGTTAAGGGATAAAGTTCAAAAATTAGGGTCAACGAAAGACATCAAACAATACACCAATGATTGTCAAAAATTTTTGTTGATAATACCAATTTTTTGTGGTGAAATTCACCTTTCACATATCATACAGATTACTATTTACAATAGTTGTAAATTATGTGAAAATTTTGAAAAAAATATTTGAATGTTGATCTGTATTCCCCTATTTAGAGTGTTATGAGTTTGTTGATATGTTGTTCTTTGTATTGAAGCTTGAACACATAAGCACATTATAGAAGTTCATCCTATGTGTGAGTATCACATATGTATTTACTTTTGAACTCAACTGTATTTGCACCTTGAATGTGTAATTTTGGCAATTTACTGATTAGATTCATATTTTAGTGCGTGACATGAATAGTGGATATGAGTAAGGACCCGTGAGAGTTTTAGTGCTAATTCTTTTTGGAGGGAACTTACATCTACTCAAGGAACAATTTTTTAAATTCTAAATTTGTTCAATAATCTCATTATGCTTGCTTTGGTTAGGTGCATTTGGGTAGTGGATCGACTTTGTCTTGAAATGCAATGTGCTCCCCCATGCCCATCTAGAAAAGATCTTAGGTTATCTTTGATTTACTTTGAGCCTTTGCCTTTTTCTTGTGAAAATTTATCCCTAGTGTCGTGATTCAGCCTAAATTGTAAATTCGTTTCCATATCACACATTTGACCAAACCAGTGCAAAATGATAAAAATCTACCTCACCTTGGTTGTTCCTAGAGCTGAATATGAGTGATCATAAAAGAGAAGGAAATATGGCGTGGAAGCTCAAACAAAAGGGATGAAAGGGTGAAAAGAGAATGAAAATCCAAGAAAAGGAGAAAAATGGGTGAAAAGAAGAAACGAATGACAAAATAAAAGGAAAATGTTAAGGAAAAGAGAGAGAAAAAAACAAAGGGTGTGGTGATGGTGTTAGACTGAAATGCCCATGAAAAGGGAGATGTTTTGAAACAAGAGCCACTCACTCGGAACAACCCTCTTTGTTGTCCTCTTTTCTTCATTCATCTACCTATATATCACCTCAAGACCTCATTACCAAGGGCAGAGGGAGGCTAGGGCCTGGGTGGGCATGTGCCCCCCCTAAAAAAAATAATTTTTTTTAGTTAAGTATATATATTATATATTTGTATAGTATATTATTTGTGCCCACCCAAAACCCAAGATAAAATTATTAGGTCTACATTATTTACCCAAAAAAATTAAAAAATAAATCCATTTAAAACAAAAAAAATTGAGTCCACTATTATCTACTCAAATTTACTAAAAAATCAAATATTTGACCTATCACAGTCCATCCAAACCTATTAAAAAAATAAAATTTTTAACCCAACATTAAAAATAAATTTTTTGGCCCAACATTAAAAACATAACTTTTGGCCCACTTGACTAAAACCTATCTTATCTTATCTTTCCTTTTTTTTTCTCTTAGTCTCACTCACTCCCATCCAGCTGCCCACTTTCCAGCCTCAAGAAAAAGAGAAGAAACAAAGAGAAGCTCTGCCCAACAGTCAACACACGAGAAGGCAACTCAGTTCCTTGAGCTTTTTGTTCTTCCTTGAGCTTAGTTCTCTAATTTATATTTTGTGCATTTTGCCCTTATTTAAATTTTTATGCATTTTTCACTAATTTATTTTTTTGTGCATTTTGCCCTAGTAATTTTCTTGATTTTTTATAGCCCAAATTAGTAATTAGGGATGCCTTGAAGACCTTGAATTGCGGTTATTGAGTCGACCTATTTTTTGGTAACTCTCAATTCAAACCTATTTTTAACACTTTGAATGATATTGCTTGAATTTATTAAAACTATGAATTGGATACTTTTATGCATTTGTACTTGTATTTGCTTCATAATACAATATATTCTTTATAATGGTAGTGATTAAAATAAAGCTGACAAAATAGTTTTATTAGGTAGTTGGAATTAGGCCCACTTTCATCACCAAAAACCAAAAATATTTGACCATTCCAATAAATTTGGACCAATTAAATCTTATGCGAAAAAATAATCGAGCACACTTTTCACTTAAATAAATGTGAAAATATATTAAAAATTTGTGACTAGTGATTGAATCTATTTTTCTCGATAACTTTCAATCTTATACTATTCATAATTGTTTGAAATTATAATAGTTTTTAAAAATTGATGCGACTTAGTCAAAAATTGATTACTATTAACTTAATTACTTATATAGAGAAAGACATTTTTGACAACATTACTAATAACATTATCATACAATAACGTTATCATACAATCTTTTCAAAGTATGAAAAGTTGTCAGGGGCCACAGTACATGGTTGTAATTACCCTCATTTTTCGAAAAAGGTTATAATTAGCCTTTTTTTTATTGAATATTGTTTTTATAGACTATATATATTGGCATTTGATTCTTTTGTATTTAATGAATATTTAAATATGCAACACGATTTAAAAAAAAAAAAAGATATGTATAACAATACTTTTATTGATTGCAGAAAAAAAATAAATTTTACTAGTTAAGTGTAAAACTCGGTAAATTTAAACTTTTTTTTAAATTTTTTAATTTAAACTGTTGCTACAGTACGGGTTGAAAACTAGAATTTTTATAGATCTCAGATGATGAAACGGATCTCACCGTTGAATTCGTCTCACGAATCTAGTTACCCTGTCAAATTTCATCCAATTCCGAGATAGTCGGATTTTTTTTGCGTTTTTACGAGGCGGTCGAGTCTCGGGTGAACCAAAAACGAGATTTTTGATAAAATTTCAAAATTTGAAAAGAGATAAATTCTTTACTTCTCTCTACGATCTCGGAAGCTATGGAGCTTGAATCCACTTGGGGCAATAACAAAAGTTGTTCTCCTCGCCAAGGGCTACGCGACCACATCAAAAACGACGAGTTTTACCGAAAGTTGAAAAATGAGATTTTGGGAAGGGTTGGATTAGAGCTAGATTTGAAGTCTTGGAGCTTTCCCAACATGTTCCTCTTGCTTCAAAAGGTAGGGTTCCTTCTTACTTAGGTTTATTTACAACCTATGTTGTTTATATGTAATGGGTAGGTTGATAGAAATATGGATTACTTGTCTATGTTGTGAAATTGATGAAATGGGTATGAAAATGGATATAGAAATGGGTTAAAATAGATTCGTAGCTTAGAATTGATATATGGTAATTACGTCTGTAATTTCTTGGAAATGTGATTGTGGGCATGCTATGTATTTAAAATTATGCCTTGGGAATTGAAGTGTGTTATTGGTATATGTTATGTAATAACATGCTTGTGCATTGTTGTTGAAAATGAAATGTTGATATATGCTAATTGGTATATTGACATTGCTATAAAATTGGTAATTATATGTTTTGGATATACATTGTCATGGGATGTGTTTAAAGGTGATAAATTTGTTCATATGACATCCTTAACATGTGGATATGACATTGAGATAGCAATGACGCATTGCATTGCATTTGCACGGGATAAACACATCCATAGCCATAAGTGTGGGTGTGTGTGTGCATGGTTGATATCAAACACCAAATAGGTGGATGATAGTGGGCTCGGGATAGTGGGATTAAAAATCCGATTGAGTCACACGGTGTTATGGATAAAGAATTGGGTCGAGGTAACAAGAAGGGCTAGACTATCCCTCGGGTGAGAGACCTGGTGATTGGAGACGCACTTCGTTGGTATAAGAGTCTATAAAGTGTGTCGGTGTACGCGGAACCATTGGTGGAAGTCCATAAATTCTATGTCGGTTGGGTGCCATTTGGTATAAGTCCATAAATACTCACCCTAAGAAAGACCCGATGAATTTTAATTAGCCATTGGGTATGTAACACCAATGGCGGGGCTTGGAAAGCCAGTTTTTGTACTCATGACATCCATGGGGAAAAAGAAGCTAGGGAAGGCTCGGGTTGAGTTGCATGAGTGAGTCTCATCTCATTCCATGGCATGATATGCAAAGATTTCAACATTGAATAATATGTTGTGGTTGAGATGTTGTCGGTGGTAATGTATAATCATTCATAGAACATGCACATTAGATAAACCCAATCATTCTTACAAAAGTTAAACTTAGGATCTCGAGAAAATAATCTAGATATACCAAATGGGTTAAAAGTGTCTCGTATGTCCTAATGCATTTCGAGAGTTAATGGAAAAAGGAACTATATAAACACATCTGCTTCTCTTCTCTTGTACCTATGGCTTTAGATATAGACAGAAATTTTACATCATATCTTAGGACTAACAATTTTGATTGAACATAAAATGAATGGCATTAGAATGAACTGAATTACATGCACAAAATGTACATCAGTTGTGGAAGAAAAGGCTTCCTAGTGGGTTGTCATTTATCATTCCTGGGGAAACTATATGATTAGTTTAGTCATCCTAAGCCAATTTGCTCTCTCCATTATCACATTATCTGCCAAATGCACACACCAACCAGAGGCTAGCAACATTGAAAATTTTTTGAAAGTAGCAACTATTCTCCATGTGCCCATGCTTCATTGAACTTTGTTCAGTTTTAACCAAAATACCACGATTTTACAAAACATGCATTCAGTAAACAATCTTTGCATGAGATCATTGCATATGCACTTAGGTTGTGGAATAGCCTATGTAGGAAACATTCTACTGGGCGTTGGCTCATCCTATATAGGAAATATTTCAGGTGCGGGGTTCGTACTGGTGGAGGACTCGCATTCGGGGCCTCAACGATGAAGAAAAGCCGGTTTGTGACTTTTGAAACAAGTTTTTGTAAAACTTCTGTAAAATTCCATCTTGAGCATGTAATTGTGTAAATGGGCTTGTAATCATATGGAATTAATTGTAATAGAACTAATATGTATCAAGTTTTATGTGAAAAACTATATTTTACATGTTTGAGATGTTTGTGGGAAGGTTTGAAATGAATTGGAAATGAAAAAGGAATGATTTACAGAAAAACAGGCAAAACCTTTTGGAAGGTCGATGAAAACCTTCCGGAAGGTTAATGTAAATTTTTATCTGTCAGGCAAAACCTTCCAGAAGGTTGAAGAAAACCTTCTGGAAGGACTTTTCCAGTGAGCAAAACCTTCTGGAAGGTGGAGCAAAAACCTTCCGGAAGGTGTTCCAAAAATTGAAATTTTAAGATTACATTGCCATGCTTTTGGGCTTTGGTTTCTTTGGTTCCAATGAGACAAATGGACCTTAAAAGAGATATATTGGGGTACATTGAACCTCGATAGGATTAAATGATTAAAGGAATATGGATTCCCATACGAGCTATAATCCGGGTCAAGGGAACTCTCTTAACGTGAACTCGAGTCGTGCGACTATCCCAGGTATTTTCGTGGGTTGACGGGTGATCAACGATTAATTAATGAACCCCGGATTTTGGGGTGTCACATTAAGTGTGCCCACCTTAAGACAAATTTCTGGCTCCGTCCCTGCTCATTATAACCCATGAAAATCCTAAATGATCTAGAGAAACATGGGGGGTACACACTTTTAAATAAAAGATAAGTTGGTTTTACTATCTAATGCCCTAGCATTCCCTTCATGAGATCATGCCAAGTTTGTTTCATTTTCATGCATGAACTTCATTTTTGGATTATATGTGAGCATACTTCATTTTGTGCAAAAGATTCTATCTTACATGTACACATGGAAAGCATGCTAGGATAACTAGAGTGTGATTCATTGTTAAGAGAGACCCTTAGTGAGTTTTGCATCAAAGCTGAATTTGGCTAGCCAATCGAATGTGAATTCCGTTGTGTAAATACTTAAATTACATGTCCATTTCACACACTCATGAGTTTGAAAATGAATGTGTAGGTGCATACTCTAGACTAGCATTTAAAGTCATGGTGAAGCTTATGTATGCTTGGTTCAGATATTTGAACTATGTGTTAGGTAGCCCTATGCTTACAAGATAGGGGAATATTGCTCAAGCTTTTGATATTTGTAGGAATTAGGAATGCCCTTGTTATTTGAATATGTGTCTTACATTTTGTGTGTTCATTTTGGTAGTTAAATGTAGAAATCTATATCTTATGTTTTGAAAGCATCAAGATTGTAAATCATATTGCAATTTTGGTAATGACTTGGGGCATGATGGTTCAAATTGTGGTTTACAAGTGTAGCACATGTTTTGGTGGAGTAGAGGTCATAAATAGAGTGCTAGAATGTGTAGGAGTTGAAGTGAAGTGGAGAGCACAAGTTTTTGCAAATAAGTGAAAACCAACCAGTAGTTTTGTACATAAAACTATCGGTAGGTTTTGCACACTGGTCCTGAACCTACCAGAAAACTACCGGTAGTTTTTGCTTATTGGAGTAAAACCTACCGGTAGGTTTGGCATCGACCTACTGGTAGATTTTGCCCATAATGCCAAAATTAAGGGTTTTAATCAGATTTTTTCAGAAGAACTGTTCATTGTCTCCCCAAGTTACAAACCCTCAGACACTTCTCTCTCCCTCCAAGCATCTCTAAGCCTAAAAATCCCTCACCCATTGCCTTAATCTCTCATCTCTCACTGCTAGGGTTGTTAATTGAATGGTTTTTATTGAAGATTTGTGGATTTCATCATTTAAACCTAGGTTTGCCAAATTTTTCCCCAAGCCCTAATCTCCTTAATCCTTTTCAAAAGATCCAAAATCTTTGCAATGGATCACATAGGGAGGATCATCCGTGATGTTGTGGACCCGATTGATGGATTGTTTTTGGCATTTTTGTCGTTCTTGGTGTTTAGGGCACTGTTGCTTTGCATAGCCGCAACCAAGCGCATCGGGCCAAGTTCTCCACAACCCGAGGGTGTTAGTGCATGCAAGAGAAGTGGGGAGGGGTTGATGTAGACCGGAGTGAGCGAAGGAAGAAGGCTAGGAACTATGTTAATTACCAAAGCATCGAGGAAAAGAACATAAGTTGTGAACGGTTTGTGGATCGGATTTCCCTAGGCCCAAACAATGAGGTTGTATGGATTATTGAGGTCCATGAAATTGGGATTAGGATCTGGTTTGAGCCTATGAGTGGGTTCAATTTGGTGCTATGTCGGGAGTTTTACAAAAAATTGAGGGTGGTGGATGAGGACGTGGGGATTTTGAGAACTAATGTGAGGGGTAAGGCTTTTGATGTGACCCCTGCCGTGATTGGCACCCTAATAAAGTATGAGAGGCCCTCCCAGCACCCCGGTGTACCCACATAACATTCCTGGGGTCAAAACCATCCCAGAGTATGTGGGGTCGATGTACAAACACCCGACTCAATTTAGGGGAACGATCCAAGTTGGGGGTCTCAAGCATGCATATGGGATGATGAATAAAATTTTGCATTACAAGTTGCTCCCAAGGGGAGCCGAGAAGAGCTCAAACATGGAAAAGCTCGCTCTCTTGGATGCAGTGATGACTGGGGAGGCTTTGGACATAGTGCTCTTCATATGGGAGGTGATGAAGGAATTTGCCCAGGCTAGAAAGCCGAAGGCAAACCTTCCATTTGGAAATCTAGTCACCTGGATGTGCAACCTCATGGTCAAGGGATATGTCTCCGACGTGATGACTCCCCCCAAGATCGGAGCCATAGAGAAGGCAAGTAGTAGCAAGAGGTCAACTATGAGTCAGGGTGAGCGTGCTAGAGTTCCAAGACCGGAGTCATTTACTACAGGACCATCCTCTATGGGGCCGTCTGCTCTTGGGCCATCCACTTCTGCCCCAGTGCGCAAAGTATCTCAGCGCCTCGATGTGTTGGAGGAGACAGTGTAGGGGATATCGGCGATGATGAACATGCCATTCCAACACACGTTTCCTGGCGAGCCGATCCCCGGTGGACCTCCACCTCTGGCTACCAGACCTTCCACCTCTGCCCCCTCAGCTTCCACTATTGTTGAGGTGGGAGATTCAGACGACGAAGATGAGGAGGAGGAGAGTGAGGACAAGGGGGATGAGGAGGATGCTGATGATGATGAGGCTGAGGATGATAGGGGTGATGAGTAGGATACCCTTGTTTTTGTCATTTTTGATTTTGGGTTGTACATAGTTAGGAGTGGAATTATCGGCCTAGTAGAAGAGTCTTTAGGAATTTAGGTCGTTTTGTCTCTTTTTGAATTCTAACTCCATGTACTCAAATTTTGAAAATAATTAATGAAATGCCACAGTTGTTGTTCCATCATGCGCAAGTTCATTTCTTTAATTGCATTGTGATTTTGGTATTTTAGATGTTTGGTGAATTACTTGTTTAAATGGATTGTTGTAGTATCATACTCGTTGGTTTGAAAGTAAACTTTGCTAGGGACTAGCAAAGCTCAAGTTGGGGGGTGTGATTAGCATGAAATATTGCATATCATGTGTGCATTTACACCCCTTTTGTACTCTCTTTTTGTGGTGAAAATGAGGGGAATTGCTATGTTTCGAGCTTTTAATGAGGTTTAGGTGTGTTTGTAGGTAAGAGAGCTTAAATGGTGCATTTTAGGCCCCTATTATGGTGCTTAAGGTCAATGGAGGTAAAGGGGAGGCTTGATGATGGCTTGGAAGGTGAAAGAACCAAGAATTGAGCAAAACAAGTTAAAACCTACTAGTAGGTTTGTCATAAAACTACCAGTAGGTTTTGGCTACTAGAGTGTGTTCTACCGGAAGGTTTTGGCCACTAGAGTAAAACCTACCGGTAGGTTTGGCCACTAGAGTAAAACCTACCGGTAGGTTTGGCCATTGACATGTTGGTAGGTTTTGCTTAAAAATGCCAGATTCTATAACTCAAGCTCTACCATATAGGGGTCCCACCTATGGGTCCCCCACTTGTTCCCTGACACCCCTTACATACAAATATGCCTCCTCAACCCTAGCCATTGACTTTGAAGGCTCAAGCATTAATAAGGAGTAGAGAGAAGAGAAAAAGCCTAGGAATTGCCGGGTAGGTTGTCCTAGCCTGCCCAAAGCTATCACTTTAGCCTCCTATGGATGGGAGGGCTATCACATACCTAGGGGGACTCCATGGACGAATTTTCAAGTTCCATTGAGCATTATTCATATTGTATTGAATTGTAGAGAGAGAAGCTCTAGGAAGAAGAGATAGTTTTAGAGAGAGAAAGCTTAGATTTTTGCATTTCTTCCATCAATTTCACTTACAATATTCTGTAAGACTGTAAGATTCATTTATTACCTTTAATGTCATTTATTACAAGTACATTTCAAGTTTAGTTACACATTTTGGCTTCTACCATTGTTGTGTTGAGTTTCTACATTTCAAGCTTTTTAAAATGGGTATTAAATGCAATTCTTCATAGTTTAAGTTTTCTTGCACTAATCCAAGTTTTGATCTCCATTTCTTTACAATGTCTCTTTATTTCATCTATGTTCCTGCATTAAATAGGAGTAGCTAAGCTTTAGGTTGACTAATCGAAGAGAGATTTCCTCTTGGACATGCTAAATGAACTCCTTTTCCATTCATCCTCATAGTGTATGACGGTTCGATTTGACTAGGTTGAGTGTGGACGTGGTTGTGAGTTCTTGATATACCGTAGACTTGTCACAGGGTATGCTTGAATTCTCACCTCCATTTTAGTCCCTCACTTCCTACGATTCAATCGAACGTCTAAGCACTATTGGACAAATGTCTTGAGTTGATTTGGCATTCCCCTTGGAATGACCTCTTCGGATTGGCCAACACTTGTTCCATTACATTTCTAGAACCAATCTTCACTCGCCAAAACTCAAACTCAAAAGATTTTACACTTTTCACTTTTAGCATGAAATATTGAATACAAATTCCATGTAAAACACGACCCTCAAAAGTCTCTCTACACTTGGAGAGCACTTTTGTACACACATTTCATTCTGAACACATGGTTACCCCATTTCTTGCGTCATTTCGAGGGAGAGTGACACTCACCTATCCGTATAAGCCATACAAGTATTAAGGGATGATGTGTGGAGATTGGGGTATACGACGAATAACAATCAAGCAGTGGACTTTGGGAAAAACTTTGTGGAGGCAGGTTTTGTGATTACCCTTGCGAATAGGTCTGGGGGTATTGAGAGCTAGACGATTGACCTTGGCCATGATATTGATTTTTCTTAGGAGGCAGGGTAGGTGAATATGCATTGGACCTGTGAGGAATGGAATTCTCATTCTTCTAACTAAAGTTCGGTTGATTACTCCAACCCGGATTGTAAGTGTTAGCATGCGGGGATAATGATTGCCTACTTTGGTTGAAGTCATTGACTTGCTCATGGTAGGCTTTCTTAAGTGCCAGAATGTTAGGGCACTCTAATATGGAATGCTCAACACTCACAAATATAGCAAAACTCATCGGTCTTGGAAATATTGGACACCTCATGTCTCCTATTGATCTCCAAAATATCCACTTTTCGAGACAACTTAGTGATTCTAGAAAGCAAGTCTTTCTGATCCCTTAAATCATACATCCCTCCCCCACTTGGTTGATTACTACTCGGAGAAGACCTCGGTACATCGGTGGGATCTGTAATATCCCAAAATTGTGCATTTTGTGCCAATGTACTAAAGTAATCTATGGCCTCATTGGGATCCTTGTTTAAGAACTCCCCATTGCACATCATGTCTATAAATTGTCGATGGCCCAGTGCAATTCCTTCGTAGAATAAACTCAACAATTGCCATGATTCAAAACCATGAAGTGGAATGGATTGTAGCAATTTCTTGAAGCGATCCAAACATTGATAAAATTGCTTATTGGGCTTTTTCAAAAAGTTTTGGGTTTGCTTTTCAAGAGCAGTGGTTTTAGGCACTGGAAAGAATTTGTTCAAAAACTCAGAAAGTATTTGTGCCCAAGAGATTATGGATAGAGACTTCAAGGAATTCAACCACGTTTTGGCTTTGTCCTTAAGGGAAAAGGGAAACAATTTTAGGCAAGCTATGTCTTCCATGGCATGATTGGTGAGGAAGGTTACAACTATTTCCTTGAATTCCTTAATGTGCAAATAAAGATTCTCTTTTTCAATTCCATGGAATTGAGGAAGTAGTTGTAACATTCCCAGCTTGACTAGGAAGGCATGAGCTTGGATCAGTAAAAGAATGCATGAGGGAGTGGTGCTACGTGTGGGTTGGAGATAATCCCGCATTAACCTCGTTGGAGGATAATTGGGGATATTGTTCCCTTCATTCCTAGGAGGGAAGTACATTCTAGGGTTTGTCATTCTAGGGTCTTGCACTCCTCCTCCCCGTGGGACATTAGCATTGGCACCTAAATCCTCAAAGTTGTCATCAACATCCTCGGGTGGGTCTTGGTCAATATTCATGTTGGGGTCTAAGGGTTGTCTAACCAATCTAGCTTGGTCGTCCCTTCCCTACATACAAAACAATATCTACAAATGAAAAAACACGTAAACAAAAGTATATATAAGGAGCAACGTACCTTGGCCTGTGATGAAAATCACAAGACTTACCTCCGTCGTCTGAAAATCACCTTCTTAATTCAACGCTTTTCCTTCCCCGACAATGGTGCCAAAAATGCTTGACTTATTCTGTCAACCCTAATTTTCGACCATGACTCCAGTTGTGTGTATGTGATTTATACGATTAGGTGAGTGTCACTTTCCCTCGGATATCATGCAAGAAATGGGGTGAATGCGCGTGTGAATGAAAATATGTGTGTGTGTGTACAAAAGTGCTCCCCAAGCGTAGAGAGACTTTCGAGTGTCGTGTTTTACTTGAAATTGGTATTTCAAGGTCGTCTCCTTAGGGAAGAAAGGTGAATTGTGTTGAAGGTGATTTTGTGAAAATAGAAAATTGTAAAATCTTTTGAATATGTGTTTTGATGAGTTATGTTCTTGATGAAATGAAATGGAAACAAGTGTTGGCTAATCCGAAGAGGTCATTCCAATGGGAATACCAAATCAACTCAAGACATTCTCCCAATGGTGCCTAAACGTTAGGAAGTGAGGGACTAAAACAAAGGTGATGATTCAAGCATACCCCGTGATAAGTCTACGGTGTATCAAGATATCATAATCACATCCACACTCAACCTAGTCAAACCAAACTATCTAACACTACGAGGAAGAATGAAAAAGAGTTGATTTAGCATACCCAAGAGGAATTCTACCTTGGATTAGACAACTTAAAGCTTAGCTACTTATATTTAATGCAAGAACATACATAAAACAAGAGACATTGTGAAGAAATGAAGATTGGAACATGAATTAATACAAGAAAAGTTAAACTATGAAGAAGTGCATTTAAAACTCATTTTAAAAGCTTGAAGTGAAAAAACTTGAATGTAACAACGGTAGATTGAAAGATGCTTGACTAAACTTGTCTTACACTTGAAATAAATGACATTAAGTGCAATAAATGAAGCTTACAAGAGTCTTACAGAAGATTACAAGTGAAATGGGTAGAAGAAATGTAAAAATCTAACTTCTCTCTCTAAAACTGTCTTCCTCCTTGAGCTTCTCTCTCTACAATGCTCTACAATACTTTACAATGCTGAAGTGTTTCTTGCCTTCTCGTCCATGGAAGTCCTCCAGCATGTGTGACAGGCTTCCCATCTATAGAAGGCAGAGTTGATGGCTTGGGCAGGCTAGGACAAGCCTGGCCTACAACTTCCTAGGCTTCCCTCTTCTCTCTCTTCCTCATAAATGCTTGGGCTTCCGTTTACCCTTAGGTGTGGGGAAGCACATATGTATGTAAGGAAAGTCAGGGGATAAGTGGGAGAATCATAGATGGGATCCCCAAGTGACAGAACTTGAGTTGCAGGCTTCAGGCATTTTTGGAGCAAAATCTACCGGTAGGTCGATGGCCAAACCTACCAATAGGTTTTACTCCAGTAGCCAAAACCTTCCAGAAGGTTTCCGGTAGAACCAACTCTAGTAGAAAAAATCTACTGGTAGTTTTATGAACAAACCTATCGGTAGGTTTTTACTTGTTTTGCTCAATTCTTGGTCTTTTTAGCTTCCATGCCATCGTCAAGCCTCCCCTTTTTCTCCATTGAATTTAAGCACTACAATGGGGGCTTAACTCATGCCATTTCCAACTATTTGTCTGCAAACATACCGAAACCTCATTAATTGTAGAAATAATGCAATTCCTCCCATATTTACCACAAAAACAAGTTTAAAAGGGTGCAAATGTGTAAATGTTGTGCAATATTTTGTGCTAATCAGTGGAACTTAGGGTCATGGACATATCGGAGTTTGATGTCATCCTTGGGATGGACTGTTGGCGGCACATCGAGTCGTCATTGGTTGTGATCATAAGAGGGTCACTATATATGCATTAGAGGGCATGACATGCCTCTTTAGGAGAGTAGCCTCTTTAAAAGATACCCTATTGAGCGTGGCTCACCCTTTATGGGAATAATATTTCAGATGTGGGACAAGGGCTGGTGAACGGCCCTCACATGGGACCTTGTTAAGAAGAAATAGGATTGTGGCTTTAAATAGCATTTTGTAAACCAAATTGTATAATTAGTTTTGAACATGTAATGTCGTATAAATGATTGTAAAATGAACTCATATGGACTATATTTTGTGTAAATTTTGATACTATGTGAGTTTGGGTAAATGTTATATGAGATTGGGTGAGTTGAAATTGAAAAATGATTGAATTAGGGAAAAATTGGGCCCTGCTATTGGTAGCACGTTGATTACCTATTGGTATCACAAGTGCAGTGGATAGCTACTAGTAGCTCATTTCACAGCTAATAGTAACTTGTGAGCAATAGGCTCATCTATCGGTAGCTCGTTAGTAGAGGGCTCAATTGCCAGTAGCACGTACATGAGCTATGGTAGCTCCTCCAAAATTTTTAAAAGTTGAAAATAACTTTGTCAAGCCTTTGGGACTTGAGCCATTTTGTTCAAAGGTGTAAATGGAGTAATATTAAGGACAATTGATGTGTATTAGACCTTGGAATGGTCAAGTGATTAAAGTGTATACAGGTTATGTGTTTGGGAGTGCTCGGTACAAGGGAGACTCTGCCCAAATTCTATGTTGGTTACAATCCCAGTGAAGGGGATGTTATGACATGGTGTTGGGTTATGCGACATTCATGGGTACTTCTGCGGGTTGATAGGTGATTAACGGGTTGTCAAATGACCACCAGTTTTAGGGGCATCACATATACAAGGCCAAAGCAAATATACATGAAATTACAACATGTGCTTCAAAAGCCACAACCTGGCTCTTTCTTCAACACTGGCCTAAGTGAGGGCCATCCACTGAATCTTGTCCAACATTTAAAATATTTTTCCACAAAGGGTGAGCCACGCTCAATAGGGTATCTCCTAAGGAGGCTACTTCCCAACCTATATGTGTATGACATGTTACATGTAAGTCATCACATCAAACATTCATTCAAATACATACATGTCATAAATGAATGCTACACTTCCATGTCATGTCATGAGGTGGAACTCACGTATGTAATGCAAATTCGAGCCCTCCACTGACTCCCATAACACATGTCATGTCATGCATATACATCCGAGCATTTCAAGGCCCCGTCATTGGTGTTATGTACACTCAATGGCTAATTAATTCATTTCTCATTTCTTTGTGAGGCAATGATTTATGGTATTTCACCAATGGGATACCACACCATCAATGGATTTCTATGACACGCCACCTGCAGCTCCGTTTTCACCGTTACACTTTTTTGGAATTTTACCACCGGGACGTGTATAAAACGAATTAACTAGGTCTTGCACCCGATCTAGAATTTAGTCCTTCTTTCTTCACCCCTGATATGTTTATCTATTTAATTTTTTGTGCGACTCAACCAGACCTTGGTGCGACTTTCTCAAGCCTACGAATCAACCCACCTATGTGGTGATTGATTAAAATCATGCACACCCACACCCACAATCATGTCGAATGCGATACTACATGTGCAAATGCAAATGTAATGTACAATTGCAATTAACAATATCATGTTCCTCATATCATAAGCATATAATGAACACATCCAATTTTCACAACATTCTGAAATTTCTCAAATGTCAATTTATCATAAAGCATATGATAACATTTCATAACATTACTAAGCATGTTGTACCATTTTGAATTCAAATAACATGCTTAATCGTCCATGGGCAATTTATCAAACACCTATAAAGCACAATGTAAACACATAGCATGCCCAAACCACATTATCCATGAAATTCATATCAAGGAATCTCATCAAACCCAAATCATGTAATAATTGGTTTAAACATACTCTCATACCTATTTTCCATATTATAGCTACACTACGTGTATGCTAAACAAGAGAATTCATCTCTAATCATTCTACCCATTTCATTTACAACCCTAGGTTAAAAATAAACCTAGTTAGGAAAGAAATTACCTCTAGCAGAAGAAATCCCAAAGATTCCAAATCAAGCTTCCAAAGCTTATCCCAAAACTTCCATCTTTGAATTTTTGGTGAAACTCATGATCGTTAGTATAGTTTTGTAGGTCTCGTCGCGTAGAACAACTTTAGTTCTTGGCCCAAAGCAATCTAATAGTTGGATCATCGTAGATCAAAGGAAGAAGGTGGAAGAAGTTGATATTTTCTCTTCTTTTTCACTCTCTCTCTTTCTCACTCTCTCTCTCTCGCTCTCTCTCTTCCAAAATGAATGAAGACAAAATGGGATGAAATCTGATTTTGTTCCCTTTTTTATACTCTTCAAATACTTAGTCTACAATACGCCATACGTCACTCTTTTGATTGGTGTAATTTAGTTCTGAATCAATTGAACCTTCTCGTGTCGAGTTTAGTGTATTTTTATTGAAATAAATTTAAATTATTTTCCAAGTTTTGCGAATAAAATCTAATTGTGTTTATTTTAGTCGCACAACACTTGATCGTCTCGTAAAACGTGAAAAACATTACTTTCTCAGAATTCGATGATAATTGACTGGGTAGCTAGATTTCACGATACAAATCCATCGATGAGATGCATTTTGTCATCCAAGTTCTAGAAAAATTTGAGTTTTTAACCTGCACCGTTACGGCTAAATTGACGTTTTGCTCCTTTTAATAAAATTTTAATTTTTCTGGGTTTTATAGGGAGTCTTATATGTGAATGGGGATTTTGATCTAACTATGGTTTTTTCAAAGATTAATTTATTTTATTGATTGAATAATTAAAATTGAAAACACGGGTGATATGTATATCTTTATACTTATCTGTAGTCAATTAGTTTTGACACGAATAATTCTTGGAATCACTACAACCAACGTGAATGTAATTCTTTCAAAATTAAGTCAATCAATTTGAATATACCTTTGTCACTTTCATTGGTGTTAGTTGAATAGTTTCTACTTGAGTGTGTTTGATTACAAACTTGAGTGAGTTATATGATTAGTTCAAAATTACTATTCATGGAGGGATGAGCTCTGACGATTAACAAATTTTATTTAATTATTTTTATTTAGTTTACTCGTTTTCGAAAACTCTTTTCCAAAATTCAAAATTTTACTTTTCTTTGCCTATCACTGATCAAATTTAACCTTCGTTTTCCCTAAGGAGATGACTTTGGTAATCGACCGAGTTACAACACAATAATTTTTTTGTGCTTGGGAACCCATTTTTATTTAACCCACTTTAGAGGACAAGTAATGGAATCCACGAAATTAGCCAATTACAATACGTGATCTAACAGAGCCCAAGTTTTAATTCCATTGGGCACCATGGTGGCAACCCAGAACATGTCATCAAGGCCACACTCAGCCCTATTCCCTTTTGATGGACTGTCCCTAGAAAATGAAGGGATATCACTCAAAGGTTTTACCAGACTCTTGTTGATACCTTTTTTCGAAGCCTTCTTAGGAGTCGGTTCCAAGGGAGAGACCTTGTCAAGCATCACTTCCTTAGGATGCTGGGGAGAATCCCCCTTAGGATTAACAATAACTAAGGGGTTCTCATCCCTCGAGACCTCATCTAGGTTAAGGTCATCATCACTATGAGACTAGTTGACCTCAGCTTGTGTAAAATCACTCCTAAAAATTGTAGACACAGAAGAACAGGTGGAAAAGGAAGCAAAAAAGTCATAAGACAAAACCACCCTAGCCAGGGGAAAAAATCAATTAAGGCTTGGGTATAACCTTGGGAGGTTCAAATGGAAAACCTCAATAGCTCGGGGATCTAGGCATAAATCACAAAGTAAAAAAGCCCTAGCTACAAAAGCTTGGTTTGTAAAGAGAGAAAGGGAAACTAGAGACATGTTAAGAATTCTAAGAAAAGAAATTATAAGAACAAGGAAGTAGAGTCCTTGTGATCACCACTCCAGGTCAAATTGATCCAGATTGTAAGGAAATAAAATGTACATAAGGGGAGGTTGACCATAGGAAAGAGATAGCAAGAGTGTTAAACACTGGCAGATGGAGAGGCAATGATAAGTGACTTGATCCAATATGTGTACACCCAAGTGTAGATGGTCAAATTGTAGTAATAATCCAGTTAAGTTTGGAGTCGAATCTACAGGGAACTATGATTAGTGTTTTGAAGTAAGCAAAGATAGAGACCAAGTAACTAGAAACCTTTAGAGTTTGAAGTTATGGGATTTCCTGAATAGAATACAAGATTATTTCCAAGAAGTTTTCTAGGCAAAAGATAAGATAAATTCAAATGTAAATAGTCACCCTTTAGCTCGAGGATCTGAATATGTAGTTAATTATCCGGTTTATTATACTTGCACTTGGTAACTCAATTAACTTCCGTGTCAACGGCAAGTTAATCGAAAGATAAAGGTGGATTGTAAGAATTAAGCACATGGCTCTGATGCCTTTCTAGAAGTTTACAAGAATTGTCTATGCCGAGACTCAACCCGTTTACAAACAAGTAAGTGTTTCTACAAGGCCTCCAACCATGGCGTTAATATTCCATCTTTTAAATAAAGTCCAATAATGGTGAAGATTGAAAGGTAGTCATGAAGATTTAGCTGGAGTACTTTCCTTGAACACATGGATCTTTCTATGCAAGAATCATCCATGTCATAGAAAGAACCCATAGTTATACAAAGTACCTTCGCTTTGCTAGATACATTCAATCATTCAATAAGCAGGTGTAATGTAAAGCATTAAAGTATAAATGAAATGCACAAAATATAACTTCTAGATGATTTATACATGTCCATCACCTCTTACTAAAGAGTGAATGAAAAACTACTCACTCTTCATGGCTTTGCTAAAGCTAGAAAAGTGTGTGATGCTAATCCCTCCAAGTAGAGGACTTACAAGGTAAAGCACAATAAGCGAAGAACCGATCTTCAACAAAGAATGAGTGAATCACATTCCACCCTTCATGGCTTTGGTAAAGCTCTAGAAAAGTGTAAGAGTTTCACTCCTCTAAGGGAATAAGGAAGCTCAAGCAATGGAAATTAAAAAGAATAAATGAAAGTAGAAGAAAGCTAGTCACTTTTAGAGGGTTTCCACTGCAACCTAAAGATGATCTATCTCCCTTGATACAAATAAATATAAGACTAAGTCTAAGACTAATTATACAACTACAAGAGAGAATCTAAGCCTTCTTCAAGCTTTCTACTAGTTCTCGGTGTAGTCTAACCCTACAAACCAAGCTCTACCTTCCGACCCCTAAATCCTCCCTTTCAAAGCTCCCACAAGGGAGTATTTATAGGCAAGGAGGAGGGGGGACAAGAGAGTGTGAGGGAATAGTGTCGGGCATTGAAAGTCTTTTGAAAGCTATCCACTCTACAGTCTACCTAGGGACAACATTCAAACATTTTCTGGCATTCGAACGTTGTTTCTCTCTTTGCTTGATGGGCGTTTGAATGCTAGATAGGGTCTAAACCCCCCTCCCCCCACTCAAGTGGCCTGTGTTTTTTCTGGAAATTTAGTTCCCCACTTCATATCCAACCTGACTTTGCACTCATCAGCCTGGTCCTCAATAATTCAAAGGGATGTTCGAATTGGTTTGGAGTTTGAATGGGGTACTCAAGTGCCTCAGTGTAGCTACAACACGTCATGTCTCAGTAGCCTGGTCTTCGATTAATTCAAGGGGATGTTCGAACGTTGTTTGGCATTCGAACGTTCTTGCTTTGTTCCAAGATTTTCTAATTTTGTCCCCCAATATGCTAGTGCTACATACAAGTTTGATATATGTTGTTTCTTGTAAACCCCAACATTCTTATCTTTATATAGAAACATAATTACTTTAGAAATACTAATATATATGATGATGTATGCATGAACTATGTGGATTGTAAGAGTAGAAATAAAAATGTTAGGCGAGGTAATAGGGTATGAATTTGAAGTTAGGAAGTATTTTGGAGTTCAAACACATTTTAGATAAAATTTGGGTAGAAAGGATTTTGGACACTGCCTAGTATTTGGACCATAAATTTTTACCTTGATATCCATTTGAAATGAAATGTTTACAGTAGACAATAAACTTCCAGGGCTACAAAAGTATATTTCACAAATATTTTTCAAATCGACCTCTAAATAGGTCAAAACTTCACTAAAAGTTTTAGCAAATACTGGGAGGACGTTAGAACGTGAAAAGGCGTTCGAACGACAATAAGTCCCAGTACTTTGGCGTCTGCAGAGCTCTGATGGAAATGTAGAAGTACTGGGAGCAACCAACGTTTGAACACCAAAGTGACGTTCGAACGTGAAGCAGGAAATTGCACTACTGACGTTCGCACGCCAAATAACTTTCAAATGTGAATTACGAATTCTAACTTTTAGATTCACGCACAGGGAACCATTTCACCCCTATAAATACTTAAGAACACCTTCATTGGCCCTGATGGGCCAGGCCCAAAGGCCCAACTTGTGTTATAAGCCCGGTCCAAGTTTATAGCCCGACTCTAAGAGATCCAAAAAATTCAACCCAATGTGGTCAACCTAGTCAAGCTCATTAGGCTCAAGGAGCTACTACATCACCAAGGAGCAGGCAAGGTCATCCAAGTGCCACCTCCTCTACCACCTTGGAGTAAGGGTCATCTAAGGGTCTCCTCTACCATCTTGGAGTAAGGATCATCCAAGAGCCTCCTATACCACCTTGGAGTAAGGGTCATCCAAGAGAGTCATCCAAGAGCCTCTTCTACCACCTTGGAGTAAGGGTCATCCAAGAGCCTCCTCTACGCCACCAAGGAGCATCCAGGAGCCTCACCCTCGCAGCCTGGAGAGAGTCAACCTCCCTAATCCTTGAACAAGTCCTTTGGAGAGCACACCAACCATCACACCTCCGCCAAATCAGCTACCTAATTACTATCAAACGGTCCTAAGCCATTATGACCATCAGACTAGTCATACAATTACTATGTCAAGCCACTATAAATTGTAAGCTCCCCCAACACTTGGGGGGTATCAAACTAATTTGAGTATAATTCTCTCCTCCCTTCTCAAAGCTTGTAATCATGTGCTCTCCCTCCGCACCGGAGATAATAAAATTCTGGCGAACCTAGCCATTCAAAGTAGACGTAGGTCGTATTGACCTAACCACTACAAATCTTGTCTTCTCTATCCTTCTACTTACTGCATTTTATACTACAACTTGACTAGTGGTGTGCAAACTAATTTGTGCATCATCAGTTTGGCGCCGTCTATGGGAACGACAGTTCTCACCTAGCCACTGTCCTTTGCTGAGTCAAAGTCGATCACCA
The DNA here is from genome assembly GCA_963454935.2 of Ilex paraguariensis. Classification (NCBI taxonomy): domain Eukaryota; kingdom Viridiplantae; phylum Streptophyta; class Magnoliopsida; order Aquifoliales; family Aquifoliaceae; genus Ilex; species Ilex paraguariensis. Next base: position 592,034 of record CAUOFW020002025.1, read on the forward strand.
ACAGATTCATGAATCAGCCTGAAGATAACCCACCACCAAGAGAGGAGGAGATTGCTCCTCAACCAACCAATCCTACACCAAATGAGTAGTAGATGCTCGAGACCATGCATCAACTTGTGGCCCAGAACCAACAGATCCTACAAATAATGCTCCTTGGGCATCAAGGAGTTCTCCACATGGGCACTCCTCATCTAGCAAGAGGAGCACAACCTGGACCTCAAGTCAGAGGATCTCCCCACATAAGTGCTCCTCATCTAGGAGGAAGAGCACAGCCTAGACCTCAAGTCAGAGGAGCTCCATGCCCTGGGAATCAAGGAGCTCCCCACATGGGTGCTCCTCACCTGAGTGCCCCCTTTGGAGCCCCCTCAGGTGCCCCGCACAAGGGAGCTCCCCACAATGGACCTCCACCTCCTCTTCCAGCTCCCTCTTTTCATAGTGGAGACCCATTTTTTCTAAGAGGACAAGGGTGAAAACCAAAGCTTGGAGCATGGGAGCCATATCCATGGTAATTCCAAGGGACCTCCTCCTAATCATTGGGACAAAAAAATTAAGGAGGTGCAGAATCAATTGGGTGATGTCTTCAACGCCATGAAGGCACGAGGACCCGAGATTGTGGATTACCTTGTAAGTCGAACCGACACACCTTTCAAACCTGACGTGGCGAACTACCCACTCCCTCAAAAATTCAAGATGTCATCCGTCGAAACCTTTGATGGTACAAAGGATCCATTGGACCACCTTGAAATTTTAAGACCTTGATGCAACTGCACTATTGGCAAAAGTTCAAAAATTTATGAACGCTGAGGAAATCAACAGGTCCAGGCGAGGTGAATCATCTTACGGATCGCCAAAAGCTTGACCTACCTCTACATTGTTCTTAAATAGGTAGTCTATCTCCACCTTAGCGGGTCTCTCGAGGGTCACCAAAAAGCTTGGCCTACCTCTACACTGTTCTTAAACAGGTAGTCTATCTCCAGCTTAACGGCTCTCTCAAGGGTCACCAAAAAGCTTGCCTACCTCTGCACTGTTCTCAAACAGGCAGCCTATCTCCAGCTTAGCGGCTCTCGCGCGAGTCGCCAAAAAAAACTTGACCTTTGCACTGTTCTCAAACAAGCAATCTATCTCCCGGCTCTCCCATGAGTTGCCAAAAAAGCTTGGCATCTGCTATGCTCTCAAGCAAGTAGCATATACCTCAAGTTTAAAAACTCTCTCATGGGTCGCCAAAAACTCGGTCTCAAAAGGTGTAGCTCTCTCACGAGCAATCCTCAAACTCTGTCTTGCACTCGTGCAAGCAGCCTGCCTTTCTCTTCAGGTAATCATGTTAAATATTTTAATATTTGGAATAACATTATTTTTGTCATCATAAGCAAGTTCACCCATTTCAGCTCGGCGACATAGAACCGTTGGGCGATGTGATAAGCAGAAACAATCCTTAGAATATCATGGAAGAATTTGATTTTGAGAAGGTGCACTGAGAGGAGCTGGACCATCACCGCTGAAAGTGTCTGGCGTAATCTGCCCCCAGGCTCTAGAACCAGGCTCGCCAAGAAATTCTTGGGCAACCGCGCCTGCATGGGCGAGAACTGAACTCCCTACAGGGGCATCCAAAGCTCCTTGGCTACTTGAACTCCTTGAATCCTCACCAAAAGTGGCACCCAAAATTTCCTTGTAGCTTGCACTACTCAACCCAGTGCCTAGAAAGGCACCTGACCCCCTCTGCTCGTCTAAATGAGTAGCCCAGTGCCTAGAGAGGTGTCTGGCCCCCTCTGCTAGTACAAGCGAAGTAGTCCTGTAGGCACCCAACCATTTGTGCTCGCCCAAAATGGCGCCTCTTGGTACCTTCATGCCAAGACCAGCCTTTTTTTCACCTCTCTGCTCACCAGGATCAGCACCCCTAGGTGCCTGATGGACCAGATCAACACGCCCAGCGTGTAGACCAGCATGCATAAAGACTTGAGCAGCCCCCTCATCTACTACGCGAACTGTAGCAACGCACAGCGATGCCGCCTGCTCGCCAAGGCCCTTCTCGACGCCTGTTTTCCCATCTCCACTCCAGACCACCCCTCCTACGCGAGCAAGCTACTCCTCAAGACAACCTGGATTGACGCTTAGACAATTCCCCAGCTCACCCAAGGCCTCTTGCACGCCCAAGTTCCTCAAGTCAGTACCCTAAAAGGTGCCAAGGCCTTTTGCTCGCCCAAAATAACGTGCCAGCAGCATGGTCGCCTAGAGCAGTGTCTGCTCGCCCAAAATCGCGCGCCAACGCGTCTACTCGCTATTTTGGCCATAAATTTTGTTACGTAAGTCAAAATGAGACATATTATATATCAAATCGAAGCTCTCGATGAGCTGAGCAAAACTTATTACCTATGATAATGAGTTTTTCAAAAAAAAAGTCCAAAACAATGTTCAGAAAGAGCTGTTTTGGACTCCTGAAGTTTTAAAAAAAAAAAATTCATGCTCACCCAGAACAGTGCTGTGCTCGCCTGGACAGCAGCCTGCTCACCCAAATTGCTCGCCTAGCTCTTTGCTCAAAATTTTGACAGTAACTTTTGCTCCATTGCTTGAAATAAGGCTTATAATATATCAAATCGAAACTCTCAGCGAGCCCTACAATACTCACAGCCTATAGCTATGAATGATGCTGTTAAAAGTCCAAAAAAGGCCTATAAACGGATGTTTTGGCCTCTCAAAATTTTTCCAATTATACTATCACCCAAAAATTCAAAATTCAACTTAAATGCCCTCCTTTCCAAGTTCTATTGGACGCAGGACATTGGGGGACAAATGATGGGTTAGGCCCAACTTGTGTTATAAGCCTGACAAGGTCATCCAAGAGCCTCCTCCTCTACCACCTTGGAGTAAGGGTCATCCAAAGGTCTCTTCTACCACCTTGGAGAAAGGTTCATCCAAGGGTCTCCTCTACCACCTTGGAGTAAGGGTCATCCAAGAGCCTCCTCTACCACCTTAGAGTAAGGGTTTTCCAAAAGCCTCCTCTACGCCACCAAGGAGCATCTAGGAACCTCACTCTCGCAGCCTAGAGAGAGTCAACCTCTCTCATCCTTGAACAAGTCCTTTGGAGAGCACACCGACCGTCACATCTCACCAGTTGAGAAGATGATAGGTCGCCTCCGTCAAATCAGCTACCTAATTACTATCAAACGGTCCTAAGCCATTATGACCGTCAGACTAGTCATACAATTACTATGCCAAGCCACTACAAATTGTAAGCTCCCCCAACACTTGGGGGGCATCAGACTTATTTGAGCATAATTCTCTCCTCCCCTCTCAAAGCTTGTAATCATGTGCTCTCCCTTCACACCGGAGATAATAAAATTCTGACAAACCTAGCCATTCAAAGTGGACGTAGGTCGTATTGACCGAACCACTATAAATTTTATCTTCTCTCTCCTTCTACTTACTATATTTTATACTACAACTTGACTAGTGGTGTGCAAACTAATTTGTGCATCATCAAGCCCCATTTCAACTTTCATAACCCTAGAGAGGCTTAGAGAGGAAGAAATAAGGCGAAAAATACAAGATTAAGAGGGATTTTCACATTGAAGAGGATCAAAACTTCTAGTTATTCAAAAACACCGAGGAAGAAGAAAGGTAAGGGTTTCCTTCCACTCTTGTTCGTTAAGGCTAGCGCATATATATACATATATATATATGTATATTTTGACTCTGAATCCTATATATATAGTATGAAATCATTATTTCTTAATCCTCTTGCAAATATTACCTTGTTTTGAAGGAAGCTATGGTTGGATAGCCATGAAATCTCTTCTCCTTGTCTTGAAAATCCTAGTTTTTAAGAAAAATTAGTTTTTGTCTCAATATTCCTTTGTTCTTGATTTCAAAACTCTAGTGCTTTGTATTGAACAATAAAATGGTATTTTGGATGATCTCTTGCATATTTTCTTATATTTGAATAATACATGTAGAATTTAGGGATTTTTGGATTTTTTTATTACTTGAGAAAAATGGGTTTGTATTGTATCTCCTGTGGATGTTTGGATGATCATGGGTGACTATTGACCGAATATCGTAGAGTGGTGTAGATGCGTTTCTTACTCTATATGGTTTGAAGGTTCCCTACCACTCATAGTGGGGTTGGTGTCTTGCAAGGACCAAATCACTATTCGCTCACGTAGTATCAAGGCTAAGGGTTAATATACCATTCCTGGGTTAGATTCGTCATTGCCAATGCATTGGTATACGCCCTTCCTAAACTTGGATATCCTTGCGAGGATTGAGTGTGTGTGTGTGGGCCAGGATATTCTCGATGTGTTTATTCATGCGATGTCATACATCATACCTAAGATACATTGTGGGTAATAGTACAAATTGTGGGTTATTATTTGTTATTGTGGAAATGGTTTATAACAAGAACTTGTTGGAAATAGTTTATGGTTGAAAATGACTTATTATTGGTTAATCGATTTTATTTCTTTATTTAATTTATTGATATTGGTTAAACTTGAGATCGGATGAACTGTCATTATTTTTTTTCAAAAGTTATATATGATATTTGTGAAATATGACTGACTTATTTTGTTTGTTTTCAAAACCTTATCCAATTTTGAGAGGATTTTCTTACAGAGCTTAGTGCTAACCTCCTACAAACAATATTTATTTTTAAATTTTGATTTAGAGGAAGAGCTCTGAGTTGATGAACAGGTGATTTGGGAAGCTCAAGTGGATGGACATGTCAATCCGGAAGGGGATGTTTAGAATTGTTCATTTTATGTACTAGACTAGGAGTTTCATTTCGAGATATTATTCATGTTAATACTTTCCTTATTCCTCTGCAAGATAATAGGTTGGGCATATTCTTTGGGCATAATTGTCATAGTTTGGAATATTCTTTTGGATGTAATGGCCATAATTTGACATATTCTTTTGTATTATGTTGTATATATTATGGATGATAAATGAAATTTTCTTTACTTATGGATCTTATTAGTTGCTCTCATGATATGAATGGTTTTAGATAGTAATGCCATCCAAAGTGGATTTTGGGGCATTACAAGTTTTGGTATCAGAGCTTAAGAATTAAGTCTTACATGAGAGCTGTAAGTTATGAACTAGTATTAGGGAGGTAGGATTAGGTTGAAGGAAATTGTTGATTTAAATTTTATACAAGCCTTATGCTTTAGATTAAATTGATAGTTAGGATGTCTTGTATATCAAGGAAACTAAATTGTGAATTAATGTACAGGATATACAGTAGATGTGGACGTGGACGGGGACGTGGTGGCCAAGCAAACCCACCACCACCACCTCTAGATGCCATGAATGACGTATACCAATGCCTAAGGGAGGTAACCACTCTAGTGCAACACCAGAATGGAAACAACAACCACAACGGGGGGATTCATCCATTGGCTCATGTACCGGGGAACAGAGATGAAAATTGAAGGATGGTAGTTTTTTGAGAATTTTTGTGGCAACACCCACCTACTGTCTAAGGAAGCTCTCACCCTTTGGATGCGGATAAATGGATTCATCAGGTGAAGAAAATGTGTGATGGCATGGGAGTAGCCAAGGATTTACAGGTCGGCCTAGCTACATATCTACTAGAGGGGGAGACAGATCATTAGTTGGACTCGGTGAAGAGAAGGAGGAATATAGATGCTCTTACCTGGGAGGAGTTTGATCAGATCTTCCAAGACAAGTATTTTCCTGAATCGGTCAGAGATAAGATGAGTGCAGATTTTCTTGCTCTACGACCGGGTAGCATGACGGTGGCAGATTATGAGAGAAAGTTTGATGAGCTATTCCTCTATGCCACAGAGTTCATATCTACCAAGGCCAAGAGGGCCAAATGCTTTGAGAAGGGTTTGAGGCCTGCCATCAGTGAAAAGCTTATGGCTCACAAGATCCGGGACTATGGGGATCTAGTTGACAGAGCTGCACTGGTGGAGAGAGACACCAATGACACCCAGCGGTGATAGAACATTATGAGGGGAGGCCTGATCAGGATTGGTGCTAGCATTAGTGGAGTGCAGAGGGCGGCACCATACCTTCTTCCAGACCAGGTGGTTGGACAGAGACTTCAGACATCTCAAGGAGTTGGAGGCTTACCGGAAAGGGTAGTAGTGGACCCACGAGCCTGTTTTTCATGTGGAGGTTTGGGGCATATTCAGAATCATTGTTCGATCTTTCCACCCCCAAAAGAATACCCCGATGACTGGATAGGTTAACGCACATAAGCTACCACTATCGAAGCCACTACATTAGCAACCGTTAGGAGCTATAGCACCCAGTGGTGCCAATCAAGGGAGAGTGTTTGCTTTGACCCAATCGAAGGAAGACGTGTCCAATGCAGTTGTGGAAGGTATTATTCTTCTCTATAATTCTTGGGTCCGAATTCTATTTGACCCCGGGGCTACTCATTTATTCATATGCACTACATATGCTCTTAACTTGGGATTGGTCTTTGAGAATCTAGAACATGCCTTGAGTATTGGCCTGCGTACAGGAGAACAGTTGGATTTTACGAGGGTGTGTGCTTTGAATTGAGGAGCAAGAATTAATTGTAGACTTGGTTGTATTAGACATAAAGGGGTATGACATAATATTTGGGATGAACTTGTTGTCCACTTTCCATACGGTAATGGATTGTTTTCATAAGTAGATTTCATTTCAATTACCGGGTAGGGTAGTTTTAATTTCATCAATCATCAAAATTCTTTCCACCCATTTCCTACTATGGGTAGTAGATTCTTGAAAGCTAATGCAGAGAGCCATTTGAGTTTCTTAGCTAGCTTGATGGATGATGATCGTGATAAATTCCAATTGGACATGGTATTGATAGCGTCAAAGTTTCTAGATGTCTTCCTAAATGAACTACCCGAGTTACCCCATAGAGAGATTGAGTTCATGATTGATCTCTATCTAGGAACCGAACCCATATCCATTGCTCCATATAGGATGGTACCTTTGGAGTTGAAGGAACTAAGAAATCAGTTAGACCAACTATTGGCTATTGGGTTTATCCGTTTAAGCACTTCACCTTAGGGAGCCCCGGTCTTCTTTGTGAAGAAGCATAATTGAACACTTCAGTTATGCACGGACTACCGAAGGTTGAATCAAGTGACAGGAAAGAATAAATATCCATTGCCACGAATTGATGATTTATTCGATCAACTGAGGGGTTCTAAGTATTACTCCAAGATTGATCTTCGCATAGGGTACCATCAACTGCAGATCAAAGAGGAGGATATTCCTAAGACAACTTTTTGTACTCGGTATGGTCATTTAAATATATAGTAATGCCGTTTGGATTGACTAATGCTCTAGCAACCTTCATGGATTTGATGCACAGGGTATTCCGGTCATATCTAGATCAATTTGTTATTGTGTTTATTAATGACATATTAATCTATTCACGGACACAAGGGAAACATGAACACCATCTCTCGATAGTGCTTCAGATCTTGAGAGAGCATAAGTTACATGCAAAGATGAGCAAATGTGAGTTCCGGATGAAGGAAGTGAAATTTCTTGGCCATGTTGTGTTGGAACAAGGTATAGCTATTGACCCCACAAAGATTGAAGTTGTGATGAAATGAGAACCACCGAGGAATGTGACTGAAGTACGTAGTTTCTTGGGATTAGCAGGCTACTACCGAAGGTTTGTGGAAGGGTTCTCAAAACTAGCAATGCCAATGACTCGCTTTACGAAAAAGGGGGAAATATTCTTGTGGACTCAAGAGTGTGAGCTAGCCTTTCGTACCTTGAAGGAAAGGTTGACAATAGCTCCGATTCTCATTATTCCAAGCAGTGGGAAAGGATACAATGTTTACACAGATGTTTCGTTACGAGGCTTGGGATGTGTGCTGATGCAAGGAGGTAAGATAGTTGCTTATGGCTCGAGACAACTAAAGAATTATCCCACTCATGACTTGGAGCTTGCCGCTCTGGTTTTTGCTCTTAAGTTGTGGAAGTGTTACCTGTATGGAGAAAAGTTTCAAGTGTTTTCTGATCATAAGAGCCTCAAATATATCTTTACATAAAAAGACTTGAATCTTTGGCAAAGAAGGTGGATTGAATATCTAGAAGACTACGATTTCACACACAAATACCATCCGGAGAAGGCTAATGTAGTAGCAGATGCACTTAGCAGAAAGTCTTGGGGTGAAATCAATGTTCTTGCTATTCATAGGTGGAAGATGATTGGTGTTTTGGAGGAGTTTGATCTATTAGTGGATAGACATGAGGATCGACCATGCTTATATAATCTTGTAGCTCAACCAATTCTCTGACAAAGGATTGTGGAGTTGCAACGATTAGATACCTAGTTGGGAGCTATCCGGGGTAGATTGGAGAGGAATGAGATATTTGAGAACTAGTCAATACATAATGATGAGTTATAGTTTCGTGAAAGACTATGTGTACCAAACAATGACCAAGTAAGGGAAGAAGTGTTGGGTAAGTGCCATCGTTCAAGATTCTCTATACATCCAGGTAGTACTAAGATGTATAGAGACACGAAGCACTAATATTGGTGGAAAGGGATGAAATAAGACGTGGCTAAGTACGTTGCAAAGTGCGTGATGTGTTAGTAGGTAAAGATTGAGCATAAAAAATTAGGAGGATTACTACAGTCCTTGCCTATTCTAGAGTAGAAGTGAGATCACATCACCATGGATTTTGTGTCTAGTTTACCACGGACGTCATGAGGACATAATGCCGTATGGGTCATTGTAGAATGACTCACCAAGTCCACTCATTTCTTGAGTATGAAGACCACTGACACTTTAGAGACTTTGAGCAAGCTTTATATTCGTGAGATTGTTAGATTACATGGAGTTCCACTCTCTTTTGTGTCGGATCGTGATTCTCATTTTGTGGTGTAATTTTGACAAAGTCTACAACGAGCTATGGGGACAGAGTTGCACTTTAGCACTGCCTTTCATCCTCAAACAGATGGCCAATCCGAAAGGGTGATACAAATTTTGGAGGACATGTTACGAGCTTGTGTGTTGGACTTCACGGGAAGTTAGAGTGATCATTTTCTGTTGGTGGAATTTTCATATAACAATAGTTTTCAATCTAGCATTGGCATGGTACCTTATAAGGCATTGTATGGGAGACCATGTAGGTCCCCGACTTGTTGGCTAGAAGCTGGAGAGAGTAGCTTGTTTGGACCAAAGATTGTTCAAGAGACTACGGAGAAAATTCAACTAATTAGGGAAAGACTACGCACGACATAAAGTAGACAAAAAAGCTATGCAGATAGAAGAAGAAGACCATTGAAATTCCAAGAGGGGGACTATGTGTTTCTCAAGGCGTCACCCAAGAAGGGAGTGTTTAGATTTGGCAAGAAGGGGAAGTTAGCCCCAAGATATACCAGACCATTTGAAGTGATCAAAGCTGTGGGCAAAGTGGCGTATCAACTTCGGTTACCAACCCAGATGTCAAGGGAGCATGACTTGTTCCATGTGTCAATGTTAAGAAAGTGTCAATTGAATACAACACATTTCATAGATTTGGAGGATATAGAAATTCAAGATGGAGCAACATATGAAGAACAACCGGTGGAGATTCTTATTACCAAGGAGAAAGTGCTTCGCAATAAAGTCATTCAATTGGTGAATGTCTTGTGGTAACATCATGGGGTGGAGGAAGCTACTTGGGAACCAGAGCAAGAGATGCAAGAGAAGTATCCTCATTTGTTCTCTATTTAAGGTAAGTTTTGAGGACGAAACTTTTTTTTAAGGGGGGGTAGATTGTAAACCCCTACATTCTTTTCATTATATAGCAACGTAATTACTTTAGAAATGCTAATATATGTGATGATATATGCATAAACTATGTGGATTGTAAGCGTAGAAATAAAAATTTTAGGTGAGGTAATACGGTATGAATTGGAAGTTAGGAAGTATTTCGGAGTTCAAACACATTTTAGATAAAATTTAGGTAGAAAGGATTTTGGACATTGCCTAGTATTTGGATCATAACATTTTACTCTGATTTCTGTTTGAGCTAAAATTTTTACAGTAGACAATAAACTTCCTGGGCTGCAAAAGTGTATTTCACAAAAATTTTCCAAATCGACCTCTAAATAAGCCACAACTTCACTGGAAGTTTCAGCAAAAACTAGGAGGACGTTCAAACGACAATAAGTCCTAGTACTTTGGTGTCTATAGAGCTCTAATAGAAATGCAGAAGTACTAGAAGCAACCAACATTTGAATGCCAAAGTGACGTTCGAATGTGAAGTAGGAAATTGCACTACTGACGTTCAAACACCGAATGATGTTCAAACGTGAGTTACGAATTCTAACTTTCAGATTCATGCATAGGGAACCATTTCACCCTCTATAATTACTTAAGGATACCTTAATTAGCCCCATTTCAAATTTTATAACCCTAGAGAGGTTTAAAGAGGAAGAAATAAGGCAAAAAAACACAAGATTAAGAGGAATTTGCACATTGAAGAGGATCAAAACTTCTAGTTTGTCAAGAACACCAAGGAAGAAGAAAGGTAGAGGTTTCCTTCCACTTTTGTCCATTGAAGCTAGGGCATATATATGTATGTATGTATGTATGTATGTATGTATGTATATTTTGACTCTCAATCCTATATATATGGTATGAAATCATTATTTCTTGATGCTCTTGCAAATATTATCATGTTTTGAAGGAAGTTATGGTTGGATAGCCATGAAATCTCTTCTCCTTGTCTTAAAAACCCTAGTTTTTAAGAAAAGTGTGTTTTTCTCTCAATATTCCTTTGTTTTTTTATTTCAAAACTCTGGTGCTTTGTATTGAACAATAAAATGATATTTTTGATGATCTCTTGCATATTTTCTTAAATTGTTCTATTGGAATAATACATGTAGAATTTAGGGATTTTTGGATTTGTTTATGACTTAAGGAAAATGGGTTTGTATTGTATCTCCTGTGGATGTTTGGATGACCATGGGTGACTATTGGCCAAATATCATAGAGTGGTGTAGATGTGTTTCTTACTCCGTGTGGGTTTTGATGGTTCCCTACCACTGGTAGTGGGGTTGGTGCCTTGCGAGGACCAAACTACTATTTGTTCACATGATATCAAGGCTGAGAGTTAGTATACTATTCCTGGGTTGGATTCGTCACTACCAATGCATTGGTATACGCCCTTCCTAAAGTTAGATATCCTTGCGAGGATTGGGTGTGTGTGTGGGGGCCAGAATATTCTCGATGTGTTTATTCATGTGAAGTCATACTTCATACCTGAGATACATTGTGGGTAATGGTACAAATTGTGGGTTATTATTTGTTGTTGTGGAAATGGTTTATGACAAGAACTTGTTGGAAATGGTTTATGGTTGGAAATGGCTTATTGTTGAGAATTGGTTTTATTTCTTTATTTAATTTATTGATATTGGTTAAACTTGAGATAGGATGAACTGTCACTGTTTGCTTTCAAAAGTTATATATGATATTTGTGAAATGAGACCGACTTGTTTTATATGCTTTCAAAATCTTGTCCAAGTTTGGGAGGATTTTCCTATAGAGCTTAGTGCTAACCCCCTACAAACAATATTTATTTTCAGATTTCGATTTAGAGGAAAAGCTCCGAGTTGACGAGCAGGTGATTTGGGAAGCTCAAGTGGATGGTATGTGGATTTAGAGGGGGATGTCTAGAATTGTTCTTGTTATGTACTAGACTAGGAGTTTCATTTCGAGATATTGTTTATGTTAATACTTTCCTTATTCCGTTGCGAGATAATAGTTTAGGCATATTCTTTTGGGCGTAATTGTCATAGTTTGGCATATTCTTTTGGATGTAATGGTCATGATTTAGCATATTCTTTTGGATGATGTTGTATATATTATGGATGATGAATGAAATTTTCTTTACTTATGGATCTTATTAGTTGCTTTCATGATGTGAATGGTTTTAGATAGTAATGTCGTCCAAGGTGGATTTTGGGGCGTTACACTTTTTGAGCACTTGTTCACTTTAGGACCTGAAATGTCATTATTTAAACTCCATCAAAGTATTATTAGTCTTAAAAAGGCATAATAATATGCTAATTTTAACTACTAATCAGACCCCCCAACCTAAATATTGCTAGTCTCTAGTAATACAACAACAACTGAATGTAAATTTATTTCTAATGCCTTTATTGTAGGTCTTCCGATTGCATTTAGCATATGCAACAAGCCATTGAACCACTAGGTTTGCCCTAGTGGATGAGTGTTGTCTCGTGAGGGTTTTCAGTGAAGCTACCCTCAAACTTCTATTGAACAAATGTGTATGTGAGATTGCTGATTAAAGTGAGTTAGCATCATGGTCATTGGGACACTCAACCCTTAATCTTGACTTACCTCCCACATATTTCTTTTCCACAGGTATTTATTCTATACAAAAATTAGCATCTGTAACATTTGCATTTGGAATTCCGTGTGTAGTAAGAATGATCACTCTAGTAGCAAGAATTGTTATATAACAAACATTCCACTTTACCTTCCATGGATAGCTTTGATTTTACAAACATCTCTTAGAATGCTCCTAGCAAAAATTCCCTCCGATTATAGTGACTTGTCTCTCAAATGGCATGTGATCAGAAGATGGCTAATTGAAAAATCACATGCACAGTTAGAAAGGGAGTGAAAGTTTTAAGAAAGTCGACTAATCATGTTCTTGGCATAATCTAATGGAAGAATATCGATGCAATTAAAGAAATAATATTTAACTTACCCCAGTTTGTGGTCGACAACACACACATGCATCAGACTTTAGATCAATTAGGGCTTTGTATAGATTGTAATGTGGCCAGAGGTCAGTAGCTAACGAAATGACGTCAATGGTATTCAAATATCTTCTCCTTATGTAGTGTAGCACATCTCTGTATTCAAAAGCTATCTTTTCCTTATGTAGTGTAGCACATCTCTTTCTTGCTTTTCTATCTTTTACCTAGAAATGGTATTTCTTTCTTTCATTTTTCTCATTTTTCACTTTCTTGGCAATTCCCTATTTTTTTTTTTTTTCTTTTCTTTCTTGGTTATCCCACCGACTTTTCTTTTATTGAACAGTAGCCACCATCGTCTTTTCTATTTCTCTTGCTTTTCTGTATCATACTGATTAATGAGAGGGTACAAGAAAATTAGATAGCAAAGTATGTCAAGTATATTCTCCTGTGGCTCAGTTATTATATGGGTTTCTTAAAAAATAAATCACTCATTGAAGGCTCAAACATGGCTAACAAGGGATATAATTTCGTAAAAGCAATGGCTAAGGCTCCAAATCAAATTAAAGATGGCCTAAGATCCTTTTGCAAGTATGTGCACATATATGTGTCATATGCAAAGGTTCCTGTAGGATATGTAAATAGATCACTTTAGTTGTGTTAATCAAAGCAAGTTTAATGAGATTATTCAAAAATTAAAGTGAAAGAGTTTACTTGAGTAAATGTTGATTGTCTTTCAAAAAGCATCGCAAGGCTCAAAACTTACCATTGTACTTTTCGTTATCTCCACTGGTTATGTTGGGTGTTTCAGGGAATGTCGGTTATATATCAATTCCATTTTCGAGTATGATAATCTTGTACCTTAAAAATAACAAATACCAATGTACATTTGACAATTTAAGCATAGAGAAAATACCATTGTTTAAGGAGCTGTGGTGTTAATTCTAGATTGCTAAGTGATGTGTCAAACCGATCATGTGATTAGTTACTATAACAAACAGTCTTACCATCCACAATTGTTTCACATAACAATATGTTGTTAATTCTAGACATGCTTTTAAACTGATAATAGTGATCAACTGAACCATTCATTTCACAAAATATGCTCGTTTAACACAAACTCCACAGATTCAATTCATCCACAAAAGAAGTGACAAAACACAAAAACTTTAAACATCCACAATAAACCACTAAAGAAGAAGCTCATCCACAAAAGAAGAATCCAAACACACATAACTCTACTCAAGAATTGAAATCCCCCTCTCTTACTCTCCTCTAGCTCCACCAGGTCCACCCCTCAGAAGGCAAAGAATCTCATCCTACTTAGCTTCAATGCTAAGCATAATCTCTCATAGTGAGCGCTGGGTGCTAGTGCTGGTGTTGGGTCTTGCATGATCTGGCTGGTCTTGGGCTCTCTCTGTCTCTAACTCTCTCTCCTCCTCCTCATCTAGGACATCTTGTACCTCGTCAACACCTTCGATAGGTGACTCCTCATGTCTAGCCACTGGGCCTCCACTATGGCCTTGGCTCCTCCAGAAGGAAGCCTTGTTTACTAGGCCCATTGGCCTCTATATAGTCATCTTAGGCCTTACCCTAATCCCATGGTCCTTGCACATCTCCGTGACCAAGGTGCTGAAGGGAAGTGAGTTTCTTTTCACGTCACAGCCTTTCTTCATTTCTGTCAAAATGAGGGAGGGCAGGTCCATGCTTTGGCCCTTCCCAAGTGCGTAAAGCAATCGGGCCATCTTGGGGAGGTTTTTGTTCTTTCGCCCAATTGGGGCAAAGTTTGAAATCACAATCAAGTTCAACATCTTATATTTATTGGTCAGCTCCCCTTGACAAAAAAATCTCTTCCCTGCCCAAGAAAAAATAACCACCCCCGTTAGCTCCGCTCCAACCATATTCATAGCCACATTCTTCCTTGGGGGGTATGTCGGATTTCATACCCGAGGCACTTCTTGCCTCAACTCCTGAATGTAGTTCTCATGCACATCAATATGGGCTCCCTTCATATATGTCCTTATTTCCCTGTTGATGATCTCGGCGTTGGAGTAAAACTCCTGCACCAAGTCAATCACGGCCTCTCCGCCATTCTGCAAACACAACATCCACCCTCTCCTCTCCATATCCACAGCAATACCCAACTCCACAAAATCAGCCAGTACAACATCTTGCTCACAAATAATGGCTTGGTTTCGGAAGAAAGTTTTGTACCTGTCAGCTTTGAGAGCCATGGGGAATTGGGTCTTGTCATATCTTCACGTATCAATGACCTCCTCCACCATATTAGGCTCTTGAGTTGGTGGATTGTGCTTGGTAGGTAGCTTGACCCTTGGAGGCATGATGTTTCAAGTTTAAGGTTTTTAGGGCTTGAGAGTTTTGATTTCCATGTAAAAATGAGGATTTTTGATGTGGGAATGGTCTTGGGAGGGTCAATTTTGGGTAGAAATGGGGAATTAGGGGTGTTTTGAGGGTTGGGTATCGAAAAGACACCCTAGGGTTTGGAGGTTTTTCAAAATTTTGGGGGTTTTGGAATGAAGAAGACGAACTAGGCTTTTATAGCCTGAAGGTTCATGTTCGAACGTCATTGACGTTCGAACGTATGTAGTAGAATTTTAAACAGATCATTCGAACGTGTATGACGTTCGAACGTGGTGAGCTCCCAGTACTTTTGTGTTCTATCAGAGTCCAAAGTACTGTAAGCTCATGTCATTCGAACATTCTATTGGCGTTCAAACGTGCTGAGCTCCCAGTACTTATGTGTTATGTCAAAGACCAAAGTACTGTAAGCTCATGTCGTTTGAACGTTCTATTGGTGTTTGAATGTTACTCTCGTTTAAACATGCCATTGGCATTCGAATCTGCTGAGCTCCCAGTACTTTTGTTTCTATCAAAGGTTGAGTACTGCAAGCAACTAACATTCGAATGTCACTAGATGTTCAAATGTTAGATCAAACAACAAAAGTTTTTCTATATATCAACATACCCAATAAGAGAGGGCTATATACACAAGTTTGAACTTAAAATTCATGGCGTCTCAAGATAACTCCCTACCCATGCTTTAGGTTGGTAGTTTGAGACATTCCTTACTCGGCTCATATTTTCATTTCAGTCAAAAGAGTTTATACAAAATGTTTTTTACACTTTTTACAAAAAATCAGACCTTTGGCTTTCATCCCAACAAAACATAGTTTTCCACAAAGAATAATCTAATCCGAGTCTCCCTCCGTATCCGTGTAGTTAGAACAACCAGTGATTCTCTCAATTTCCTCTCTCATAAATCGGTTAAGTAAAGTACCAAAATAGCATGGCGTCTCAGGGTAATCTTTACTTAGCTCATTCACTATCCAGTCTAATCGATTGAGCACGTGACCAAAAATTGGTTCAGAACATTAATTATATATTTTCTCGTGAAAGACTCTTGCACACTGTTTACAGGCACCAAGCCTTTTGGCACGACGATGTTTAGCAAAAGTGCTATTGCCATAGAGGGGTTTTGCTTGTTCTTCTCAGATCTCATTTTTTCTTACCAATCTTATTTTTCTCATTATCACAGCATGCACATCAAATGGAAAAGTGCGTAGAACTCCCAAACTAAACCAAAAATTTTGATGTCCATGCTTTCTAAACTTTAAGACTCACTGTCTAGTTCTTTAATGTCTGCTAGTCACAAAGACGATTAAAGCTGACTCATAGGCATGATCAAAAACAACAACAGCAACAACACAACAAAAACAAAAAAAAATTACGAGCATAAAATGAGAACTGTAGTTCTCACCCCCAACCTAAATTGAACATTGTCCCCAATGTTTCAAATTTACCAATATATGGAGCTTGGAGATGAGGTTGAAAGGTAGAGATTTGTTCATTTGCTAAATCTTACAAGCACAATACACAACAATTAATCATCTCTCCACAGATCTGGGTTTCGGGTAGGCTGGTAAGACTTGTCTGTGAGTGCGAAGAGAAGTAGAAAACCCATAAACAAATACAAAATCATAATACAAAGCATGAAACATAGGATTGTGTCGATGGAGTGTGTGGTCATGGGAATTCTGGGGGCTGGGTCGTGTTTATAGAGGGTCACAAATAGCAAAGAAAAGGAAAAAGAAAAAAGAAAGAAAAATGGGAAAAGCGGTGGATGGGAAAAAGAAGGAAAAGGGGATGGGGAGCCTTATAAAGGTGTTCCCGTGGGTCGAGTTTGGTCGGGTTTCGTCTGACCCAACCCCTTTTTCTGTCAGCAAGCACGAATCTCGAAAGAATATTTTGGATCCATTAAAAGAATGGTTTCCACATTTTTAACAAAGTCCTCCAAAAATAGTTTCAATCGCAGACCATTAACAGTAAAGATATTACCGTTTGAGGGGTTTTCCACTTCTACTGCTCCATGTCCAAACACCTTTTTGACAATATAAAGCCCTGTCCATCTTGATCTTAACTTACCAGGAAAGAGGCGGAGTCTTGAATTAAACAATAGGACTTTTTGAGAAGGTTCAAAAGACTTCCGCACAATCTTCTTGTCATGAAAAATTTTAATCTTGGATTTTGCAATCTTAGCATTTTCATATGTTTCATTTCTCAATTCCTCCAACTCGTTAATCTGTAGTTTTCTTGAAATTCCAGTCTTGTCCAAGTCAAAGTCCATTGCTTAATGGCCCAGTATGCCCTATGCTCCATTTTGACAAGTAGGTGACAAGGCTTGCCATAGACTAATCGATAAGGAGATATGCCTAAAATTTTTTTAAACATAATGCGATATGCATAGAGTGCATTAGTTAGTCTTGATGACCAATCTTTATGGTCTGGATTTACCATTTTTTCTTAAATTAATTTGATCTCTCAATTAGCCAATTCAGCCTGTCCACTAGTTTATGGATGATAAGGGGTTGCAATTTTATGAAAAATCAAGTATTATTTCATCAAATTCCAGAAAGGGTGATTGCAAAAATGAGCACCCCCATCACTTATGATTGATTTTAGAATTCCAAATCGGGACAAAATATTTTCTTTTAAAAATTTACTGGAATTGCTTTAACCTATTTGGATACATAGTCTACGGCTACCAAATTGTATAGATAGCCAAAGGAAGGGGGAATGGTCCCATAAAATCGATGGCCAACAGTCAAAAATTTCAATCACAAGAATGGGGTTTAAGGGCATCATATTTTTTTTCGAAATGCTTCCCAACCTTTGGCATTTATCACATGCCAAACAAAATGTATGGACGTCTTTGAAAATGGTGGGCCAATAAAATCCACACTGCAAGATTTTTGCAGTGATTTTCCTTGATGAGAAATGGCCACCACATGCTTCAGAATAGCTAAATGATATTACCAGTCTGATTTCATGAGCGGGGATGCAACGCCTTATGATCTAATCCTTATAGTACTTAAATACGTATGGATCCTCCCAAAAGAAGTTACGAACCTCCCTCAAAAATTTCTTTATGTCCATCATTGTAAAGGATAGAGGGAGCGTACCAGTAGCAAGAAAGTTAGCAATATCATCATATCATGGTGTCTCCTCGATGGTGAACAGTTGTTCATTGGGAAAATTTTCATTGATTGGTACTCTATCCTCCTGAAAGTCATATGTTAATCTAGACGGATGATCTGCTACCACATTCTCAACTCACTTCTTATCCTTAATGACTAAATCATACTCTTGGAGTAAGAGTATCCATCTTAAGAGCCTTGGCTTGACGTCCTTCTTTGTGAGCAAAAATTTCAGTGTTGTATGGTTAGTAAATACAACAACAGAAGAATCAACGAGATAAGAACAAAATTTCTCCAAAGCGAAAACTACAGAAAACAATTGTTTTTCAATGGTGGAGTAATTCATTTGAGTTTCATTCAAAGTCTTGCTTACATAGTAAATCACATATGGTTTCTTATCTTTTCGTTGCCCCAACACAGCACCTATAGCATAATCACTAGCATCACACTTAGTTCAAAGGGTAGGGTCTAGTCAGGGGGTTGCATGATTGGAGCAGAAATTAGCATGCCTTTAAGCTTGTCAAAAGTTTTATGGCATGCTTTACTCCACACAAAATTTACGTTCTGACTCAGGAGATGACACATGGGTTTAGCTATGGTACTAAAATCTTTTATGAATCTCCTATAAAATCTTGCGTGTCCCAAAAATGATCTGACATCCTTTACAGTCTTTAGAGAAGGCGGATTTTCAATTAGATCTATTTTTACCTTGTCTACTTTCATGTCTTCAAACTACACAACGTGACCTAAGACAATGCTTTATGTTACCATAAAATGACATTTCTCCCAATTAAGTACCAGATTGGCTTCCTGACGTCTTACCAATACCTTATCTAGGTTGGCCAAACACGAATCAAAGGAGTCACCATAGATAGAGAAGTCATCCATGAATACCTCCAAAAATTTCTCGACCATGTCATTGAACAAGCTCAGCATGCATCTTTGGAATGTTGCAGGAGCATTACAAAGTCCAAATGGCATCCTTTTGAATACAAAGGTGCCAAAGGGACATGTGAATGTGGTTTTCTCCTAATCATCTATTGCAATTTCAATTTGATTGTACCCGGAATATGATACATGCGTAAAGTTAACAATTTTTACTATGCCTTTTTGGACTAATTGTACTTTGATGGAGTTTAAGTAATGACATTTCAGGTCCTAAAGAGAACAAAGGCTCAAGAACAACAAAAATCACACTTGAATGTAACACCAGCACAATAGGGAACAAAATTGTAGTAGGTTGGAACAAAGCAAGAATGTTCGAACATTAACCCACGTTCGAACGTCCTCTGAAATCCTGCCAAGACTAGCTGTTTAGAGATGACATGTTGCAGTCAACAAAGGAAAAATGTTGAGGTACTTGAGTACCACGTTCAAATGCCAACTCACATTCGAACGTCCTCTGGAATCCTAAGAAGACTACACCACTCGAACCTGGCGTGTTACAGTAAAGAAAGAAGAACCAGGAGTACTTGAGTACAATGTTTGAACGCCACTCCACGTTCAAACATTGTCTTGAGTGACTGAGGACCAAGTTGCTGAGTGTAGAGTCAAAGTTGTTCAAGACGTATGGAGGTAACCAAGTCAGAGACCACAGGCCACTTGAGTGGAAGGAATCAGACCCCATCTGGCGTTCAAACGTCCTCAAAGCAAAGACACAGACAATGTTCGAACGGTATCTCACGTTCGAACGTCCTTAAAGAAAAGATAGACTTAACATTCGAATGTCAGATCACATTCGAACCTTCCTCTGCAGACTGCCTATAGAGTAGTTGATTCCCATGGCCGACAAATACTATTCACTCATCCTCTCTTATCTCCTACCCCCTTCCCTTCCTTACCTATAAATACTCCCATGTTGGGGGCTTAAAAGGCATTCTTCCTCGTGTAGAGAAAAAGGGGAGCAATCATTGTTCTTGTAAAGTAAGAGTATTTTAGTAATCTAGTTCTTAAACATTTCATGTTTATATTTTCATTTTGCAATTATATCAACCATGATGGAGGCTTAGACTCCCCTTGTAGTTGAAGTCTTTTATTTACTTATGCTAAGTATTTACATTCATGTTGTGACAACCATGATGGAGGTTTAGACTCCCCTTGTAGTTGTAATTGCTTTTGTTTACAAAGTATCAAGAGGGATAGTTAATCTTTTGGTTGTGGTGGAAACCCTCCAAAAGTAACTACCTTTCTTTCAATTTTATTGTTCATATATTTCACTTCCATTGCTTGAGCATCCTTCTTTCTTAGAAGAGTGAAACTCGTCCACTTTTCTAGAGCTTTACCAAAGCCGTGAAGGGTGAAAAATGATTCACTTATTCTTCATTGAAGATAAACTCTTGTTTAGTTTGCTTCATTTAGTAGCTCCTCTACTTAGAGGGATAAGTAGCACTCACTTTTCTAGCTTTGTCGAGGCCATGAAAAGTGAGTAGCTCCTCATTCACTCTTTAGTAAGAGGTGATGAACATGTAAAGATTATCCGGAAGTTATGTTTGTGCAACTTCTTCATGCCTTAATGCTTTATACTTCACCTGTTCGTTGGATGATTGAATGTATCTAGCTAAGTTGAGGTACTTTGTATAATCAAGGGCTCCATCTATGATACAGATGATTCCTGCATAGAAAAACCCATTTGTTCAAGGCAAGTAGCCCGGCTAGCTCTTCATGACAACCTTTCAATCCCCACCATTATTGCACTTCATTCAAAGTATGGATCATTAATGCCATGATTGGATGCCTTGTAGAAATACTTGCGTGTTTGTAGACGGGTTAAGTCTCGGCACAGACAATTCTTGTGAACTTCTAGAAAGGCATCAGAATCATGTGCTTAATTCTCATAATCCATCTTTATCTTCTGATTAACTTGTTGTTGACACGGGAGCTAATTGAGTTATGAAGCACAGACATAATAAAATCGATACTCTATTACATGTCCTGATCCTCGAGCTAAAAGGTGGTTGTTACATTTTGAGAATCTTCTATTTTGTCTAGAAAACTCTTAAAAAGAATCTTCTATTCTATTCCAGAAAACCCCACCACTCCAAACTCTCAAAATTTCCAAGTTAATTGGTCTCTATTATTGCTAACTTCGAAACACCAATCATAGTTCCCTGTGGATTCGACTACAGACTTAACCGGATTATTACTACAACTTGACCGCCTGTACTTGGGTGTACACATTTCGGATCAAGTCCATTTTTTGGCGCCGCTGTCGGGCAACCATAAAAGGTGTTTTACGGTAAAAGGTAAAAAGACCTCACTTTTTGTATAAATTTGCTTTACTGTATATAAAATTATTTTAATTACTTTTATGTCTGAAAACGCTCCTCACTATCAAAATTTGTCAGTTGAATCTTTTGGGTCTGTGAATCAATCTGAACCACTTTCACTTGGATTAGTAGCAAACTCTTGTGAAAGTAAAATGGCAAATGGTGAGAGACAAAAGGAAATTCCTATAAGAGAGAGGGAAGTACTAACATTCGAACTCTGAGGGATAACTTAAATCCCACAAGGAATAGTGTCCCCTCTTATTTTATTTTTCCTGAAGATGCACCCCTCTTTACTGTAAAGACGGGGACAGTTCAACTACTCCCTCAGTTTCATAGACTTGAAACAGAAAACCCATATATCCATATAAAAGATTTTGAGGAAGTATGTGAAACTTTTCAAGACAATTTTGAACTGGCCAAGATGAATTTTTTTCCCTTTTCCCTTTTTCCCACACCATGCTTTTGAGAATTGGACTTTGGTAGGATTTTTCTATGACTCCTTGCCCACTAGACTACGTCAGTTTGTTGAAATGATGGCTCAAAGAGAGTTTATGAGCAAGAGTCCAGATGAGGCATTCAATTTTTTCGATACCTTATATGCCAGTTCTCAGATGTGGGACTCAGCCTTCCCTACCATTGTTGAGACCAAACCATCTACTTCCCAAGTGGGTAAGTATGTCTTGAAAGAGGATGATGACCTAAGAGCAAAAATGTCCACCCTGTCTCGAAAGCTTGAAGCTTTAGAGATGAAAAAGGTTCATCAAGTTGATGTCAGTTCTTCCACAAAACAAGTGTGTGGGATTTGTGCACTGACAGGACACCCTACTGGGGAGTGTCCTACAATTCCAGAATTCAAAGAGGTTTTGTTGGTACAAATAAATGTTGTCTCTAATTTCAACAAGCCTTACTCCAACCCATACTCTGAAACATACAATCCAGGGTAGCGGAACCACCCAAACTTCAATTGGAGAAACACACAACCAACTCCCATGAACCAACAACAAGGTTCACACCCACCACCTCAAGGACCTCCCACCTACCAACTATACCAACCACCACAAAAGAGGAACTTAGAGGACACACTGAATTAGTTCATGCAAAGCCAAATGAACTACAACCATTGCTCTACTCAGGCTTTCACTGATTTCAAAACCCAGACCACTCAATCTTTTGAAGATCTTAAAAGCCATATCTAAAAGCTCACCCAATCCATGACCACACATGAGAAGGGCAAGTTTCCTACCCAACCAAAATCACCACAAGGCCAATTTCAGGTGGGAAATCTTTCAACCATGGAAAACCCACAAGGTCAAGCCCAAGTTGTCACTACACTAAGAAGTGGCAAGGTGATTGACAAGACCATCCAAGACATGCTAATTCCAAAGCCAAAATCCATCCTAGTCAACTCATCGATCGAGCCTTAACCAACTGATCCTGAACTTGTTAGAGAAGAGGAGACCGAGCCCATGATTGAACAAGAACCAGAGCCATCAAGGGAAGAAGAACCCTCGTGTTCTATTCCTGCTCATTTTCCTTATAGACTCAAAACTGCACAGAAGTTGAATAATCAGCGAGAAATTTACGAGCTCTTCAAGTAAGTAAAAATCAGCATCCCACTTCTGGATGCAATCAAACAGGTTCCATCTTATGCCAAGTTTCTGAAAGACTTGTGCACAATCAAGAGAAGCCAGAATATTCAAAAAAGAGCCTTCCTGACAGAACAAGTTAGTGCCTTGTTTCAACACAAAATTCCTCCAAAATACAAAGATCCAGGGTGTCCGACTGTGTCGTGTGTCATCAAAATTTCAGAATCGAACAAGCACTACTAGACCTTGGAGCAAGTGTCAATTTGCTCCCATTCTCTGTTTACCAACAATTGGGTCTAGGAGAACTCAAACCCACAAGTGTCACACTTCGGTTGGTAGACAGATCTTTCAAAATTCCTAGGGGTATTTTTGAAGATGTACTTATCCAAGTAGACAACTTTGTATTCCTTGTTGACTTCATCGTCTTGGATACTCAGCCAACAAAACATTTAGAGAATCTAATTCCCATTATTCTTGGTCGACCCTTCCTAGCAACTTCAAATGCACTAATCAATTGCAGGAATGTGGTCATGAAATTAACCTTTGGAAATATGACACTTGAGCTGAATATTTTCAATGTTGCCAAACACCTAGGAGAGGACAGAGAAAAAGGAAAAATAAATTCCATTGAGTCTTTGGTCCAGGACCATCTGAATAAAACATTCTGTGAAAATTCCACTGAACTTTCTTTATTAGAGTCCATTACATCTGAAACAATTTATGATGATCCAAAGAATTGCCCAACTCATACTATTAATACATGGGCCCCCAATTCGAGAAACTTTCACCAAGTGGCATAAAACCACTCTCATCAAGTGACAATCCACCAAAGCCTGAATTGAAACCTCTCCCATCTGACCTCAAATATGCATTCCTAGGAGAAGATGAGTCATTTCCAGTGGTAATTTTGTCTAAGCTCATAGACTTGCAAGAGTCTAAACTAATTGAAGTTCTTAAAAGCCACAAAAGCACCATTGGGTGGACCATCGCTGACTTGAAAGGTATAAGCCCATTAATCTGCAATCATGCCATAAACCTTGAAGAGGACTCAAAACCCTCTCGTCAAATGCAGCGACGACTGAACCCTCACATGAAGGAAGTCGTAAAGGCAGAGGTGTTAAAGCTCTTAGATGCAGGAATAATCTTCCCCATCTCTGATAGCAAATGGGTTAGTCCAACCCAAGTTGTGCCTAAAAAGTCTAGAGTCAGAGTGGTCAAAAATGATGCAAATGAATTGGTATCAACTAGAGTCGTCACAGGATGGCGGATGTGTATTGATTACCGAAAACTCAATTTGGTAACTAAAAAAGACCATTTCCCCCTTCCCTTTCTTGACTAGGTTCTAGAGAGAATTGCAGGCCATGAATTTTATTGTTTCCTGGATGGGTATTACGAATACAATCAAATTGAAATAGCACTCAATGACCAAGAGAAAACCACATTCACATGCCTCTTTGGCACCTTTGCATTCAAAAGGATGCCTTTCAGGCTTTGTAACGCCTCTACAACATTTCAAAGATGCATGTTGAGTCTATTCAGTGACATGGTCGAGAAATTTTTGAAAGTGTTCATGGATGACTTCTTTGTAATGGTGACTCATTTGATTTGTGTCTGGCCAACCTAGAAAAAATGTTGATAAGATGTCAAGAAGCCAATCTGGTGCTTAATTGGGAAAAATGTCATTTTATAGTAACACAAGACATTGTCGTAGTTCACATTGTGTCGTCTGAGGGCATGAAAGTTGACAAGGCCAAAATAGATCTGATTGAAAATTTGCTTGCTCTTAAGACTGTGAAGGAAGTCCGATCATTTCTAGGACATGTAGGGTTTTACAGGGGATTCATAAAAGATTTCAGTACCATAGCTAAACCCATGTGTCATCTCCTAAGTCAGGATGTAATCTTTGACTGGAATGAAACATGCCAAAAAACTTTTGATCAGCTTAAAGGCATATTAATTTCTGCCCAATAATGCAACCCCTGACTGAACTTTACCCTTTGAGCTAATGTGTGATACAAGTGACTATGTTGTAGGTGCTATGTTGGGTCAACAAAAAGATAAGAAATCACACATGATTTACTATACAAGTAAAACTTTGAATGATGCTCAAATGAACTATTTGACAACTGAAAAAGAATTACTTGTCGTAGTCTTTGCTTTGGAAAATTTTCGTTCTTATCTTGTTGGTTCTTCTGTTACTGTATTTACTGACCATGCAACACTGAAATTTCTGCTCACAAAAAAAGACGCTAAACCAAGGCTCTTGCGATGGATACTCTTACTTCAAGAGTTTGATTTGGTCATTAAGGACAAAAAGGGTGTTGAGAATGTGGTGGCAGACCATCTATCCAGTTTAACTAACGAATTCCATGAGGATGGAATGTCAATCAATGAAAAATTTCTCGATGAACAATTGTTCATAATTGATGAGACCCCATGGTATGCTGATATTGCTAATTTTCTTGCTACTGGAACATTCCATCCGTCCTTTTCCCCCATAGACAAAAAGAAATTTCTGAGAGAGGTTTGCAATTTCTTTTGGGAAGATCCATACGTATTTAAGTATTGTAAGGATCAAATCATAAGACGTTGCATCCCCGCTCAAGAAAGCAAACATGTAATAGTATTTTGTCATTCCGAAACATGTGGTGGCCATTTTTCATCCAGAAAAATCGTTGTGAAAATCCAGCAGTGCAAATTTTACTGGCCCACACTTTTCAAAGATGTCCATGCTTTTTGTTTAACTTGTGATAGATGTCAAAGGTTGGGAAATATTTCAAGAAGAAACATGATGCCTCTAAATCCCATTCTGATAATTAAAATTTTTGACTGTTGGGGCATCGATTTTATGGGACCATTTCCCCCTCCTTTGGCTATCTATACATTTTGGTAGCCGTAGACTATGTATCCAAATGGGTTGAGGCAATTCCATATCGAAATAATGATCATCAAACAGTGATCAAGTTTTTAAAAGAAAATATTTTTATCCCGATTTGGAATCCCAAAATCCATCATAAGTGATGGAGGTGCTCATTTTTGTAATTGACTTTTCTGGAATCTAATGAAAAAATACTTGATTTTTCACAAAATTGTAACTCCATACCATCTAAAAACTAGTGGACAGGTTGAATTGGCTAATTGGGATATCAAATTCATTTTAGAAAAAACGATAAATCTAGATCGCAAAGATTGGTTGTCAAGACTAACTGATGTACTCTGGGCTTATCGTACTGCTTTTAAAACAATTTTGGGCATGTCTCCTTACCGATTAGTCTATGGAAAACCTTGTCACCTACCTATAGAATTGGAACATATGGCATACTGGTCTATTAAGACAATGAACTTTGACATGGACAAAGCCAGACTAGCAAGAAAACTTCAGATTAACAATTGGAGGAACTGAGAAATGAAGCATACGAAAATGCTAAGATTGCAAAATCCAGGATGAAAATTTTTCATGACAAGAACATAGTGCGAAAGTCTTTCGAAACTGATCAAAAAGTTATGTTGTTCAATTCAAGACTTCGCCTTTTTCCTGGTAAGTTGAAATCAAGATGGACTGGACCATACATTGTCAGACAAGTGTTTGAACATGGGGTAGTGAAAGTGGAGAACCCATCGAACGGTAATATCTTTACCGTCAATGGTCAGCGATTAAAACCTTTTGTGGAGGACTTCGTCAAAAATGTGGAGACCATTCTTTTAATGGATCCAGAACAGCGCTTCGAGAAAAGTGCCTGCTAACAAAAAAAGAGGTCGGGTCAAGGAAAACTCGGTCCAACCCGAACCACACAACCGCCTCTATAAGGCCCCCACCCCTTTTTCCTCTCTTCCCATGCACCTCAGTCCCTTTCCCCTTTCTTTTCTTTTTTCTACTTCTTCTGCTTTTCCTTTTCTTCTCTGCTGTTACGATTCTCTGGAATCATGACCCATCTCCCAACAACACCATGATTGTCTCATGATCTGCGCATGTTTACTCTATTTGTACATGGCTATGCTTCTTCTGTCTACACTTAGAATCAAGGGTTATCATCCTAACCTAGATCTGCAATGAGATGTTTGATTTGTGTATTTTGCTTGTAGGTTTCGGCTAATGAACAAGATCTCAACCATTTAACCTCATCTCCAAAGCTCACCAGATCGATAAATTCGAAACATTGGGGACATTGTTCAGTTTAGGTAGGGGAAGAGAACTACAGTTCATATGTGCCCGTAGAAAATTTTTAAATTTGTGTTGTTGTTGTTATTGATCTTGATCAGATTATGTACCATATTTTGACTACCATGTTTTTGCATTTTGATGGTTATATTTGTGGGTCATCTCTGATCGTCTTTGTGATAGACAAACGTTAAAGAACTAGATAGTGAGTCTTAATAGTATAAAAAGCATGGATGTTAAACTTTTTTGGTTTAATTTAGGAGTTCTATGCACATTTTCATTTGATGTGCACACTATGATCATGAGAAAAGCAAGATTGGTAAGAAAGAATGAGATCCGAGAACAACAAGCAAAACCCCTGTGCGGCCGAAGCACCTATGCTAAACGTCGTCGTGCCAAAAGACTTGGTGCATGTAAACAGTGTGGTAGATACTTTCACGAGAAGAGATATAATCAGTGTTCTAAACCAATTTTCAGTTGCGCACTTGATCTATTAGACTAGATAGTGAATAGGCAGAGTAAGGATTATCCTGACACGCCATCCTATTCTGGTACATTGTTTAACCGGTTTGTGAGACAGGAAATTAGGAGAGTTACTGGTTACTTAAATGGCACGGAGACAAATGAAAAATCAGATTAGAATAATTGGGATGAAAGCCAAGGGTCTGAATTTTTGTGAAAAAGTGTGAAAATTCCTTTTATTTTGTACAAACTCTTTTAATTGAAATGAAAACATGGGCCAAGTAAGGAATGTCCCAAAATACCAACCTTGAGCGTGGATAGAGATTTGTCCTGAGACGCCATGAATTTTTGGTTCAAACATGAATGTTTTGCCCTCTTTTATTATGCAGTAGTGCAGAAAAAATTTTGAAATGTTTTTTGTTTTGATTCCACGTTCGAACATCGCTTGTTTACAGTACTCAACCTCTAATGAAGTTTCTAATGGAAACTCAAAGTACTGGGAGTTTAGTCCATTCAAATGCCAATAGAACGTTCGAACGTGATGAACATTCGAACACTAATAGCACGTTCGAACAACAGAAGCTTACAGTACTTTGGTCTCTGACAAAACTCATAAGTACTGGGAGCTCACAACGTTCGAACATGATTCATGTTCGAACGATATTTTAAAATCATTCATACTACGTTCGAACGTCAACCACGTTCGAATGTTTCTTCTCAAACTATAAATACCTAGATTGTCTTCCTCAGTTCGAAAATCCTAAAAAACTCCAAAATCCTCTTAACACTAGGACACCTTTTCACTCCCCAGCCCTCAATACTCCACTCATTCCTCATTTCCACCACAAATCAACCACCCAAAAGCTTTTCCACATCAAAAATCCCCAATTTTTACAAAATAACCAAGACTTTTAACACCCTCTCAAGCTCAAAACCGAGAACAACACAATGCCTAGGGTTAAGCTCTCTGCCAGGCGTACTCCACCAATAAACCAAGAACCCAACTTCGTAGAAGAGGTCATTCAAGAAGGAGAAGGGAAGTAAAGAAAGAAGAGGTACGATCGCACCAGATTTCCCAGTGCTCTTAAAGCTGAGAGGTGTGAAAATTTCTTTCAAAATCATGTTGTGGTTTGTGAACGGGATGTTGTAATCATTGATTTTACTAGGTTGGGTTTGCTGGAAGAAATGGAAAAGAGGGAATGGGTGTGACACTTGAGAAATGGCAAAGACGCCATTGTTGACTTGGTAAGGGAGTTCTACTCCAACCCCGAGATCATCAACGGCTAATCCAAACATATATACGAGGCACCCACATAGATGTTGATGGGGCATGTCTTTTGCAGGTAAGGAGAGAAATGCCTCGGGTATAAAACCTAATGTACCCACCAAAGAAAAATGTGGCGTTGAATGTTGTTGAAAGGGAGTTGACTAGACTGATTGATTTTTCATGGGGAGGGAGGAAATTTTTAAAACAAGGAGAGCTCACCAACAAATACAAAATGCTTAATTTGATTGTGGTGGCGAACCTAGCCCCAATAGGAAGAAAAAAAATGAGATTTTTCCCCAGGTGGCACGCTTGCTCTATGTTCTAGGGCGAGGGCATAGCATCAACCTCCCCTCATTGATTTTGAATGAAATGAAGAAATGGTGCGATGCAAAAAGGAGTGCACTTCCATTTGGCACACTTGTGACTGAAATATGCAGCCAAAATGGGGTGAGGGTGAGGCCAAAAATGGACATCCAAAAGCTAATGGGGCTACTAAACAAAGGGTCGTTCAAGAGAAACCTAGGGCATAGTGGCGCCCCGATGGCTAGGCAAGAGATGCCCCCTCCTCAAGGAATCGATGTGGTGTGGGAGGAGTTGGACGCCGAAGAAAAGAGAGAGATGGAGACAGAGAGAGAGCAACCAGATCAAGCAGGCCTCAGTATGACCACCCGACGTTCTCTACGGGACATCATGCTTAGCATTGAAGCTAAGCAGGATGAGATCCTGAGGCTTTTGAGTGGTGGTGCTGGTGGTGGTGGTGCTGATGGAGAGGGAGATTGAGATATTTATTTTTGTTCTTGAGGGGGAGTAGTTGATTTCTATTCTTGATTGATTGTTGTTTGTTGATTCTTCTTTGAATAGTTTCTGGGAAATTTTTGTACTATTGTGAAGGAGTTTCTTTTGATAATTCTTGTGGATGTTTTGTGATTATTGTGGATACTTGTGCTTATGGGGGATGTATATGTCTTTTTAGAGTTGATTGTGGATAGTTGAACTTATGTTTTGAATGGATGAATTACATCATTGACATTATTGTAGACACATTATCCTTTATGGAATGAATGATTCAGTTTATCATTTTTATTTGTTTAACATGCATGTATAAGATTAGCACTGTAATTCATGCTAATGAAGAAACAAATGTGGATGCTAAGATTGCTTATGGAAAATGACTAAGCACATGATCCGTTTGACACCTCAACTTAACAACCAAGACGTAAAACCTGATTTTGAACCTCGATACTATCTCTGTGATTTAATTGTCAAATGTACATCAGTATGAGCTATTCTTGAGGTATACGGTGATCAGACTCGAAAATGGAATCGCTATACAACTAACATTCCTTAGAACACTCGACATAATCAGTGGAGATGACAAAGAAAACCATAGTGAGTCTTGAGCTTTACGGTGCTTTTTGAGAGGATATCAACAAATACTCAAGGTAAACTCTTTCCCTTCTAATCTCTTTCAATAATCTCATTAAACTTGCTTTGATTGATGCAACTAAAGCGATCTATTTTCATAACCCACGGAGAACTTTTGCATACATATATACATATGCACATACTTGGGAAAGGATCTTAGGCCATCTTTGGATCGACTTTGAGCCTTAGCTAATTCTTTTACAAAAGTATATCCCTAGTTAGACATGCTTGAGCCTTAAAATGAATGAATTCTTTTTCACCCGTGTAATAACCAAAGCCACAAAAGCATATATTTATCATACCTTGCTATCTAATTTCTTGCACCCTCTTGCAAATCAATATGATAACAGAAAGGCAAGAAAAATAGAAAAGAAGAAGGTGGCTACTGTTCAATAAAAGGAAAATCGGTGGAGCCAACTGAAAGAAAAAAGATACTGTGAGATAGGGAATTGCCAAGTGAAAAATGGAAAAAATGAAAGAAAGAAATCCCATTCCCAAGAAAAATTTTGAGAAACTAGAAGGAGGTGTGTAACAATGCGTAAAAAGATAGCCTTAGATCACCATTGACGTTCTTTCATTAGCCACTGACCTCTGGCCCCATTACAACCTACAAAAAGCCCTAGGTGATCTCAAGTGTAATGCATGTGTATTATCTACTACAAGTGGGATGTGTTAACTAGAATTTCTCTATTTGCATCAATATTCTTCCATGAGATTATGCCAAGGTTAAGTCTGTTTTCCTCAAAAACTTCACTCTTATACTAATGATGCATGAGATTTTTCGACTGGCCATCTTCTGATCACATGCCACCTTTGAGAGATATGTCACTATAATTGGAGCGATTTGTTTTGTTGAGAGCATTCCCAGAGAGGTTTGTGTAATCAAAGCTATCCATGGAAGGTGGAAAAAGGGAATGATTGTTATACACCAATTCTTGTTTCCAGTATGACCATCCTACTACTCAAGGAATTCCAAGTGCTGATACGACAGGTGCTAATTTTTGCATAGAGTGAGTACCAATGGAAAAGAAATGTTGGGAAAAGTCATGATTGAGAGTCAAGTGTCTCAACGACCACAATGCTTATTCATTTTTAGTCAGCAATCTCACATACACATTTGTTTGACTGAAGTTTGTGGGTAGCTTCATCGAAAACCCTCACGAGACAACACTCGTCCACTTGGGAAAACCCAGCGATTCAACGGCTTATTGCATAAGCTAAATGTAACCGGATGACCTACGAAAAAGGCATTAGGAATAGATTTACCTTTCATTGTCATTGTATTACTAGAGACTAGCAATATTTAGGTTGGGGGGGTGTGATTCGTGTGTAAAGTTAACAATTTTTACTATGCCTTTTTGGACTAATTATACTTTGATGAATTTTAAGTAATGACATTTTAGGTCCTAAAGAGAACAAAGGCTCAAGAACAACAAAAATCACACTTGAATGTAACACCAACACAATAGGGAAAAAAATTACAGTAGGTTGAAACAAAGCAAGAACGTTCGAATGTCAACCCACGTTCGAACGTCCTCTAAAATCCTGCCAAGACCAGCTGCTGAGACATAGCGTGTTGCAGTCAACAAAGGGAAAATGCTGAGGTATTTGAGTACCACGTTCGAATGCCAACTCACATTCGAACGTCCTCTGGAACCCTGAGAAGACAACACCACTGGAACCTAGCGTGTTGCAGTAAAGAAAAAAGAACCAGGAGTACTTGAGTAGAACGTTTGAATGCCACTCCACGTTCAAACGTTGTCTTGAGTGACTAAGGACCAAGTTGCTGAGTGTAAAGCCAAAGTTGTTCAAGACATATGGAAGTAACCAAGTCAGAGACCACAGGCCACTTGAGTGGAAGGAATCAGACCCCATCTAGTGTTCGAACGTCCTCAAAGCAAAGACATAGACAACGTTCAAATGGCATCTCACGTTCGAACATCCTTAAAGAAAAGACAGATTTAACGTTCGAATACCAAATCACGTTCAAATGTTCCTCTGCAGACTGCCTGCAAAGTAGTTGATTCCCATGGGAGACAAATACTATTCACTCATCCTCTCTTATCACCTACCCCCCTTCCCTTTCTTGCCTATAAATACTCCCATGTTGGGAGCCTAAAAGGCATTCTTCCTCTTGTAGAGAAAAGGGGGAGCAATCTTTGTTCTTGTAAAGTAAAAGTGTTTTAGTAATCTAGTTCTTGAACATTTCATGTTTATGTTTCATTTTGCATTTATATCAACCATGATGGAGGCTTAGACTCTCATTGTAGTTGAAGTCTTTTATTTACTTATGCTAAGTATTTACATTCATGTTGTGACAACCATGATGGATGCTTAGACTCCCCTTGTAGTTGTGCTTGCTTTTATTTACAAAGTATCAAGAGGGATAGTTCATCTTTTGGTTGTGGTGAAAACCCTCCAAAAGTAACTACCTTCCTTTTATTTTTTTTTTCATGTATTTCACTTCCATTGCTTAAGCATCCTTCTTTCTTAGAAGAGTGAAACTCGTCCACTTTTCTAGAGCTTTACCAAAGCCGTGAAAGGTGGAAAGTGATTCACTTATTCTTCATTGAAGAAAAGCTCTTGTTTAGTTTGCTTCATTTAGTAGCTCGTCTACTTAGAGGGATGAGTAGCACTCATTTTTCTAGCTTTGCCAAGGCCATGAAAGGTGAGTAGTTCCTGATTCACTCTTTAGTAAGAGGTGATGAACATATAAAGATTATCCAGAAGTTATGTTTGTGCAACTTCTTCATGCCTTAATGCTTTATACTCCACCTGTTCGTTGGATGATTGAATGTATCTAGCAAAGTTAGGGTACTTTGTATAATCAAGGGCTCCATCTATGATACGGATGACTCCTACATAGAAAGACCCATTGGTTCAAGGAACATACCCCTGCTAGCTCTTCATGACAACCTTTCAATCCCCACCATTATTGCACTTCATTCAAAGAATGAATCATTAATGCCATGGTTGGATGGCTTGTAGAAACACTTGCTTGTTTCTAGACGGGTTAAGTCTCGGCACAGACAATTCTTGTAAACTTCTAGAAAGGCATCGGAATCATGTGCTTCATTCTCATAATCCATCTTTATCTTTCGATTAACTTACTGTTGACACAGGATTTAATTGTGTTATAAAGCACAAACATAATAAAACAGATACTCTATTATATGTCCTAATCCCCGAGCTAATGGGTGACTGTTACATTTTGAGAATCTTATATTTTGTCTAGAAAACTCTTGAAAAGAATCTTCTATTCTATTCAAGAAAACCCCACCACTTCAAACTCTCGAAATTTCCAAGTTACTTGGTCGTTATTATTGCTTACTTCAAAACACCAATCATAGTTCCTTGTGGATTTGACTCCAGAATTAACCGGATTATTACTACAACTTGACCGCCTGCACTTGGGTGTACACATTTTGGATCAAGTCTGAATACCCATCCAAAAAATAGTAAAATTCATGCCTTGTAATTCTCTCTAGAACTTGGTCAAGAAAGGGAAGAGGAAAATGGTCTTTCCTAGTTACCAAATTGAGCTTTCAATAGTCGATACACATCCGCTATCCTATGACGACTTGAGTTTGTACTAGTTCATTGGCTTCATTCTTGACCACTGTGACCCCAAACTTTTTGGGCACAACTTTGGTTAGACTAACCCATTTGCTATCGGAGATGAGAAAGATTATGCCCGCATCTAAAAGCTTAAAGCACTTCCACTCTCACAACTTCCTTCATATGAGGGTTTAGTCATTGCTGCATTTGACGTGAGGGTTTTGAATCCTCTTCCAAGTATATAGCATAATTGCAGATCAACTGACTTATACCTTTCAAGTCAGGCTTTGGTGACCTGACACTTGATGAGAGTGGCTTTAAGCCACTTGGTGAAAGTTTCTCGAATTTGGGGGCCCATGTCTCAACAGCATGAGTGGGGCAATTCTTTGGATCATCATCTATTTGTCTCAGACATGATAGATTCTGATAAAGAAGATTCTGTGAGATTTTCACAGAATGTGTTATTTAGATGTTCCTGAACCAACAACTCAATGAAATTTATTTCTCTCACTGATTTTTCCTCTCCTAGGTATTTGGCAACATTGAAAATATTCAGCTGAAGAGTCATATTCCCAAAGGTTAATTTAATGACCCCATTCTTGCAATTGATTAGTGCATTTTAAGTTGCTAGGAAGGGCCGACCAAGAATGACGGGAATTGAGTTCTCTAAATGCTTTGCTCGCTGAGTATCTAGAACGATGAAGTCAACATGGAAGACAAAGTTGTCCACTTGGACAAGTACATCTTCAACAATGCCCCTAGGGACTTTGAAAGAACTATTTGCTAACTAGACTGCAACACTGGTGGGTTTGAGTTAACCTAGACCCAACTGCTGGTAAACAGAGAATGAGCGCAAATTGACACTTGCTCCAAGGTCTAACAGTGCTTGTCAATTCTGAAGTTTCCAATGACACACGACACAATTGAAACTTGCTTGAAGAACATAAGATGGAACCTGTTTGATTACATCCAGAAGTGCGATGTTGATCTTTACTTGCTTGAAGAGCTTGTAAATTTGTGGCTAATTATTCAACTTCTATATAGTTTTGAGTCTATAAGGAAAAAGTGTAGGAATAGGACACGAGGGTCCCTTTTCTTTTGATGGTTCTAGTTCTTGTTCAATCATAAGTTCAGGCTCCTCCTCAATCACAAGTTCAGGCTCTACTGGTTCAAGCTCAACTGGTGAGTTGACTGGGATTGACTCAAATTTTGGCTTGGGAATTAGCATCTCTCTAATGGTCTTTGTCAATCACCTTGTCACTTCTCAGTGTAGTGACAACTTGGGCTTCGTCTTGTGAGGTTTCCATCATTGCAGGATTTTCCACTTGAAATTGGTCTTGTGGTGGTTTTGGTTGGGCAGGAAACTTGCCCTTCTCATGTGTGGTAATGGATTGGGTCAACTTTTGGATGTGGCTTTTAAGATCCTCGAAAGATTGAGTTGTCTGGGTTTTGAAATCAGTAAACGCTTGAGTGGAACTATTGTTATAGTTTATTTGGTTTTGCATAAACTAATTCAGGGCATCCTTAAGGCACCTCTTTTATGGTGGTTGGTATGGTTGATACGTGGGAGGTCCTTGAGGTGGTGGGTGTGAACCCTGTTGTTGGTTCATGGGAATTGGTTGTGCGTTTCTCCAACTGAAGTTTAGGTGGTTCTGACACCCTGAATTGTATGTTTCAGAGTATGGGTTGGAGTAAGCCTTATTGAAGTTAGAAATTACATTTATTTGCTCCAACAAAACCCCTTTGAATACTAGAATGATAGGACACTCCCCAGTAGGGTGTCTTGTCAGCGCACAAATCCCACACACTTGTTCTGTGGGAGGGTCAACATCAACTTGATGAACCTTTTTCATCTCTAAAACTTCAAGCTTTCGAGATAGGGTGGACATTTTTGCTCTTAGGCCATCATCATCTCTCAAGACATACTTACCCCCTTGGGAAGTAGATGGTTTGGCTTCGACAATGGTAGGAGAAGCTAAGTCCCACGTCAAGGAACTGTCAAATATGGTGTCAAAAAAATTGAATGCTGCCTCCGGACACTTGCTCATAAACTCTCCTTGAGCCATCATTTCGACAAACTAACGTTGTCAAGTGGGCAAGGAGTCAAAGAAAAATCCTACCAAAGTCCAATTTTCAAAAGCATGGTGCGGACAGGACTGGAGTAGATCCTTGAATCTCTCCCAACTTTGGTAAAAGGTATCTCCTTCTTTGACCAAAAAATTCTTGATTTACCTTTTCAGTGCATTAGTGCGGAGTAGAAGAAAAATTTTCTAAAAAATTTATTTTGTAGTGCCCACCAGTCAGGCATTGAAAGAGTTTTTAAAGAATTTAGTCATTATTTACCTTTATCCTTTAGAGAAAATGAAAAATTTTCATTTTGGCTAACTCAGAATTGTGTTGAAACATTCCACATGCTGCCTTAAACTCTTTTATGTGCAGATATGGATTTTCTATTTCGAGTCCATGGAATTGAGGGAGTAGTTGAACTGTCCCCGTCTTTACAATAAAGAAGAGTGCATCTTCAGGAAAGATAAAACAAGAGGGGACACTATTTCTTGTGGGATTTAACTAATCCTGCAAGGTTCGAATGTTAGGCACTTCCCCCTCTCCCATAGGAACTTCTCCTTTTCTCTCATTATTGCCATATTATTATCAAGAGGGTTTGATATTGATCTAGGTAAAGATGGTTCAGACTGATTCACAGATCCAACAGATTATGCTGGCAAATTTTGAAAGTGAGGATCGTCCTCAGACATACAAAAAAAAAATTATATACAATAAATCAAAGAAAGAAAAAGGAAGGTCTTCTTACCTTTTACCTTAAAACACTTTTTATGGTTCCCCGGCAACGGCGCCAAAAATATGACTTGATCCAATATTTGTACACCCAAGTGCAGGCAGTCAAGTTGTAGTAATAATTCGGTTAAGTCCGGAGTTGAATCCATAGGGAACTATGATTAGTGTTTTGAAGTAAGCAGTGATAGAGACTAAGTAACTGGAAACTTTGAGAGTTTGAAGTTATGGGATTTCTTGAACAGAATATAAGATTTTTTCCAAGAATTTTCTAGACAAAAGATAAGATAAATTCAAATGTAAACAGCCACCCTTTAACTCGAGGATCTGAACATGTAGTTAATCATCAGATTTATTATACTTGTGCTTGGTAACTCAATAAACTCTCGTATCAACGGCAAGTTAATCAGAAGATAACGTGGATTGTAAGAATTAAGCACATGATTCCGATGTCTTTCTAGAAGTTTACAAGAATTGTCTGTGCCGAAACTCAATCCGTCTACAAACAAGCAAGTGTTTCTATAAGGCCTCCAACCATGGCGTTAATATTCCATCTTTTAAATGAAGTCCAATTATGGTGAAGATTGAAAGGTAGTCATGAAGATCTAGCCAGAGTACTTGCCTTGAACACATGGATCTTTCTATGCAAGAGTCATTTATATCATAGAAAGAACCCACGGGTATACAAAGTACCTTAGCTTTGCTAGATGCATTCAATCATTCAATAAGCATGTGTAATATAAAGCATAAATGAAATGCATAAAATATAACTTCCAAATAATTTATACATGTTCATCACCTCTTACTAAAGAGTTTATGAAAAACTACTCACTCTTCATGGCTTTGGTAAAGCTAGAAAAGTGAGTAATGCTCATCCCTCCAAGTAGAGGACTTACAAGGTAAAACACAATAAGTGAGGAGCTGATATTCGACAAAAAATGAGTGAATCACGTTTCACCCTTCACGACTTTGGTAAAGCTCTAGAAAAGTGAAAGAGTTTCACTCTTCTAAGGGAAAAAGGAAGATCAAGCAATGGAAGTGAAAAATAATAAATGAAAGTAGAGGAAAGCTAATCACTTTTGGAGGGTTTCCACCGCAACCAAAAGATATTCTATCTCCCTTGATACAAATAAATATAAGACTAAGTCTAAGACTAATTATACAACTACAAGTGGGAGTCTAAGCCTCTTTCAATCTCTTTACTAGTTCTTGGTGTAGTCTAAGCCTACAAACCAAGCTCTAGCTTCCTACCCCCAAATCCTCTCTTTCAAAGCTCCCACAAGGGGAGTATTTTTAGGCAAGGAGAAGGGGAGACAAGAGAGTGTGAGGGAATAGTGTAGGGCATTGAAAGTCTTCTGAAAGCTATCCACTCAGCAGTCTACCTGGGGACAACGTTCGAACATTGTCTGGTGTTCGAATGTTGTTTCTGTCTTTGATTGATGGGCATTCAAACACCAGATGGGGTCTGAACCCCCCTACTTAAGTGGCTTGTGTTTTTCTGGAGAGCTAGTTCCACACTCCACGTCCAACTTGACTTCACACTCATCAGCCTGGTCCTCAATAACATGGGTTCGAACGTGGTACTCAAGTACCTTAGTGTAGCTACAACATGCCATATCTCAATAGCCTGGTCTTCAATTAATTCAGGGGGACGTTCGAACGTTCTTACTTTGTTCCAAACTTTTCCAATTTTGTCCCCCAATATGCTAGTGCTACATTCAAGTGTGATATGTGTTGCTTTTTGAGCACTTATTCACTGTAGGACTTGAAATGTCATCATTTAAACTCTATCAAAGTATAATTAGTCTTAAAAGGGCATAGTAATATGCTAATTTTAACTACTAATCAATAAGCACCCTCTCTCTCTAGTTCTCTATGAAATTCTCTGTCTCTAAACCTCAGGAAGAAATAAAAGACGAAGTGAAGGCTACAATGGAAGGGGAAGAATTTAAATAGCTTTGGAAATTGGCAGTTTTCCACCACCATGCACATTTAATGCGCCTGAACACATGACATGTGTCATCGTGCAATAAGCACGTCTCGAGATTCAAAGTACACCATGCCTGCGCGGCTGCAAAAAAATAGGGAAACGATTACATCATGTCTCTTCGGTTGCGTACAACCCTAGGAGCACGATCAGACAGGTGGCAACCTCTGTAGCTTACCTTTGTTTCAACAACTTAGCTTTATCTAACTAAGCTCAGCCTCATCCGCATCCTATAGGATGACCTCATTTACTTAGCTTAGCACCAACCAATGGCCAGCTTAGGATAGACCATGCTCGGGGCTAGGGGCAACTGATAATACCAAGAAGAAATATGCAGGCAAAACTGTTGAGTGCATAATCATCCGGCAATAGAACGTTTTCTACGAGATCAAAATAGAATCTTTTTTATCAGTTCATCCTGTTTTATCTACTAGTTCATCTGAAATAGAGAGAAGTTCTACTAGTTCATTTTTGTTCACCTACTGGTTCATTCTGAATAGAAAACTAACCTACTGGTAGGTCAGGGTTGCTTTCTACTGGTTTATTAGAGTTAAAATGCAATCAGGACTCTTTTTGAAATTTATCAGCTGAGGTCTTTCACAAGTTTCATTGGCGGGTAGGAGAGAGAAAAAAGGAAGAAATTTAGCTAGGAATTGGCCCTGAAATACCACAAATTGAAGAGAGTTAAGATATCTCTCATTTCCAACGTTTTTTTCTTCTTCTCTCTCTATCTTATTGATTTTAGTGGCTAGGGTTTTGATAGTGTTTCATGTTCTCCATTGTTTTTCTTATTCTGAGTGATTCTAAGGGATTGTCTTTACTAAGTTTATTTATTTATTGCATGCAAAGTACGTTCAATTCCTTGTTCTTGTAAACTTTTGTCTTCAATACAAGGTATTTGATTTATATTTTGGTTTTAATACAAGTTTTAGTTTTTTTTGTCAACTATCATGTCTTCTATATGTGTTTATAATTTTATTTTAAACTAGCAATGCACCATGTGCGTTCGACATGAATTTTTTGTTGAAACATTTGATAAAATACATAAAAAAAATCTAATAATGTAGCAAAATTAGATACTATCTCATATTTATCATACTTAAATTGTTGTTACCACTACATAACTATAAACATTCAATGAATGGTGATTCTTTTATTCGAGCTACCAAGTAGTAAGGGTTATAGATTTTTCTTTTCTCATTTTTTTTATTTTTGTCCTTCTTTTTTTACTTTGTGTCTCAATAGTTTTTTACTGAATTATTTTGATTTTGAATGAAGAGAAAAGCTATATATTTCCGTTTCTGACATTTGAGATGATATTGTATCAATAGAGTTATCGACGTGTATTAATATTGGGATTTTGAAAAAAAAAATTCATATATCATGGTAAACATAACATGACCGTTCAAAAATTTTGCAAAGAAAGAGAGATTTACATGATTTGTTAGAGATTAGTTTGTTATTTAAATACATAGAGATATAATTGTAATTTGTATATTTTAATACAAAAAGACTTGTTAACATTTATAATTTTTACAAGGACAAAATAGTGAATCAAAAATTTCTCATGCTAATGTACTTTTATTGGTAGTATAGATATGATTGAGTAGTTTAATTCTGGTATGATCGGATGAAAAATTCTCATCCATAAATAGTAGTTTTGACCTAACTAGGATTTCAATGTTCGAACTTATTTTCATTAATTAAAATGATTCCTTTTGAAAACATAATTGATTTGTAAATATCTTTGTTTATTCGTAGACAATTAAGTTCGACACAAGTAATTCTTAGAATCCCTGCAATCAACAAGACATTAATTCTTTCATGAATTAATTCAATCAATCAAAATACATATTTTCTAAATTTTGATTTTAGGTTAATATTCACCTTCTAAGTGATTTTGATTACGATTTTGGATGAGTTATAAATTAAGTTGAGATTACTATTCATGGTGAGATGAACTTTGATGATATCCCATTTATTTTAATAGTGTTTTTTAGTTTTTACCAGTTTTTTTTATCAATCTTCATTGTCTTTGAAAATTAAAATATTTTTATTTTTGTTCAATCATATCACTCTTCAAATCTGTCTTCGTTTTCTAGGGACAACCTTTGTAATCGACCGAATTTCTATTCAATATAATTTACTATGCTTGGGAAGTAGTTTAAGACTTTACCACATTTGGGAGAGCAAGCACAAACAAGTCTACGACACAACAGATAAATTGGCTCACCTGATCCTAACCTGGCTAACCTGACCTATCAAGAACTAGGTCACCCAAGGCATAAGTCAACTCAGAAGTAACCAATATAGCTTGGCAGCTACTAAAGTAGCTCAACTTACATTGGAAAAAGGATATAACAGGAATTATACTACTAAATCATGCCTTGGAGAAAAAGTCATCACCACTAGAATGTCACGTCATACCTAGAAAGAGAGATTCTAACGACCAAATATTGTAACAAACTAGGGGATCACACCATCATTGCTTGAGGACCACATTACCATAGTGTATAAATAGGTAGGTCCTTGCCTCGCAAATACATGTTCAATTTTTTACTCCAGAGTGTAATCATCTTCATCCCTAAATAATATAAACTAAAGGAATACAGTAGACTAGCCTAACTCTTTAGCTTGATTAACTACTTATCTCCATGTATTCTTGATTACTATTACTCTCCTTGCACACGCACACACACACAACCCATTCATCACTCAGAGCTCACACAACACCCACAATTCATACTTCTTGATTTCATACATGATCAATAAGAAATGAATTTTTATAACTTCCAGAAAAAGTTGATCATTCATGTCCACCCTCCTAGATTGTTATTAGTGAATCATACTCGTATCTTATTAGTTAGACAAAATTATGGTTTTATTTCTTTTTCCCATTATGATTATGGTTGTCTCATTTTTTGGGTTGTTGAGTTAATCAAAAGTATTCAAATGATACTTGCTTAAAATTAGAGTAATACGGTCAAGTGAGCTACATTAATACTACAATTGTGTTGGAGCTAAGTTAGTTGATTCGCCAAGAGCACCTAGGGCATTTTGCTGGCGAATTCACTCTTCAGGAGAGAATTCTTTTTGAATTTAGTGCTCTCATTTTTTCAAATTCACGAACTCAATTCCGAATTCGCGAATTCACACTTTCAGTTGCTTATATGCGTACTCATTGTTAATTAAACATCTCTTTGGCAAGCATAGATCCATGTCTAAAGATATGCACATCACTAGATGATATTTATAATTTATAATTATTATTTTGGGACTTTATATTCAACACATTTAAAAATTAACTAGTTTATCACATAGTTAACATGTAATTTTATTTTTTATTGATGGATTTTTGTATCTATATAATAAAGTAGAATGAAGTTTGAATTTTAGAGACAAAGAGAGGTACAGATCGTTTTGAGACAAAACATAAATAAATTCAATGGACAACGTAATCCCAACATAAAGGACGGTTCAAATCTTCTCAAATATTTTGATCTAACAGTGTACAATGATTATCGAATTTTATTTTCCCGCCCACCTCTCTCTCGCACCTCTCTCTCTCAAGCCTCTCTCACTTTTGCCTCACTCTCTCATGCCTTTGTCTATCTCTCTCACTTCTGCCTCTTGATGAGTGGGTTTTATATCTACGAATTGAGTACTTTCGACTTAATGAAATTGTAAGTTTTCAATTATTTTATGTTCATTTTTATTTCTTTTGTGTGTTTTGATGTTATTTTGTAGGAATGATCATTTGGTAGGAATCATGATCATTGGGTAAGAAACAAAGTCAATTTGGAGCCAAAAAAGTTAGATTTTTGGAAGTGGAGGCTAAAGGGCATTTTAGGCCTGAAAGGGGGGGCACACCCTAGTGCCAACTTACTATCCAAAAAAGCACCCCTGCGCCATTTTGGGTGCCCCTGCACTTGTGTTGGCCTATGATGTGAATTTTACCTTATTTTTAACCCGAAATTGGACTCTAAAGCTACATATATGCTAGGGTTTTGTGTGGGGATGATATCTTCTAACTTTTGGGAGCTGAAAATATCTTAAAAGACCAAGGAATTGGAAGAAAATTGAAGACAATAATCAAAGAAATCGACACGAAGAAGATTGGTCTTGAAGGCTAGAGAAGGATTGAAGATTACACCTAAGTTTTCATTCTTTTCTCTTACTTTTATTTCTTAATTTCCTAAGATGTTGTTTAATTTTAGAATGATATTTTTCAATTAGGTTATGAACTAAATTTTTATTAAGATTGCAACGGAACCTATGTCTAGTTAAATTAATCTACTTTTATTTGTGCTTAATATATGATTGTGTGGCCAACAATTAATTTGATAACCTAGATGAATTTGGAAGATGAATTCTTGGTTTAGATCGGAATATGATGATATGCGTCTGGTTAATTCTTCTTAGAATTGAATTGCTGAGTTTGTGTATAGGATAGGAATATACCTATATGTCGTGTGTAACTTTTATGAGA
Organism: Ilex paraguariensis; assembly: GCA_963454935.2. Lineage (NCBI taxonomy): Eukaryota > Viridiplantae > Streptophyta > Magnoliopsida > Aquifoliales > Aquifoliaceae > Ilex > Ilex paraguariensis. The sequence goes on from CAUOFW020002025.1 coordinate 635,218, forward strand.
GTTTGAATTTAATGAATCTATTCCAACTTAGTTTGCATAGGAATATAATAATTTAATTGGGAGAGATAATTTTATCTAACTATCAGAAGAGGTTTAATAAATAATTTTGAGTTCTCAATTAACAACTTATTTTGGTCAATTGACTGGAAAGAGAGTAGAAAGATTTATATGAAACATTAGGGGAAGTTGTAAACTTAACTTCTTTCATTTGGTAAATTCAACCCTGGATTATTTAGTTTTAAAGTAGTGATTTCTTAGTCAATTCCAATTGTTTAAATAAAATTGAATTGATATAAAGTTAGTACTTGGATATTATTAGTAATAATTCTCTGTGGGAATGATACTCTACTTATCACTTTATTACTTATTGATCGTGTATACTTGCACGTAAATTGTCAATAACAAATTCAGATAACAAGTTTTTGGCACTATTGTCAGGGACTTATTCTAGTAATTATTTCAATATTAATTTCAATCAATTTGATCTTAGTTTAAACTTATTTAATTTATTGTTTAATTGTTTTTGTAAGCACTCTAAAATTTTGTATGTAAACAAGATCTACAGGTCATGAGCTACTACCGTTTGAAACAAAATCGAAAGAAGGCTCCGAAACTTGTGAAAGCAGTGTCAAGAAGTAAACAACCAAGAAGCTATGGCTGAAGAAGAACATAAATCACTAAGGGATTATGCTATGCCGCTTGTGACAGAAATACAATCGATCATTCAAAGACCCACAATTCAAGCAAACAATTTCGAAATCAAGCTGGGTACCATTCAAATGATTTAGAATTCAGTTCAGTTTGGGGGTTCAGTTAACGATGACCCAAATGAACATTTGATGAGTTTTCTAGAGATTTGTGACACGTTCAAATACAATGGGGTTTCTGAAGATGCAATTAGACTCCAACTTTTTCCTTTCTCACTTTTTGATAAAGCAAAGAGTTGGTTGCATTCATTGTCGTCGGGTTCTATTACCACATGGACAGATTTAGCTCAAAAATTCTTAGCTAAATTCTTTCCACCAGCTAAAACTGCAAGGATGAGAAACGACATCACATCATTCGCACAACATGATTCTGAGACTTTATATGAAGCTTGTGAGCGATTCAAGGACTTACTCCAAAAATATCCTCACCATGGTATTCCTAAATGGTTGCAAGTTCAGACGTTCTACAACAGGTTGTTTAGTGCTACCCGAATAAGTATCGATGCAGCTACAAGTAGGGCATTAATGGGGAAAAATTTTGATGAAGCTTATGATTTATTGGAAATGATGGCTGTCAACAATTATCAGTGGCCCTCTGCAAGGATCAATCAGCCAAAGGTAGCAAAAATTTATGAAGTTGATGTGGTTATTGCATTGGCTGCACAGGTTACTACATTAACAAAGAAGATTTATACTTTTGGGGTGCAACCTATTCAAAGTATGGCAGTTATTTGTGAATTGTGTGCTGGAAACCATCCAAGTGATCAATGTGCAATTAATCCGGAGTCGGTACAATACATTGGTAACCACAACAGGCAACAATATAGCAACAATTCCAACAACTATAACATGTGATTGTTTTGGAGTTCCACCAACAACCTCAGGTAACTCTTTTCTACTTCGTAATGTAATAGCATTGCAGTGTTCCTTACCTTCCTTCTTAGGATTGATCTCCATATCACTAGGTAACGTGCCTTGAGGTCGGTTGTTAATGGCATTAGCAAGCTGACCCATTTGATTTTCCAGGTTTTGAATTGATACATCTATATTGTTCGTTCTTGTCTCACTCTGTGCTATGTACCTGGAAAACAGCTCCTCCAAATTTGACTTCTTTTTTTGCTATGGTGGAGCTTGATTCTGGAAGCCTGGGGGGTATGATTATGTTGGAGCAAAAGGTTGGGCTTGATTTTTACTCCATGACCGTATGATTCCTCCAACCAACGTTATAGAGATGATAGTGAGGGTGAAGAAAAAGGTAGCAAGAATGTGGAACATGAAAAGAAAGAAGAGGAACCAGTTGCATGTTCTAATGGAGGTAATATGAGACTTATTGTGCCTCCCGTGTCGTTTCCATAATGTTTGCAGAAACAGAAATGGGACAAGGAGTTCTCTAAATTCATGGAAGTGTTTAAGAAGCTCCAAATAAATATCCCTTCTGTAGAAACGGTGGAGAAAATGTCTAACGATGTGAAATTTTTGAAGGAAATTTTGTCAAATAAGAGAAAACTATGAGATTTTGAGACAGTGGCACTTACGGAAGAGTACAATGCTATTTTTCAAAAGATGCTATCACCAAAGCTCAAAGATCCGGGTAGCTTTACAATTCCATGCACAATAGGCAAGTAGCTTTTTAAAAAAGCATTGTGTGATTTGGGAGCTAGTATTAATTTGATGTCATTCTCAATTTATTAGCATTTGGATTTGAAGGAAGCAAAGCCTACTAATGTTATATTGCAGCTTGCGGATAGATCACTCACTTATCCAAGAGGCATAGTTGAGGATGTTCTAGTAAAAGTGTATAATTTCATAGTCTTAGATTGTGAGGAAGATAAGGAAATACCTATTATTTTTGGGTGACCATTCTTAGCAACAGGAAGAACACTTATTGATGTACAAAAAGGTGAGCTAACTATGCGAGTCCAAGATCAAGAGGTGACATTTAATGTATTTTCAGCTATAAAATTTCCACAGGAAGAAGAAGAATGTTTTCGGGTTGATTTGGTGGAAGATGAAGTGAATAAGGTATTCGTAGGAAGTTGTATTTTAAATCCACTTGAGAATGCCAAGCTATATAAAGAGGAGGTGTTCCCACATGGAGCAGGCGAAGTTAAGGAAACCAATTCAAAAAGAACTTTCAAGGTGAACGGGTGGAGACTGAAGCAATATTGGGGCGGCGACATTGATCATGGAAAAACCTCAATTACCCTTGTCGACCCAGGATGAAATAGGAAGTAGTCAGGCTGAGGACTATAAAACAAGCGCTAATTGGGAGGCAACCCAAATTTTAGTTTTTAAGTTTTATTTCATTTTATTTCAATTTAGTTTTTTTTATATAAGAAATAATGTCGCTAGCTAGTTAGTACATTTTAATTGATATGTCAATTGTTTGCAGGTCCCAAGGACTAAACATAAAGTTGGAGCACACACAAAGCCTTACTAGGAGCCAAGAATAGCCCACTTATGTTTCCCAAATACACACCCTACTCAGCGGACGATGAAGACGATGCTAATTAGCGAAGTTTCAGGGAAGTCCTCTGTCTTAATTTTTCTACTTTATACATTGAGGACAATGTTTAGTTTAAGTTTGGGGGTGTTTTCTTATTTGCATTTGCACTATTAGGTATGCATTTAGATAGCATGTTTTTCACTTTAAATAACATGTTTTAGTACAACTTGAGTAATGGGTTGATTGAATGTGATTATGGCCAATGATGAATGAAATTAATTGTCAATTTAAGGGAAATTGATGAACATGTTGATTCTGTAGTTTGACATACTAGTTGGTTTTACACTGTTTGTGATCTTTTCATTCATGAGCAAAAATTCATCTGTTTGGTTAGTTATTATTTAGAGAATTTATTTGGTTAAATGTTTGTGGGAGATATCATTGAAATTTTAGAAAACTTATTTAAGCATCATTCGAAGTGAATTGAGGTATTCATATAAGTTTGGGGGAAATATTGGTTATGATGGGTTAGTGTATTAAAAAAAAGAGTTTTTGAAAATTATTTTGATTTGATCCTTCATGAGTTAGATGAAAAAAAAAATAGGAATACAGGAAACAAGAAAGGGGCATGTGGTGAGTAGAGATGGAGCGTAAAACACACTCACTCATAAACACATGTTAAGAATGAGATGGAGCATAAAATGCACTCATTCAAGAAAAAGCGAGATGAAGCGTAAAACGCACTCGTTCAATAGGAGGTGAGATGAATGAATGGAAAAGAGAAAAAAAAAGAATGATAGAAAAAAAAACGAAAGAGAAAAAAATATTTGGTCCTTCTATTTATATGTTTGCCTTAATGAGTGGAGGTTGATGTGAAACGTAAGTTTATAGAGTTGATATTGAGTATCTCTTATGAAGCATTTGATTATATAAATGTATTTGGGTGATGACTAGCTTGATAGTTCGGATATGTAGATGTATTTAAAGGGTCATGAGCGGAGGTAAAACTAAGGGAGTATGTTAAATTGATAGACTTTGCACTATTTTAAATTTTTCCGTGAATTAATTGTTTGTAGTAACTTTTGGGGCCATTATTCAGATTCTTATTGATCCATTGTTTGAGTAGTTGGTTGTTGGTTAATTTTTATAGTTTTTATTTTTAGTATTTTGCTTGAGGACAAGCAAAGATTCAAGTTTTGGGGTACTTGATGAGTGAGTTTTATATCTACGAATTGAGTACTTTTGGCTTAATGAAATTACAAGTTATCAGTTATTTTATGTTCATTTTTATTTTTTTTTATGTGTTTTGATGTTATTTTGTAGGAATGATCATTTGGAAGGAATCATGATCATTTAGGAAGAAACAAGCCAAAAAATTAAATTTTTGGAAGAGGAGGCTAAAGGGCATTTTAGGCCTGAAAGGGGGGGCACGCCCTAGCGCCAACTTACTATCCAAAAAAGCGCCCCTGCGCCATTTTGGGCTCCCCCGCGCTTGTGTTGGTCTGTGACGCGAATTTTATCTTGTTTTTGACCCGAAATTGGACTCTAAGGCTATATATATGCTAGGGTATTGTGTGGGGATGATATATTCTGACTTTTGGGGGCTGAAAACATCTTAAAAGACCAAGGAATTGGAAGAAAATTAAACACAAGAATCAAAGAAGTCAACACGAAGAAGATTGGTCTTGAAGGCTAGAGAAGGATTGAAGATTACACCTAAGTTTTCATTCTTTTCTCTTACTTTTATTTCTTGATTTCTTAAGACGTTGTTTAATTTTAGAATAATGTTTTTCAATTATGTTATGAACTAAATTTTTATTAAGATTGCAACGAAACCTATGTCTAGTTAAATTAATCTACTCTTAATTCTAGTTCTATTGATCATATATGAGTTGTTTATCATATTTTGTGCTTAATATATGATTGTGTGGCCAACAATTAATTTGATAACCTAGATGAATTTGGAAGATGAATTATAGGTTTAGATCGAAATATGATGACATGCGTCTTGTTAATTCTTCTTAGGATTGAATTGCTGGGTTTGTGTATAGAATATGGATATACCTATATGCCGTGTGTAACTTTTATGAGAGACTTATACGAAGCATTAGGGAAAGTTGTAATCTTAACTTCTTTCATCCAGTAAATTCAACCCTTGATTATTTAGTTTAGATTTAGTTTTAAAATAGTGATTTCTTAGTCAATTCCAATTGTTTAAATAAAATTGAATTGATATAAAGTTAGTACTTGGATATTATTAGTAATAATTTTTTGTGGGAATGATACTCTACTTGTTGATCATGTATACTTGCACGTAAATTGCCAATAACAAATTCGGACAACACCTCTCTCTCTCTCTCTCACGCCTCTCTTTCTCACTTTTGCCTCACTCTCTATAAACTCCCACATGTCTAAACTATCAACAATCATCTAATTAGCTTCGTTTTGTATTTAATGTCTCCATTTACATCCTAAATCAAAATATAAGAATAATAAGTATATTTAGGCTCCAAACAAGTATAAAATAACCAAGCAGTCCGGCAGACTACCTTTCACCAATTTGATCACAACTCTTTGTTGGAAAGTCTAAATTGTGCACCGTTATTTTTGTTAGAACCCTAAATCGTATATCTTTCCAACCATATAGGTCACACATACTAGAACTACCTGAGTCAAATCAGTTTATTATCTGAAGTTGATAAAAAAAATCTGCACTGTGGTGTTCCTTGGATAGTAAAGTGTTGTGCTTTCTTCTTAGACTTTGAAGGTGTAAACCCCTACATGTTTATATTAATATAGTAATGTACTTGTTTAGTGACTCTTATATATGTAATGGCGTAAGAATAAACCATATATATTGAAACTGTAAGAATAAATACTAGGAAGGAATAAAATAGTAATTTTAATGTTTCGAGTGTAAATTTATTTTAGTTGTGAAATAAATCATAAAATTAATATTTTTAGGTTAAAATAACATTAAAAATGAATCCGGAACGTCAAAAAACCTTAGGGTAGTCATATGGATCAAATTGGAGATCTTAGTGATAAAACCGTAATTTTGGAGAAACTCAAAATAGGCTGTGAACAGTAAAAATTGGGGTTGGTTGTGTTTAAAACACTGATTTCAACCCCTTTAACCTCATTTCTTTCACTCCACTCTCACTCCACACCTCTTGGAACCCTAGGAGAAGGTAAAGGAAATGAAATGAAGGAGAGGAGAAAGGAGGTCAATAGGGCTTGGGCTTTCACTTGGAATTCTTAATTTTAGGTAAGAATTTCTTCTCATTCTCCTATATTGAGGCTAGGGTTTATATCTATGTATATGTTGCTTCTAAATCTTAGATATATGTTATGAAATTATTATTTCTTGATACTCTTGCAAATATTATCATGTTTGGAATGAAGTTATGGTTTGATAGCCATGAAATCCTTGAAATCTCAAAACCCTTGTTTCTTTTAAGAAATAGAGAATTTTCTTCTTGATATTCCTTAATTCTTGATTTCAAAACCCTAGTGCTTTATTTGAACAATAAAAATATATGTTTGATGATCTCTTGCATATTTTTTTTAAATTGTTCTATTGGAATCATATGGGAGAAAATTAGGGATTTTTGAGATTTAATGTGATTTGAGAAATACCTATGAAATTTGGGGGTTTTGAAAATTATGAACTTTTGTTGAGAAATTGTTGGTGAGGATTTTCCTACAGAGCTTAGTGCTCACCCCTTACCAATAATATTTTCTTTTCAGATTTCGTGCTAGAGGAAGATCTCGGCGTTGACGAGCCGGGAAATTGGGAGGTTCCACCAGAGGGAAACCTAGATCCTGAGGTGGAAATCTAGAGCTATAGTTTATTTTTGTGCTAGACTAGGGAATTTATTTACAATAATGTATAGTCTAGTATTTTGTTTATTCCGCTGCTAAATTTGAGTATAATTTTTTTGGAATGTAAGTGTCATAGCTTGGCCTATTCTTTTGGGATGATATTGTGGATATTACATGTGGTAAATAAAATTTTATTATTTGATGGGTTAATGGACCCGGTGTGGTCAATATAGTATACTTGCATAGGTTGTGTTTTGGGTAGAGCTCCCCGTACAAAGGAGACTCTGCCCGAATTTTGTTAAATTAAGGATTTTCTTTAATGATAGATTTATTTAGTTGTTGTCATGACATGAATGTTTTTAAATGGTAATGTCATCCAGGGTGGTTTTTGGGGCGTTACTAGTTTGGTATCAAAGCCTAGGCTTTAGGTCTTACATGGAAGCTGTAGGTTATGGATCACTGCTAGGAAAATAAGACTAGGTTGAACGATCTTGTTGGATGGAATTTTATCTAAACTTTATGCTTTAGACTAAAGGGATACTTAGGATGTCTTGTACATCAAAGAACTAAATTATGAATTGATGTGTAGGATGGACAGAGGATGTGGACGTGGGCGTGGTCGGGGAGGACATGAAAATCCACCACCCTCACCTCTCGATGCCATAAGCGGCATATATCAATGTTTGAGGGAACTCACCACTTTGGTACAAAACCAAAATAGAAACAACACCATAATGGTGGAGTGCACCCCCTAGCACAACTGTTGGGCAATGGGGACGACAATCGGAGGATGGTAACTCTTCGGAAATTTCTGAGGCAACAACCGCCTACCTTCCAAGGGAGCTCCAATTCTTTGGATGCAGATATATGGATCTGCGGGGTGAAGAAGATTTGTGACGACATGGGAGTTACTGAAGACTTAAGGGTTGGCTTAGCTACCTATTTGTTCGAGGGGGAGGCCGACCATTGGTGGGATTCGGTAAAAAGACGAAAAAACATAGATGCACTTACTTGGGAGGAGTTTGATCAAGTCTTCCAAGATAAATATTTTCCTGATTCAGTTAGAGACAAGATGAGTGCCGATTTCCTCGCTCTTCGACAGGGTAGTTTGATGGTGGGGAAGTACGAGAGAAAGTTTGAGGAATTGTCCCGATATGCCATAGAATTCATATCCACAGAGGCTAGGAGGGTCAAACATTTTGAGCAGGCTTGAGGCTGACCATTAGAGATAAGCTTGTGGCTCTTACGATCCGTGACTATGGGGATCTTATGGATAGGGCTATGTTGGTGGAGAGAGACATGGAAGATAATCAACAGCAACAGAACCTTATGAGGAGAGGTCCGATCAGGACCGGTGCTAGTAGCAGTGGAGCACAGAAAGTGACACCCTACCGTCACCCAGATCAGGCAGTTGGACAGAGACCACAGACAACTCGAGGAGTGGGAGGAGTACTAGAGAGAGTAGACACCGACCCACGTCGATGCTTTACATGTAGAGGTGTTGGACACTACAAAGATAACTGTCCATTGCTTTCAACCAAAACCAACCAACCAACCGGGCGTGTGAATGAAAACAAGCCACCGATACAGAGACCACAATCGCAGAGGCCAGTAGGAGATACAGCACCTAGCGGCGCTCATCAGGGAAGAGTGTTTATTATGACTCAACTGGAGGAGGATGCCTCCAATGCCATAGTGGAAGGTATCGTTCTTCTTTACAATTCTTGGGCCCGAATTTTATTTGATCCAGGTGCAACTCATTCATTTATACATACTGCATATGCTATTAAATTGGGATTGGGCTTCGAGAAGCTAGAACATGCGTTGTGTATTAATATGCCTACGGGTGAACGATTGGATACTAACCGGGTGTGCAGGAGTTGCGTGCTTCGAATTGGAGATCACAAATTGATTGTAGATTTGGTTGCCTTAGATATGAAGGGGTATGACATGATCTTTGGAATGAATTTTTTATTCACATTCTGGGCGGTAATGGATTGTTTCCGTAAACGAATTTCTTTCCAACTACCGGGAGGGGTTGTATTTAGTTTCATGAATGACCGAAATTCCTCCCATCCATTTCTTACTATGGGTAGTAGATTCTTAAAAGTGAAGGCGGGGAGTCATTTGAGTTTCTTAGCTAGCTTGATGGGAGATGATCGGGATAAATTCTATGCGGATGTGATGTTGATAGTATCGGATTTTTTGGATGTCTTCCCAAACGAACTACCCGGGCTACCCCCACACAGGGAGATTGAGTTCAAGATAGATCTCTACCCTAGAACCGAACTCATATCCATTGCTCCCTATCGGATGGCACCATTGGAGTTAAAGGAGCTAAGGAAGTAGTTGGATCATCTGTTGACCATTGGGTTTATCCGTTTGAGCACTTCACCTTGGGGAGCCCCGGTACTATTTGTGAAGAAGCATAATGAGACACTTCGGTTGTGGACGGATTACCGAAGATTGAATCGAGTAACAGTGAAGAACAAATACCTTTTGCCACGAATCGACGACCTATTTGATTAGTTGAGGGGTTCTAAGTATTATTCTAAGATTGATCTTCGCACATGGTATCATCAATTACGGATCAAGGAGGAAGATATTTCTAAGACTGCTTTCCGTACTCGGTATGGTCATTTCGAGTATATGGTGATGCCGTTCAGATTGACTAATGCTCCAGCAGCCTTCATGGATTTAATGCAAAGGGTATTTCGACCGTATCTAGATTAGTTTATCATCGTGTTTATTGATGACATACTAATCTATTCCCGAACTCACGAGGAATATAGACGTCATCTCTCTATTGTGCTACAGATATTGAGAGAACATAAGTTATATGTGAAAATGAGTAAGTGTGAGTTTTGGATGAAGGAAGTGCAATTCCTTGGCCATGTTGTGTCGGAACAAGAGGTAGCAGTTGACCCCACAAAGATTGAGGCAGTGATAAAGTGGGAACCACCAAAGAATGTGACCGAAGTACGTAGTTTTTTGGGCTTAGCAGGCTACTACCGGTGGTTTGTGGAAGGGTTCTCAAAGTTAGCAATGCCGATGGCACGTCTCACAAAGAAGGGAGAAAAATTCTTGTAGACTCAAGAGTGTGAACTAGTTTTTCGCACCTTGAAGGAGAAGTTGACAACTGCTCCTATCCTCATTATTCTGAGTAGTGGGGAAGGATACGATGTGTATACCGATGCTTCGCTGCGAGGCTTGGGGTGTATGCTAATGCAAGGAGGGAAGGTGGTTGCCTACGGCTCTAGGCAACTCAGGGTTCATGAGCAGAATTATTCCACCCATGACTTAGAGCTTGCCGCTATGGTCTTTGCTCTTAAGTTGTGGAGGTATTATTTGTATGGAGAGAAATTTCAAGTGTTCTCTGATCATAAGAGCCTCAAGTATATCTTCACACAGAAAGACTTGAATCTCCAACAAAGAAGGTGGATTGAGTACCTAGAAGACTATGATTTCACACTCAACTACCATCCGAGGAAGGCGAATGTAGTAGCCGATGCACTTAGCAGGAAGTCTCGGGGTGAACTCAATGTTTTCATAGGTGAATGGAAGTTGAAGGATACCCTTGGAGATTATGATCTATGGGTTGGAGAAGATGGATCCCGACCATGCTTGTTCAACCTTGTGGCTCAACCTACTCTCCAACGTAGGGCTATGGAATTGCAATGCTTGGATCCTGAATTAGCGTCGATTTGAGCTAAATTGGAGACTGTAGAAACAATGGAGGGTTGGTCTTTGAGAAATGGAGAATTAAGATATGGGGAGAAGCTATGTGTTCCTGATGATTCATCCCTAAAGAATGAGATACTTGAAGAGTGTCATCTCTCTAAGTTCGCTATCCACCCCGGTAGCACAAAAATATATAGGGACATAAAGCGTCAATATTGGTGGAAGGGAATAAAGAAGGATGTGATAAGGCTCATAGCATGATGTGCGGTGTGCCAGCGGGTGAAGATCAAACATAAAAAGCCAAGAGGATTACTACAGTCTTTGCCTATCCCAGAGTGGAAGTGGGATCACATCACCCTGGATTTTGTGTCGGGTTTACCATGGACATTGCGCGGGCATAATGCAGTATGGGTTATTGTGGATAGACTTACCAAGTCCGTTCATTTTTCGGGTATAAAGACCACGGACACATTCGAGACTTTAAGTCAGCTGTATATCCGTGAGATTGTGCGATTGCATGGAGTTCTGCTATCTATCGTGTCAGATCGTGATTCTCGGTTTGTGGTGCAGTTTTGGCAAAGTCTACAATAAGTCAAGGGGACAGAGTTACATTTCAGCACAACTTTTCATCCCCAAATGGATGGCCAATCCGAGAAGGTGATACAGATTGTGGAAGACATGTTACGTGCTTGTGTATTGGACTTCAAAGGAAGCTGGAGTGATCACTTGCCGTTGGTGGAGTTTGCGTATAACAACAGCTATCAGGCAAGCATTGGGATGGCACCGTATGAAGCATTGTATGGAAGACCATGTAGATCCCCAACGTGTTGGTTGGAAGCCGACGAGAGTAGTTTGTTTGGACCGGAGATTGTTCGAGAAACTACCGAGAAAATTCAACTCAACCGAGAGAGGTTACGCATGGCACAAAGTCGATAGAAAAGCTATACGGATCAAAGACGAAGACCCTTGGAATTCAAAGTGGGAGACTACATGTTCCTCAAAGTGTCACCCAAGAAAGGAGTAATTAGATTCGGCAAGAAGGGAAAGTTAGCGCCAAAATATACCAGGCCATTTGAAGTGATCAAAGTTGTGGGCAAAGCGGCGTATCAGTTGCGGTTACCAGCTCAGTTGTCTGGGGTACATGATGTGTTCCACGTGTCGATGTTGAGAAAGTGTCAATCGGATGCAAAGCCGGTCGTATACTCGGAAGATATTGAAATTCAAGATGGAGCAACCTATGAAGAACAACCGATGAAGATTCTCGATGACAAAGAGAAGGTGCTCCGCAACAAAGTCATCCGACTAGTGAAGGTTTTGTGGCAACACCATGGAGTGGAAGAAGCTACTTGGGAACCGAAGCTAGAAATACGAGAGAAGTACCCGCACTTATTCGCTACTTGAGGTAAGTTTTGAGGACGAAACTTTCTTTAAAGGGGAGGATTGTAAACCCCCACATGTTTAAACTATCAACAATCGTCCAATTAGCTTCATTTTGCATTTGACGTCTCCATTTACATCCTAAATTAAAATATAAGAATAATAAGTATATTTAGGCTCCAAACAAGTATAGAAGAACCAAGTAGTCTGGTAGACTACCTTTCACCAATTTGATCATAACTCTTTGTTGGAAAGTCCAAATTGTGCACCGTTATTTTTGTTAAAATCCTAACTCGTATATCTTTCCAACCATATAGGTCACACATACTAGAACTACCTGAGTCAAATCAGTTTATTATCTGAAGTTGATAAAAAAAATCTGCACTATGGTGTTCCTTGGATAGTAAAGTGTTGTGCTTTCTTCTTAGACTTTGAAGGTGTAAACCCCTACATGTTTATATTAATATAGTAATGTACTTGTTTAGTGACACTTATATATGTAATGGCGTAAGAATAAACCATATATATTGAAACTGTAAGAATAAATACTATGGAGGAATAAAATAGTAATTTTAATGTTTCGAGTGTAAATTTATTTTAGTTGTGAAATAAATCATAAAATTAAATATTTTTAGGTTAAAATAACATTAAAAATGAATCCGGAACGTTGAAAAACCTTAGGGTAATCATATGGATCAAATTGGAGATCTTAGTGGTAAAACCGTAATTTTAGAGAAACTCAAAACAGGCTGTGAACAGTAAAAATCGGGGTTGACTGTGTTTAAAACACTGATTTCAACCCCTTTAACCTCATTTCTTTCACTCCACTCTCACCCTCACACCTCTTGGAACCCTAGGAGAAGGTAAAGGAAAGGAAAGAGAGGAGAAAGAAGGTCTATGGGGCTTGGACTTTCACTTGGAATTCTTGATTCTAGGTAGGAATTTATTCTCATTCTCCTACATTGAGACTAGGGCTTATATCTATGTATATGTTGCTTCTAAATTTTAGATATATGTTATGAAATCATTATTTCTTGATACTCTTGCAAATATTATCATGTTTGGAATGAAGTTATGGTTTGATAGCCATGAAATCCTTAAATTCTCAAAACCCTTGTTTCTTTTAAAAAATAGAGATTTTTCTTCTTGATATTCCTTAATTCTTGATTTCAAAACCCTAGTGCTTTGTTTGAACAATAAAAATATATGTTTGATGATCTCTTGCATATTTTTCTTAAATTGTTCTATTGGAATCGTATGGGAGAAAATTGAGGATTTTTGAGATTTAATGTGATTTGAGAAATACCTATGGAATTTGGGGGTTTTGAAAATTATGAACTTTTGTTGAGAAATTGTTAGTGATTGTATCTCATATAGGTGTTTGAATGACCATGGGTGGTCGTTGACCGGGTATCATAGAGTGGGTAGATGTGTGTGGTTCTTACTCTGTGCGGGTTTAAACTTTTCCTACCACTCGTAGTGGGGTTGGTGCCTTGTGAGAACCAAACTACTATTAGCTCACGGGTGCCGTGTCAGAGGATTAGTTTACTATGCTTGAGTCGGATTCGTTATTGCCAGTACATTGGTGTGGGACATTGCATCAGTAGGCGCCCTTCCCGAAGTTTGATATCCTTGCGAGGATTTGTGTGTGTGTGAGCCAGGATATTCTCGATGTGTTTATTCATGCGATTATCTTACATCAGACTTGAGATACAGTGTGGTTATTGTTTTATTGCGTTATCTTTTGGATATGATTATCTTGGAAATTGTTGTGGGAATAATTACTCTTTGTAATGGTTATTTATGGTGGGATTGACTTACTCTTCCACTTAATTATTGTTAATGTATAAACTTGAGATATTTAAAAATATCATGTTTTCTTTCAAAATTTACGTATGCTATTTGTGAAATGAGACCGACCATTTTTTACGTTTTCCAAACCTTGTTAGAGTTTGAGAGGATTTTCCTACAGAGCTTAGTGCTCACCCCCTACCAATAACGTTTTCTTTTCAGATTTTATGCTAGAGGAAGATTTCAGCGTTGACGAGCCGGAAAATTGGGAGGTTCCACCAGAGGGGAACCTAGATCCTGAGGTGGACATCTAGAGCTCTAGTTTATTTTTGTGCTAAACTAGGGAATTTATTTACAATCATGTATAGTCTAGTATTTTGTTTATTCTGTTGCTAAGTTTGAGTATAATTCTTTTGAAATGTAACTGTCATAGCTTGGCCTATTCTTTTGGGATGATATTGTGGACATTACATGTGGTGAATGAAATTTTATTATTTGATGGGTAAATGGACCCGGTGTGGTTAATATTTATTCATATATGGACCTAGTGTGGTCAATGTAGTATAATTGCATAGGTTGTGTTTTGGGTAGAGTTCCCCGTACAAAGGAGACTCTGCCCGAATTTTGTTAAATTAAAGATGTTCTTTAATGATGGATTTATTTAGTTGCTCTCATGACATGAATGTTTTTAAATAGTAATGTCATCCAGGGTGGTTTTTGGGGCATTACACTCTCTCACGCCTCTGTCTCTCACTTTTGCCTCTCTCTCCCATGCCTCACTCGCCCAATTTATCACGCTTCTATCACATGAAATCAATCTCAAATCTTCTCCCAATCTCAAATCTCACTCATAATAGTGGCATTAGGACGACTATAGTAAAGAGAGACAGACGAAAGCCATAGAGAGAAAAGGAAAGGAGAAAGGCAGACAGAGAAGTGGAACCTTAGAAATGCCATTTGTTGGAATCCATCTCAATCTCACTTCAACACCACTGCCAGGTATGTTTGTATTTCCTTCTCTCTCTGCATCTATCTTTCTCTACTGCTTAGCACACATAAAGGACACATGGAAGGGGTTTGACACAATACCCAGGAGGTGTTCGACCAAATGCCAAAGAAGAAACCAAATGTCCCTAACCGCTGCCCTCTCGCTACTTCTCTCTCCACTGCCCAGTTACTAATTGTGTGCGTTATGTGTAATTGTCAGAACTTTCTGGCTTTTCATTTGTCATAATGGTTTAGATTTTATTTCTTGAAATTTTAAACCTCATAATTCGGGTACTTTTTCTAATTTATTGAAGAAAGATTTAGGGGAGTGAGGAAAGGGGTTGGTGGTGATATTGACAGAGAACGTGTTATCGGTTTTTTTTGTATCATTCACATCTCCAAAGCCAAAGCCAAAGTCGAAGTCAGGTTCGCATTGCTATGTTTTCTAATCATGATCTATTATTATTTATTTTTTTGTGTAATGCGTTGTTAACCCAATTCTTAGCCCATACAGGAATTAGTTTGAGGATTTTTTGTTATGGATTCAGTTTTGGGACCTTATACGGTTAGATCTGACGGGTCTTTGTGTTAGTGTGAGATTTTTTTAACTTTTCTCTTCAACCAGAACGTCACCGGCCACGTCGTCTGTTTGAGCAAAGCTATTGATGGCAAATCATCGGGTTGGATTGTATGTGAGGCAGCTTCCATTTGAAACCCAAGAATCCAGGTCCCATTCCCTTGATTTTATTGGATTTATTTTTTAAATTTCTTTCTACTTGATATGTTTAGTTCATTATTTTCATATTTGTTCTTCAAATTATCCTTTTTTGATGTATTATTTGCATTTGAAATTGTTATAGCCAATTTGGTGGTAATTATGGTTTTTGTTTTTTTTTTTAATCTGGATTGATTGTTATTGGTTGTTGTAGAGAGTTTTGATTTGAATGTGAAATTTGTGGCTTGATGATTGTCTTTTTTTGTTCTAGCTAATTTGTCCAAAAAAAAAAAAAGAATTGCATAATTTGAGGTTTTCACTTTGAGTACATAGTTATGACGTGTGTACTATAGCCAGAAAAACAACAAACCTCTCATTTTCTGGAGGTTTCAAGTCACTCAAACTCCCAAAAATCACCGTCAAAGTTAGCCGGAAGAGCCCGCGGTCACGGTGCCAGAATGGGCGACTCCGCCGCAGAAAGCTACTCCAACGCCCTTGCTGAGGTGGCGAATTCCAATGGAACCCTGACAATTTCTATATTATATTGTATTGAACCTTCACGCTGGTAATATCTTTTTTTTCCCCGGTAAGTAATTGAATTTCACTTTTGGGAAATTTGATTAGATTGTCACTGCCCTTTGTGTTCAATTATAATTCCCTACCCCCTGGAGTTGATCTCCTTTGGATGCTAGGGGATGGGTGTGATGGTCCTCAAATAGCTTGCTATTGAGCACTAATTCCATCAAGTTAGTATTAGCATTAGTTATTAATTATTTGATATTGAGCACAATTCATAGTTCATATTGAGACATGTTTTTTGCTATTAGCATTAGTTATCAATTTCTATTTTCATATTATGTGTTATTACTATTTGTTGTTATATGTTACAGTTTGTTTCTTTTGCTTAGACTTGGTGTTTCAAGTTTGTTCAATTTTATGTTTGTTTGATGTTGAGGTTGAGTTAAGATGACTGGATATTGTATATGATCGCAAAGTGTTTGTTGTTTTGCATCAAGGAAAAAAAGTTTCCCTGAATGACTATCTCTATAATTTTCTTTTTTGGAATGGGTAGAATTCTTAAATGTTTGAATAGGGTGGAACTTAGTAGCCTGTTTGGACATAGTTCTATTTTGTATTGATACGTTATGTGAGTTTCTTTGTCCTTATAGCCAACTATTGGTTGCTTATCAATTATTCATTTGTCTTAAATGTCAAATATATTTATGTTATCTTTCTTACATGTGTTCGTGGATTTTGCAGCTTCATGGTGTTGACTGTGCCACTCCATGTCTCCAATTTTAGCTGGGTTTGCTTACATTGTGCCTGATGTAATTTTTCTCAAGATGGATGTGGATGTGACTGAAATGAAAATAAGTAAAATGTAGCCATTTTTCAATGTTAATTTAAAGCTAATATGATACAAATAGCATGTTGGTTGACAATTTGCAATAAAGTGCATATTCATAAATTTTATCATTTTCTGGCAGGCCTAAAACATATGTTATTCTCTTCACATGAATGTTCTGTGTTTCATTTTTTGCACTTTGCACTTCATATGATTTTCTTTTGCTCTCTCTACATTCTTGCTTGATTTATACTAATTTTTAGTATAATTTTTTGGTGATGCATTATTCTGATTTGGGATTGATTGATCATATGCTTAGTTCATTTTTTACACTTTGCCCTTCAAATGATTTTCTTTTGCTCTCTCTACATTCTTGCTTGATTTATAGTAATTTTTAGTATACTTTTTTGGTGATGCATTGAGCACTGTTTGCTATAAAAGTATAGTTTAATTTGTCTCTTTGTTTGGTAAATCATAAAGTGGTATTAATTTGATGATGTTGAAATTTTTAGGATAGGTTAACTTTTGTTCGTGGGTTTCAACACTTGGGCAATTGTTGGTTGTAAGGGCAATTGCTTTCCAAATTTGGCCCATTGCATTATATTATTGAAGAATTTTTTTTTTTAAATTTAGTTGATATATATATATATATATTTTTTCTCAGTTTGTAAATTTGATTTGGTTCTATTAGTATTTTTTTTCTGATGTATTTGTATATGTGTTGTTATTTTGTAGAATTTTTTGTTCATTTTTTACGAGTAACACAATATTTTTA
The DNA here is from genome assembly GCA_963454935.2 of Ilex paraguariensis. NCBI lineage: Eukaryota > Viridiplantae > Streptophyta > Magnoliopsida > Aquifoliales > Aquifoliaceae > Ilex > Ilex paraguariensis. The sequence goes on from CAUOFW020002025.1 coordinate 652,867, forward strand.
GACAAAGACAATTACTAATATATATGTATAATATAATTCTTTCAAGGTACTCTAACACTAAAATATTTCTAAATTTTGTGATCCACACTCATGTTCACCCATCCATGCTCCCGCTCTTCATATTATGATATGTATTTACTTTAATCACGGTATTGGTGAAGGCTTGAGTAAATAAGCATGTTAGAGTAAGATGGTCAAGTGTGTGTGTGTGTGTGAGAGAGAGAGAGAGAGAGAGAGAGGCGAAGGCTTGAGTTTGTTCTTTTTATTTTGTGGTCGCGAAGCGGATTCGAAAGAGAAAATAAAAAGATAAACAGAAAAGAAAATACAACACCGGATAGAGAGAGGCAAAGAGAGAGATGAAAGCCTGGAGCTGAGATAGATAGAAACAGCAGGGCCAAAGCTCAGGCCTCGAAGCAAAATCATCTCTCTTTTCTGTGTACTCTTTCTCTCCTCTTCTCTTCATCTTTATCTCCTCTTCTCTTCATCTTTATCTCATCTTCATCTACGCCTATGGATCCATGCCATTTAGTTTCCTCAATCATTATGGAACTTCTCGAAGGTATATATACAACTTATCTGCTACCACCAGATCTTGTAATCCGTTCTGTGTTCTCCAAATTTATTGTTCTTCCCTCTCGGTCTAATTTTTCTGTAATTTTAATTTTCAGTTGACTTATATTGACGAAAATTTCTTGATTTTTTTTGGTTGAAGAAATGCAAGGTTTTGTTATGAGGCCAACTTAGTTTTCCCATGACGTCGACTTATTTGAATGCTTGATTTGGAATGATTTTGCGGTTAGTTTCTTTTGTTTTTTTCTAATTTGGAATTTGGAATTTGGGGTTCTAATTTAAGGAGTTATATATTATAATTTAAGGAGGATTTTGGTTCTAAATTATTATACTTTAATTAGATCTGTGTCCCAATCTTGGTCTATTGTGTAAATCATCTTGGGGTTTGAAGATGTTTTGTAAATTCTTTCCGGTTTGGAATTCATTTGTTTGTGTATGGTTCTATAGATGTGTGTTTTGGTGTATATTTAATGCAATATTTGGTGCGCATTATGGTTTCTTTGTTTTAAGTAACTGATTCTTTTGACTTGATCGGCCTCTTGTTAAATTGTGTTGACTTTTGCAAATTAAGGTGATGACAACTTGCAAATTAAGGTGATGACAATGAACTATGGAGACACTATAATACCAAACGTGTTTTTTATTTTTGTTTTCATAATTTTTTAAACATAAATGACTATCAAACATGTTCTCTCTTTTTAGTTTTTACCGTTGAAAAAACAAAAAACTATTTATATTTTTTATTTTTTGAAAACACAAAAACAAAAAACATTACCAAATGCACTGTTTGTCAACAAATTAAGTGCCAATAGCATTGCTTTTTTTATATTAAGGGTACTCAAAATTGACAATGCGATTGAATTGTAAGGTCTGTGATGTCCTATTGATTCACCACCTTTAGTGCACCACCTTTGGTATCAAATGATTCTTGATATTATCTGAATGTGTTATCATTATTATCACTATTATTGCTATTATTAGTATCCCTATTAAGTAAGGGTGGCGATATTAAGTTTGCATGCCAGTATGCGGCGAAGTTTTCCGAACCGAGTTCTGTTCAAACTAGGCTGTCGGTTTTTGTCATGTTTGATTTGAAATTGCCATGTTGAATCCAGCATGTTGTGCACCACAAAAGAAGGTTCTTTGGATTTGTCGTGTTTGGTTTGAAATTGCCACGTTGAATGCACAGCATGTTGTGCACCACAAATGAAGGTTTGTGACTTTAAAAAGTTTGTTATGCAGGTTTTGGTTGACAACTGCTGCAATTTTGCAGTTTTTCTCCTTCCAAATTTTATATGCATGTCCCTTTTCTGTTGAAGAATGAGCTTGTCCAACAAAGAGTCTTTTACCAACGACAAAAAGCTAACTGCTACAGGCAAAACCACCTCTTTGAATCCAAATGCTGCAGAATTCATTCCTTTTGCTCTCAGATTACCAAGCGCTGGTACCACAGATGCAGGGTCAACTTTTCCTGCATCTGGCACTTCAACATTAGGAAAACTTGCCCTAGATCGATCGGAGTCATCTGTTTCAAATAGCTCAGATGATGAGGCCCACCAATACTGGCGTCGCCAACTCCCTGATGATATCACTCCCGACTTTAATGTCATGGGAGAAAATGATTCTCAAGAAACAAATAGCATCCCTTTTTCAAGGTTATCCTTGACCGATGTCAATGAAACCTCAAGGTACTCTGCTTCAACTGGCAGTAGCTTTATGTTGAAGGAGCAGCAGGAGTTATCTCCTCATCAGATCAATGGTAACAGCTTTTCAGAGAAGATGAGGTATTCTGTTTCATCCTATTGCGAAGCTCCTTCTTCAGCTGGTTTTCATCATTTGTCTACAAAACCATGGGACAAGCAAATTGTGAACAATGATCAGCTTCACATGAGTGTTAGAGAGGGGTCTCCTTACAATGGAACTTCTAGACAAGGCTTCCTAAATGACATGTTAAATGAACAAGCCATGGTGGAAAGTATAGACATGAATCCTCTCGAGTTTTTGGCTTCTCAATTCCCTGGTTTTGCTGCTGAAAGCCTTGCAGAGGTGTACTTTGCCAATAAAGGTGACTTGAACCTCACCATTGAAATGCTGACTCAGCTGGAGGTATGCTCAATTTTCTCATCTTTGGTTGAGTGAGTTTGCATCTGATTTTAATTGTCAAACTAACAAGATACTCCCAGTCTTTAGGTGTTTCCGTTTTTGAGCAAAATTAATTGCAGAAATATGATATTCTTGAAACTGCTAGGTCTACGGTGCACATATATCTTAAACTACACATGTTGATTTGTTGCCTTACTCCGACTTAAGGTTAGCATTGGGATTTTCAGGAATCGCGTTAAAGGAAATATCATTCCAGAACAAAAAGGATAATGATCATTGAGATGAGATATCTGTAATCATAACCTATGATTAGGTGAAATATACTATGAATTATCATCCTAAATATGAAACCTTTGGAAGATCTTTATTGATACGGTCATCAACTTGACAAGTTCGACGACAGCCATCTGATTTTATGTGTTCTCCTTTTCAAGGTGGCTCTATATTAAGCCTTATCCTTCGCCATAGCCCAGTTATGATGTCCTTTTTTTCAGTACTTATCATTTTTTTTTTTTGGCTTGTCCTTCTTCGAGCATTCAACATGAATCAAACATTTCCTTATCAATTGCTTAGGTGGTCCATGCTGCACACTGCTAAAATCACCTCGGCGAACTCCATTTAATTTATCTTCAGTTCAGGCTACCTCTTTCCTCCCTTGCGTTCATTTTTTTTCTTTTACTTGTAACAAAGCTCCTCCATCCTCGTCATCCCCATTTTAGGTTATGCTTTTTCACTGCTTTGCGATGTAAGTACTGAATATTTTCGTGACAAATGCATTGCCAGCAGAAATCCCAATTGGAAAATTCATAAAGATTGATCTTCATAAGATGTGAGTATTAGTAGTTTGATTTTCTCATTAATGACTAAAGATTTTGTATTTCTCGGTACTCACTCATTGTGATTATCTTTAATGAAACAAAAAATATGACGTGCTTTGAAGTTGTTCAATGCTTTCAGTTCTTTCTAATTTCTATCACTACTTTGATACAGACACATCTGAACTGAGTTACTGCAATCAATGTAATGATTGGAAAATGTTGTTTCAAATCTTTTAAGATTTTTAGCAGATCAAGTTCTAACTGGTTGGGTGCTTTGTTCAATGCTAACTGTGGAAAGCAATCCCTCCGAGGCCTTCTGCTGACTGGGCACAGTTCGCTCTCCATATAGGATTGGGGTATTCAGTCTAACTCTAGGTCATATGTTTGCTTCTGGTTTCTTGGATAGACGACCTAGATGGGGAGGCTGAGATGGAATAGCTCACATGATGAAATCTTTTTTTATAACATAGAACTAGCAGCATTGTTGTGTTCTGGCTGAAAGAGCATTGATGATTCTAATTGAAAGTCGTAAAGTTGTATCCGACTTGACACTTTTGATCCATTTCCATTCCACGTTATGTATAAACACGAGGGTCAGAAGACTTGGCCGAGTCGTCCAAGAAGTCTCCATGTCAACCTTGAGTTGTCAAGTTATTGCCACCTAATTGTGCAATATTGTTCCATGACGCCGCGATTTGGGCCGAATCACTCCTAATATTGGACATCTTTTTGGTCATGTTGCCCGATACCATTCTGCAACGTCGAGCCCTGCCCACGACCCTCGCTGATACCACGACCAACGTCCTTGAACCATGCTATAGACCATTTGTGCTCCTCTTGTTATTTTCTTCTCTTTGTTGGAGACTGTGTCATGTTAGTCATGTATGATATTTCCTGCAATAAGCTGAACTCATAGCTGTATAAGGACAACGTTTACAATCTTCCACTCTAGGTTCCATAAGAGATTTTCAGATTTTATATGCTATAAGCCTATTATTCTGTGATTCCTCTGGATCTTCTTCCAATCTAGAGGTGCTCAAGAGTACATTTTATCTTTGATTGTAGCTCCAAGTCGATGGTGGTTTGAACCAGAACCTGAACTCCAAGGCCTTGTCAACTCCAAATCTTAGTGCACTGGATTTTCCTGCACTTCCTTTGGCTGATGGTCAGAGTAGCGTGCAGAAATTTGCCATGGATGATCTCCAACAAAACATTAGTCCTTTTCGGTCTTCTGAAAAGGACAACATGCTTTTGTTCAAATCAAGCTCTTCAATTCCATCCCGGAGTGCTGTGGATTTTGCTTCTGCTGTCAGGAAAATGGCGTCTCATGACTCAGATATATGGAAATCTGATACAAATCGGTCAGCAAATGTTAGTGTTGCCTCAAGTAGAAGTTCACACATCTTGGCTAGCTCATACAATGGTGTTCAGGGGAGGGGCATTTATGGTGAAAGGTTGCAGAGTCGGAGTTCAGCTCGTGCAGCTCCTGTCTGGCTCGAAACTGGAGAAGCAGTGGGTAATATTTCTGAGGCAACAACTTAACTTGCTTTATGAACCTTTAACTGTGGAACATATGCTTTCTGCACTTATAAATGCTTTAACTTTGTTGAGATCGCAGCAAATATTTATTCTGAGAAGAGGGAGGAAGCTCGTGACCATGCACGCTTACGTAATGCATACTTTGAACAGGTATGTTTGTAATTTCCTAAAGATAGACTTCGCTGTTCTTGGTGCTCAATTCTTCCCCTCCCCCTCCCCCTCCCTTCTCTTTTTTTTTTATTCCTTCTCTTTCTCTCCTGACAAACCAAATAATGAAGAAGGAAAATAAAGAAAAACAAAAAACCATTTTAATCTCAAGAGTGTTAGGTTAGGTCAATTTCCATAATCTCTGAGCTGGCAATCAAGATTTTGGACTGTTTACAGGGTGAACACTAAACAATTGAAATCATTAGAGGAGCATGTTGCTGAAGTACTTGGCAAATACTCCTATGAAGTTCATTGCTAAAGACATGTTCTCTTTGTGTATATCTGGCTGCTAAATGCTGGAGGGATTTTGCACTTCTAAGTGTAAGAGTGTATATGAAACCCCCTACTATTAGACCATCAAGTATTTTCTTTTTGATGTCCTTACTATTAATAATGATGTGTCAAGTCATGGAATCCCAATGAAGAAGTCCAAGAGTTATAGTCACAACAACACTATTAGACTATGTCAAGGTCAGCAAATTAGGTCAGTTTTGTAGGTTCAATAGCATTACACTTTTAGTGGACCCCTGTTCTTATTTTCTTATTTTTACTGTCGTATCATTTATCTTCTAGACCACTTGTTTTTTACCACTAATTTTCCCCCCCTTTTTCCCAAGTAAATTATTTATAACTTTTTTGTGTCCTTTCTGAACAAAAAAAAAAAAAAAAAACTTTTTTACATACATTGAAACAGGCACGACAGGCATACCTCATTGGGAACAAGGCTTTGGCTAAGGAACTGAGCGTAAAAGGGCAGCTGCACAACATGCAGATGAAGGCAGCTCATGGAAAAGCTCAAGAATCTATTTATCGCCAAAGGTTTGTTGTCCCATGCCTGCTCTCGAACCATTTATTTCTCACTTAGCTGACTAAGACACGGGCTTTGTATCATCATTTAATAATGTCTTTGATCATTCATTCAACCCTGCAATTTGAATCTTCACTAGTTTTATCACTTTCCCATATCTTCTCTCCTCTTTATTATCTGTTTGACATGTGCATGTTTTTTTACAAGCTTATGCAATCATGGGTCTCTGCCCCACCAACATTGGCAATGCTGCCATGTCACAATATAGGCAACCATTATCTTTTATGGAGATGCCCTAGTTCGTCAGATGATGACAGTATTCTGTGCTCATATATAGATCAGGTGTCACGGAAAATGCTGTGAATAATTCCTTTAGCCACTTTTCTAATTTACAGTAAAACTCTAATTACCAAACTCATTTTCATTCATTTTCACTCTAATTACCAAACTTATTATCATTTTACAGGAACCCAGTTAGCCCAGAGATGCAGGGGAATGGGAGAGGGCAGGAGAGGATAATAGACCTGCATGGGCTGCATGTTAGTGAAGCCATTCATGTCCTGAAGCGTGAGCTTACTATGTTGCGGAGTGCAGCTAGGTCAGCGGATCAATGCCTGCAGGTTTTTATATGTGTTGGGACGGGCCATCACACTAGGGGTTCTCGCACACCGGCCAGGCTTCCAATTGCCGTCCAGCGCTACCTGCTTGAGGAGGAAGGCCTTGACTACTCTGAGCCACAGCCAGGGCTGCTCCGAGTTGTCATATACTGAGTCAGGGAAGAGTAGGAGTTTTTTGACACACAGCATAACCCATGAAATCAGTCATGAATTCATTCTTGTATCTTTGTATATGGGAAGAAATGGAAATAGTCGAAGTATGCAAAAGAAAAAAGGAAAAAGAACAAAGAAAAAAAAAATTATGTTAGGAAGTTAAAAAAGAAAGGCAGGTAAAGTGTAATCAGCCTACGCAGAACTACATTTTGGTAGCCACTCAATGTCGCCTGGCCTATTTTTTGTTACATACCTTTTTTTTTTTTCTGTATTTTGTTGTAATTCAGATGTAACTGATAGATTCATTTACATGATAGGTCAGTGCACCAAGCATTCACGGTCTTGTTTAAATGCTGAAGTTCGTGAAACCTTCATTACACAGACACACACACACATACAGGAGGAGGGAGGGATGATGCAATTGACAAAGTGGTTGATATAAACCTGTAGGGTGATGGGTAATGCAGGGCTCTGATAAGTTCAATTAGGAAACAGTGGGGTTGATGTTAACTTGCATCTCACACATTTAAGGGTCGGAAAGTAGTAAGTGTGAACCTTGAGGGTGATTTATATTATGTCCTAAATGAAATGTAGTCAAGTTGAAATTTACAGCTTCAAGAAAAGAAACAAAGAAAGTGAATGAAGGAAACGAGGTGGGAAAAAAAAAAATTGAATGCAAAACGAAAAGAAGTAGCAAATTCTTGTAATAATGACTCTGCAAGCAAACCATTCTTTCTACTTATCTTCAGGTTCGCCTCAGAGCAGAGTTTTAGTATGATTCCAAAAAGGGGGGTGTTGGTTTTAATTAGATCAAAGATTCACCAATGACTTTATGAAAACAAGTCCCACATCCCCCCACCGCTAGGTTCGGGCCTTCTAGTTCAAGAAGTCAGACAAACCGTTTATAATGCATTTTCGGAATATGCATTTCTATTTCTTCTTCTTCTTTATATGTACTTTTTAAGTTGTATTTATTTTGTTGGCTTTATCGTTTTTTTTTTTTTATTTTATTTTTCTGAAATCCAGATTTATTCCAGTCTTCCAAGCTCAATCGTATGTATAGTATGTGCATACACATACGTAGAAATGTGTTATTTACATTAGTAAACTGTATACATATCATTTTGTTATGATGTATTGATTGAAAATATTTTCGGTTAGATGTCGAAATTGTTTTCTTAACTTAAAAAAGTTACAAGAACAAATATACCAAAACGGAAGCAATGTTTCCAACTCATACTATGAAAAGAATAGCATGCTCTATGGGAAGATTCCTATGGAAAGAATAGTTGGCTTGGTTCCTGATAAGACGTGTAAAAACTGACATTTTAGTCTATAACAATAGTGAAAGTACATTTTATTCAACAAGGAAAAAAAATTGTAACCTTTTGACGAATTAAAATCTTGACTAGACTTGGGTCCAATTCATGGGTTGAGCCAAAATCATCAAAAAACAAGTCAGGCTTAACCCACGACGTCAGTCTAGTCCAAAACTCAAGAGTTTAAAAAGAGTTAATGCACGTGAGAGAACAATCATTAGGATAATCATTATTTCAAGATAGTACCCATCCCCAATTATAGATATTCTCCCCGATAAAATAGTAGTTTCACCTTCACGTCACCGTCTCAGTCAGGGCTCTATTCCTATAAATTATAAACACTTTACACAGATCTGGGGACACTTCACCTTGAGTGTATTTTTGTTCTCTCTCTCTCTCTCCTACTACATTATACTCTCTCATTAATAGAATTCTCCGGCCACTGTCGCCGCCTCAGTGGTTAGGTCACCCAGACCCAACCACCAAATCTTTGTCTCTTATTATCAATTAATTTTTTAATTGCCCTACATCATATGCTCGATGATTTGATTGTATATCATCAATTTGGCGTCGTCTATTGGAAACGACTAAGTTTCTACTACCTTCAATTTGCCTTTACTTTCTCTCATGTGGTTATTACAACTAGGTCAATGAATCAACAAGTAGCGGAGGATAATGTTGGACCACCCCGCGATAAGGTCTCACCTTCGTTAGCAAACCCCATCGCTGTAGCAAATCTTGTGGCTAGACAACAACTATTGGAGACAATGCAGCTATTGGTGAATCAAAACCCAACAAATTCTCTAGTTGATGCTCGCCATTAGAGGAGTCGTGCCACAAATTGCAGGAGAAGCCATGCCTAGGCCTGCAGAAACCCCTAGGCAGTGCACCCAAGGCCCCCCCCCATACGGTACCCGGTGCCAGGGAGCCCCCTAGCGTCAAGGTATCCTTCCTTAATGCCCAGGTGCCCCAGCTCCCCCTCCTCACGTGCCGGCTCTGTCGTCACTTACTGGTGACCTTCCTATGTAGGAGAACGATGGAAAAAATAGTACATGGACCACGAAAGCTATTATAACAATCCTTCAAAAGGCATCCCAAACCAATGGAATGAAAAAAATCAAGGAGGTGCAGAATTAGCTGGGCGATGTCTTCAATGTCATCAAGGCGCGAGCGCTGGAAATAGTGGATTACTTGGTGAGGTGCATTGACACTCTATTCGTGGTTGATGTGGTCAATTACCCACTCCCCTCAAATTTCAAGATGCCCACTGTGAAAACTTATGATGGTTCAAAAGATCCACTCGAGCACCTCAACACTTACAAATCCCTCATGCAGTTGCATAATGTACTAGACGAGATAATGTGCAGAGCCTTCACTACCACCCTCAAGAGATCTGCATGCTAGTGGTTTGCCAAACTCAAACTAGTTGCTAAACTAAGAAAATCATTCGTCTCTCACTTCATAAGGGGATGCCGACATTAGAAGTCAGTCACCCACTTGCTTAGCATCAAACAAGATCGGAAGGAAAACTTAAGCAACTACCTCACTCGTTTTAACGAGGAGGCCCTCCAGATCGAAGAGGCAAATGACAAAGTCACCATGGCTGCCTTTATCGCAGGCCTACATTCGTCCAAATGTATGTTTTGGTCTTGAAGAACCACTAACAAGCATGCTGGAGTCATTGTCAAGGGCCTAGAAATATATGAACACTGAGGATGTCACCAAGGCCAGGTGAGGTGAGTCCTCCAGCGAAGGGGAGAAGAGGAAGGAACCCTCATGAGGACAAGAGAGAAACAGAGAATAAGGGAAAAAGGACATAGAGATTATCAGTTAAAGACCACCTTAACCCTGCACCTTTGAGGGAGTGGTAGGCCTTCACACTGCTTAATTGGTCAGTCGAGCATATTTTGCTCCAAATTTAGGATGACCCTATGATACGTTGGCGGGGGAAAATGAAGTCTATCCCAAATCGTAGGAACCCGAACAAGTACTACCATTTTCACCATGATCATGGCCACGACACTGATGATTGCTTTGAACTTAACAGACATATTGAGGACCTCATACAACATGGCCAGTTATGGAAATAAGTGGCAAGCAGAGGCCCTAGGAGAAATCCAGATAATCTCGGTAGGAGTAGGAGGAAGATGTGACTCCAACTCAGCCAGGAAGGCACATGCTAGGAAACTCAGAAATTAGGAGCCTAATGACCTCGCCCATCAAAGACACATAGGCAGGGAGAAGAAGAGTTCATCTCATTCTCAAATAGAGATCTTACGGGGATCCAACACCCCTATGATGACCTGTTGGTGCTGACTTACTTGATCCAAAATATGTACACCCAAGTACAGGTGGTCAAGTTATAGTAATAATTCAGTTAAGTCCGAAGTCGAATCCATAATGAACTAATGTTGGTGTTTCGAAGTAAGTAGTGACAAAAACCAAAGTGATTGGAACCCTTGAGATTTAAAGTTATGATGTTTATGGATTTTCTTGGATAGAATATAAAATTCTCTCTAAGAGGATGTTCTAGACAAAATATAATATTATCTCAAATACAAAAGTCACCCTTTAGCTCGAGAATCAAGACATGTAGTCAATCATCCTATTGTTATACTTATGTTTGAGAACTCAATTAACTCTTGTGTCAACATAAAGTTAATCGGAAGATAAAAATAGATTGTGAAAATTAAGAGCATGGTTCTGAAGTTTTTGTAGAGATTTATAAGAATTGTTTGTGTCGAGACTCAACCCATCTAGAAACAAGCAAGTGTTTCTACAAGGCATACAACCATGGTGTTAGTATTCCATTCTTAGTTGAAGCATAATAATGATGACGATTGACAGGTAGTCATAAAGATCAAGCTGGAGTACTTGCAAAGGACCAATGAGTCTTCCTATGCCAAGAGTCATCTATGCCATAGAAAAGACTCATGGTTGTATAAAGTACCTTAGCTTTGCTAGATGTTTTCAATCATTCATTAAACAAGTAAGAGATAGAGCATTAAACATAAACGAAATGCACAAATATAACTTTCAAACGATTTATACATGGCCATCACCTCTTACTAAAGAGTGAATGAAAAACTGATCACTCTTCATGGCTTTGGTAAAGTAAGAAAAGTGAGGGATTCTTATTCCTCCAAGTAGAGGAGTTATAAGGTAAAACATACTACACAAGGAATCGATCTTCGATAAAGAATGAGTGAATCACATTCCACCCTTCATGACTTTGGTAAAACTCTAACAAAGTGGACGAGTTTCACTCCTCTAAGGGAAGAAGGAAGCTCAAACAATAGAAGCAAGTGCAACTAATAATGAAAGTAGAGGAAAGCTAGTCACTTTTAGAGGTTTTCCTCCTCAACCAAAAGATGATCTATCTTCCTCTACCTATAGCTAAGTGCAAGTGTATGCAAGTGTAAGTCTAAGTCTAAGACTAACTCTAAGTTTTACTCCCTTGAAGCACAATGTGAGTATTTATAGGCAAGGAGGAGGGGGCAAGGAAATGTGAAAGAATAGTAGAAGGTCTTTAAAGTCCAAATGAATGCCCTAAGGTCCGGATAGAAAATCAACCACTCTGTTGCCTATTTGGGGACAACGTTTGAACGTTAGATGGCGTTCGAACATTGCCTCCTGTCTTCCTTGATGGGCGTTTGAACGCCAGATGGAGTTTGAACTTCCTACTCAAGTGGCCTTTGTTCTTCTATTGAGAGTAATTGCAACATGCCATAAACCATTGTACTCTTCCAAGGGTCCTCAATTAATTCAAGGAAATGTTTGAACGTGGATTGGCATTCGAACATGGTACTCAAGTACCTCTTTGTTTTTCTTCTAAGATGCAACATGCCATGTATCATCACCTCAGTAGTCTGGTCCTCAAATAATTCAAGAGGACTTTCGAACGTGGATTGGCGTTCGAACGTTCATGCCTTATTTCAAACTTCTCCAATTTTCTTCCAGAACATGTGGGTGTTGCATGAAAATTTAGTATCCATTGACTTCATACCCTTATACAATCTTTCTCCTAAAATGTCATCATTGAAACTCTATCAAAGCATAATTAATCTTAGAAAGGTATAGTAAATTGCTAATTTTAACTACTAATCACACCCCCCCAACCTGAATATTGCTAGTCTCTAGTAATATAACAACAATTGAATGGGAAATTATTACAATGCCATTTTCGTAGGTCATCCGGTTACATTTAGCATATGCAACAAGTCGTTAAACCCCTAGGTTTTTCTTTGAAGATGAGTGTTGTCTCATGAGGGTTTTCAGTGAAGCTACCCACAAATTTCAGTCAAACAGATGTGTGTGTGTGAGATTGATTGTCAGAGTGAGATAACACCATGGTTGTTTGGGACACCAATCCTCAATTTTGACTTATCTCCCACACACTTCTCTTTCATAGGTATTTATTCTCTACAAAAATAAGCATTTGTCACATTTGTATTTGAAATTCCCTATGTAGTCAGAATAATCATTCTAGCGACAAGAATTGTTATATAACAGATACTCCTATTTTCAACTCTTCATGGATAGCTTTGATTTCACAAACCTCTCTTAGAATACTCTCAGCAAAAATTCCCTCCGATTATAGTGACTTTTCTCTCAAAGTTCATGCGATCAGAAGAAGGCTAATTGTAAATTCACATGCACGATTAGTACGGGAGTGAAATCTAAGGAAACAGACTAATCATGTTTGGTATAATCTCATGGAAGAAATTTGATACAAATAAAGTAATACTATTAATATGCCCCAGAATTTTGGATGATGACTTACATATGCATCAGGCTTGAGATCAATTAGGAATTTTTATAGGTTGTAATGTGGCCAGAGTTCAGTGGCTAATGAAACGATGTCAATGGTATTCAAAAGCAATCATTTCTTTATGTAGTTAGCACACCTTTTTCTAGCTTTTTGAAACTTCACCTATATGATATATATTTTTTTCTTTTGCTCATTTTTCACTTTCTTGGCTATTTTCTGTGTTATTTTCTCTTTCTTTTTCAGTTGTTTCCATAGACTTTTCTATCTTTGAACAGTAGCCACCATCTTCTTTTCTATTTCTCTTGCTTTTTTGTATCATATTAATTTCTAAGAGGGTGCAAGAAAATTAGATAGCAAAGATATGTCAACTATATTTTCTCGTGGCTCGGTTATCATATGGTTTATATGAAAAGAATTCACACTTTTAAGGCTCAATCTTGGCTAACTAGGGATATAATTTTGTAAAAGAAATGGCTAATGCTCAATATTAAATCAAAGATGACCTAAGATCCTTTCTCAAGTATGTGCATATGTATGTGTCGTATGAACATATTCTTTGTGGGATACATCAATAGACTACTCTAGTTGTGTCAATCAATAATAATTTTAATGAGATTATTCAAGAATAGATAGTGAAAAACCTTACTTGAGTAAATGTTGATTGTCTCTCAAAAGCATCGCAAGGCTTGAAAACTTACCATGGTATTCTTTTTTATCTTCACTGGTTATGTCAGGTTTTTCAAATAATGTCGGTTATATATCAACTCCATTTTCGAGTCTGGTCGTCTTGTACTTTAAGAATAACAAATACCAATGTACATCTGACATTTAAGCACAGAGAAAATACCATTTTTCAAAGACATGTGGTTTCTAAGTTTGGATTGTAAGGTGAGGTGTCAAACCGATTATGTGCTTTAGTCACTTTTGCAATCAATCTCAATATTAACATCTGTTCCTATCAATCCTAATTAACAATGTAATGCTAAATTTAACAAATGCATTTAAAAATATAAATGTTATAAAAAAACCAATTCATTTATTTCATAAAAGATTATCGTTTAGCATAACAAAGATTGAAATCATCCAATAGAAGAAGTAACACAAACATAACCATCCACTCTCAAAGACAAAAATCTCTCTCACTCTCTCTTCTCCCTAGCTCCTCTGGCTCCACCCCTCAAAAGGCTAAGAATCTCCTCATGCTGTCAGAGAATCACATCTTGTTTGGCCTCGATGCCAAGCATGATCTCTCGTAGTGACCGTCGGGTGCTGGTGCTGGTACCTGCCTTAGTCTGGGTCTGTGCCTGTGTCTAGAGCTCTCTTTCATCCTCTGCTTCAAAGGCATCCTGCGCCTCATGGGTTCCCTAAGCCGGTGGCACATCCTGTCTCATCGCCGGGCCGCCATTATAACCTTGGCTCCTACGGAAGGATGCCTTGTTCAATGGCCCCATCGACTTCTGCACTCCCATCTTTGGCCTCACTCTCATTCCATAGTTCAAGCATATCTCCATCATAAGGGTACCAAAGGTGAGTGATTCCTCTTCACGTCACACCCCTTCATCATCTCTATCAAGATCAAGGACGAGAGATCTATGCTTTGGCCTGTCCCTATTGCGTATAACAATCGGGCCATCTCTGGGAAGATCTCATTCTTGCGTTTGATGTGGGTGAAGTTTGAGAGGACAATTAAGTTGAGCATTTTGTATTTGTCGGTCAACTCTCCTTGCCTAACGAATCTCTGTCCTCCCCAAGTAAACGTAGCCAAGCCTGTTAACTCCACACCCACAACGTCTATCCCCACGTTCTTCCTCAGGGGGTAGCTAGACTTTGGTACTCGTGGTACCTTTTATCTTATCTCCCGAATGCAGTCCTCATCCACATTGATGTGGGTTCCCCTTACATAAGTTTTAATCGCCCCATTTACAATCTCAACATTGGAGTAAAACTCCCACACCAACTCCTCATCGGATCTCTACTGTTCCTCAAATAAAAACTCCAACCTCTTGCCTCCATATTCACCAAAATGCCCAAATCCTCAAAATCTGACAACACAATCATTCATTCACAAACAATAGCTTGATTTCAAAAAAAATTTTCTTACCTATCAACTTAGAGAGGGTTAGGAAAGAGAGTTCTATCGTATCTCCGTACTATGGGCGGCCTCCCTTCTCTTTCCTCGATTACTTCTTCCACCATATTTGGCTCTTGGTTGGCTGCATTGCGCCTAACCGGCATTTTCATCCTTGGAGGCATGACTCTTGATTTTGGGGGTTTATGGGCCTGAAAAGTTTGGATTTCTTGTGAGAAAGGGGAGAAATGAGATGCAAATGTGTTTGGGATGCCTGATTTTGGATGAAAATTTGAAATGGATGAGGTTTTGAGGGGTGGGAAGTGAAGGGTCACCGAGGGTTTTGGGGGTTTTGGGTGATTCTGAAATGAAGAAGATGAACTAGGTATTTATAGGCAGGGACCCAACGTTCGAATGTCACTAACGTTCGAATGTTTGTGGAAGGATTTGAAAAATATGGTTCAAACGTTACACTGGCATTCAAACGTGGAGAGCTCCCAATACTTTTGGTGTTCTGTCAGAGGTCAAGTACTATAAGCTCTTGGCGTTCAAGTGTGGGTATAGCATTCGAATGTTTAGTCCTAGTCCAAATGTTACCCAAGCGTTTGAACATCGAGAGGTCCTAGTACTTTTGATGTTTTATCAGAGGCCAAAGTACTGTAAGCTCCTGGCGTTTGAACGTGGGTATGGTATTCGAATGTTTAGTCCCAGTTCAAGCGTTACCTAGAAGTTTGAACGTGGAGAGCTCCCAATACTTTTGATGTTCTGTTAGAGGCCAAAGTACTGTGAAGAGTCAACATTCGAATGTCAATTGGCGTTCAAACGCCTTATCAAAAAATCACAATTTTTATGCACATTTATATACACATTAAAAGAAGGCTATGTTCATAATTTGAACTTTGAAAAAAATCATGGTGTCTTAGGATAAGTCCCTATCCACGCTTAAGGTTGGTATTCTAGGACATTCCTTACTCGGCTCATATTTTATTTCAACAAAAAAGATTTTGTACATTTAAAAAAAAGATATTTACATTTTTTACAAAAAATTTTGGACCTTTGTCTTTCATCCCAAAGACATAGTTTTCCACAATTTTGTCAAAAATCAATCTAATCCAAGTCTTCCTCTATCTCCATGCCATTTGAATGATCAATGACTCTTCTAATTTCCTGTCACTCAAAATGGGTAAGTAAAGTATTGGAATAGCATGGCGTCTCAGGATAATCCTTACTCTGCCCATTCACTATCTAGTCTAATCGATCGAGTGCGCGATTGGAAATTGGTTTAGAACACTAAATATATTCTCTCACGTGAAAGATCCGGCCACATTGTTTAAAGGTACCAAGTCTTTTGGCACGACGACGTTCAGTAAAAGTGCATCTGCCACACAGTGATTTTGCTTGATGTTCTCGAATTGCGATTTTTCTTACCAATCTTACTTTTCTCATTATCATAGAATGCACATCAGGTGGACAAGTGCATAAAATTCCTAAATTGAACCAAAAAAATTTACCATCCATGCTTGTAAAGTTTTAAGACACTCTATCTAGTTCTTTAACGTCTACCAGTCACAAAGATGATTGAAGCTAATTTAAAGACATGATCATCACTATAAAGATTGTAAAAATACGAAATACAAGACATAATACACAAAATGATCGAGAAATTTTTTTTAAAGGCACAAAATATGAACTATAGTTCTCACCCCCCAACCTAAACTCAACATTGTCCCCAATGTTTCAAATTTACCAGTATACGCAAAGTGGAGTTAGGTTTGAAAGTAGAGATTTGTTCATCTGCCAATTCCTACAAACAAAATACACAAATTAATCATTTTTACTAAGATCTGGGTTTTGACTAGGATAGAAATCCTTGTGTGTGAGTGTGACCAGAAGTAGGATACCCATGAGCAAATACAAAATTATAACACAAAACATGAAGCAAAGGATTGTGTCTGTGGAGTGTGTGGCCATGGAGTTGCAGGGGGTGGGTCACTTTACAGAGAATAGAGAAAACGAAGAAGAAGAAGAAGAAGAAAGAAGAACAGTAGTGGAAAGGGAAAATGGGAAAGGGTTGGAGGCCTTATAAAGGCGACATTTCGGGTCGATTTGGGTTGAATTTTTACTGACCCAACCCCTGTTTGTGTCGGCAGGCGCAAATTTGGAGAAATATTCTGGATCCATTAAAAAAATGGTTTCCACATCTTTATTTAAGTCTTCCAAAATTGGTTTCAAACGCTAACCATTGACAGTAAAAATATTACCATTTGATGGGCTTTTCACTTCTACTGCTCCATGTCCAAACTCTTGTTTGGCAATGTAAGGCCCAATCCATCTAGATCTCAACTTATTAGGAAACAGGCAGAGCCTTGAATTGAATAAGAGGATTTTTTGTGAAGGGGTAAAGGTTTTTCTTAATATGTTTTTATCATAAAAAACCTTCATCCTTTCCTTTGCAATTTTTGCATTGACATATGCCTCATTTCTAAATTCCTCTAACTCATTCATCTAAAGTTTTCTTAAGAGTCCATCCTTGTCTAGGTTAAAGTTATTTGTTTTAATGGCCCAGTATGCTTTGTGTTCTAATTTCATAGGTAGATGACAAGGTTTGCCATAGACTACCAGCGTACTATGGTGTTTCCATGACTGTGAACAGTTATTTATCAGAGAAATTTTCATTGATCGGTAGGCCACTCTCATAAAATTCATACGTTAACCTGGATAGATGATCTGCCACCACATTCTCAACACCTTTTTTTATCCTTAATGACCAGATTAAACTCTTCTAATAAGAGTATCCATCATAAGAGCCTTGGCTTGACATCCTTCTTTGTGAGCAAGAATTTTAATGCTGCATGGTCAGTGAAAACAATAACAAAAGAACCAACAAGGTAAGAAAGAAATTTCTTCAGAGCAAAAACTACAACAAGCAATTTTTTTTCAGTTGTGGAATAATTCATTTGAGCATCATTCAAAGTTTTGCTTGCATAGTAAATCACATAGGATTTCTTGTCCTTTCTTTGTCCCAACACAACTCCTACAACATAATCACTTATATCACACATTAATTCAAAAGGTAGAGTCTAGTCAGGAGGTTGTATTATTGGGAGAGAAATTAACATACCTTTAAGCTTATCAAAAGCTTTTTGGCATGCTTCACTCCACACAAAAGATATATCATGACTTAGGAGATGACACATGGGTTTAGATATGGTACTAAAGTCTTTTATGAATCTCCCATAGAACCCTGCATGCCCCAAAAATGATCGGACATCTTTGACAATCTTGGGAGCAGACAAATTTTCAATCAGAACTACTTTTGCCTTGTCAACTTTTATGCCTTCAGACGACACAATGTGACCTAGGACAATGCCTTATGTTACCATGAAAT
This sequence comes from Ilex paraguariensis, assembly GCA_963454935.2. Lineage (NCBI taxonomy): Eukaryota > Viridiplantae > Streptophyta > Magnoliopsida > Aquifoliales > Aquifoliaceae > Ilex > Ilex paraguariensis. The sequence goes on from CAUOFW020002025.1 coordinate 671,228, forward strand.
GACATTTTTCCTAATTGAGCACTAGATTGACTTCCTTACATCTTATCAACATTTTATCCAGATTTGTCAGACACAAATCAAACGAATCCCCATATACAGAAAAATCATCCATGAACACTTCCAAAAATTTCTCAACCATCTCACTAAAAAAACTTAGCATGCACCTTTGGAATGTCGCAGGAGCATTACAAAGTCCAAACAACATCTTTTTTAATGCAAAGGTTCCAAAGGGGCATGTGAATATTGTTTTTTCCTGCTCATCTAGTGCTATCTCAATTTGATTATCCATAATACCCATATAAGAAAGAGTAGAATGCATGTCCTGCAATTATTTCTAAGACTTGATCATAAAAGGAAAAAGGAAAATTGTCTTTCCTATTTACCAAATTGAGTTTTCGATAGCCTATGCACATTCGCCATCCTGTGACGACTAGAGTTGGTACCAGTTCATTATCATCATTTCTAACCACTATGACCTCATACTTTTTGGGCACAACTTGGGTTGGGCTAACCCATTTACTATCAAAGATGAAAAATATTATTCCAGCATCCAAAAGTTTAAGCACCTCGTCTTTACAACCTCCTTCACGTGAAGGTTCAATCGTCGCTGCATTTGACGGGAAGGTTTTGAATCCTCCTCAATGTATATAGCAAGATTACAGATTAATGGACCTATACCTTTCAAATTAGCAATAGTCCACCCAATGGTGCTTTTATGGAGTCTAAGGACTTCAATTAGCTTAGACTCTTGCAACTCTGCAAGCTTAGATAAAATTACCACTGGGTATGACTCGTCCTCCCCTAAGAATGCATATTTTAGGTCAAATGGGAGAGGTTTTAGTTCAGGCTTTGGTGGCTTGACACTTGATGAAAGTGGCTTTGTACCACTTGATGAAAGTTCTTCAAATTTGGGTGCCCATGTCTGAATAGCATGAGTAGGGCAACTCTATGGATTTTGATCATTATCTGTTAACTCATCCAACAGACAGGATTCAACAGAGGTTTCACAAAATGTATCATTCAAATATTCGTGAATCAATGACTCAATAGAATTTATTTCTCTCACTTCCTTGTCCTCTCCTAGGTTCTTGGCAATATTGAAAATATTAAACTTAAGAGTCATATTCCCAACAGTAAATTTCATGACTCCATTCCTACAATTGATTAATGCATTGGAGGTTGCTATAAAGGGTCGATCAAGAATGACGGGAATTTGGTTCTCTAAATGCACTGCTGGCTGAGTGTCCAAAACAATGAAACCAATAGGGAAGACGAAGTTTTCCACCGGAACAAGGACATCCTCAATAATGCCTCTTAGGACTTTGACAGACCTATTTGCCAACTGGAGTGTAATACAAGTGAGTTTGATATTACCCAGACCCAATTGCTGATAGACAGAGAAAGGGAGAAAATTGACACTGGTTCCAAGATCCAGCAGAGCTTGTTCTATTTTGAAGTTTCCAATGACACATGACACAATTGAACACCCTGGATCATTGTGTTTTGGATGGGTTTTGTGTTGAAGTAGGACACTATCTTGTTATGTCAAGAAGGCTCTTTTTTGAACATTTTGGCTTCTCTTGATTGTGCACAAGTCTTTTAGAAACTTGGCATAAGAGGGAACCTGCTTGAATGCATCCAGAAGTGGAATATTGATTTTCATTTGCTTAAAGAGCTCGTAGATTTCTGAATGGTTATTCAACTTTTGTACTATTTTGAGTCTTTCAGGAAAAGGAGCAGGAATAGGACAAGAAGGATCTTTTTCCTTTGATGGTTCTAGCTCTTTTTCAATCACAGGTTCAGGCTCAACTGGTTCATGGACTAGGATTGACTCAGGTCTTAGCTTTGGAATTAACATGTCTCTTATGGTTTTGTTAATCACCCTCCCACTTCTTAGTGTAGTGATAGCTTGAGCTTGGTCTTGTGGGGTTTTCATGATTGAAGTATTTCCCACATGAAATTAACCTTGTGGTTGTTTCGGTTGGGCAAGAAACTTGCCCTTCTCATGTGTGGTCATCGATTGTGTCAGCTTTTAGATGTGGCTTTTGAGATCCTCAAAAGACCGAGTGGTCTGTGCTTTAAAATCATTGAAAGCCTAAGTGGAATTAGTATTGTAGTTCATTTGGATTTGTATGAACTGATTCTACATGCCCATTATATGATAGGGTTTATTCTACCTCTTTCCAATACCCATTTCATCAATTTCAACACAATAGGCAAGTGATATATATAACTCTACCAACCTACCCATTTCATTTAACACCCTAGGTTATAAAACAAACCAAAGTAGGAAGGAACCCTACCTCTTGAAGCGTAAACCACTTGATAGAAGCCTTGAAGAATCCCAAACTTGCCTAAAACCCTTGATTTCTCTAAGCTCATTTTTGGAACTTCGGTCAAATCTATCATTTTTGGTATGGTTTCGTAGGCCACGTCGAGGAGAACGACTTTCCCTCTTGGCTCGAGTTGATTTGAGCACCACAAGGCCATAGATCGTAGAGAGAAGGTGAGAACTCTCTCTTTTTCCCTCTCTTTCTCTCTCACGTTAAAACCGACTGAAGAAATGGGAAGAAATCTCAGATTTCTCCCCTTTTTATACTCTCCAAACACTTGGCCCACAACACGCCACACGTCCTCTTTTTCCCGGTTCCATTTTCGTCCCGAAATGATTTAATTTCGCCCTGATTCAAATTTAAATTATTTTTATTTTAATTTGCCTTAAATTAATTTCTAATTTTTGAAATTTTATTAAAAATCCCATTTTTGGGTCACACAAGACGTGACCGTCTTGTAAAACTCAAAAAATTTGACTTCGTGAGACGAATCCAACGATGAGGTCTATTTCATCATCCGAGATCTAAAAAATTTTAGATTTTTAACCCGTACTGTAGCGGCAATACCCCCTTTTGTAAAAAGTTCAAATTTATCCGGGTTTTCATTCTTCCCCGCTTAAAAGAATTTTGTCCCCGAAATTCACACACACATACACACTTAACCGCATGAATATGCAACAATAATAATATACTTAAAATGATTGAAATGTAGCTCCATCCTCAAACAGGAATAGATAATTGGCACGTATGGTGCCCTCACGCTCCCCTGTCGCCTCCTCCATGCCTCGGTACTTCCATAACATCTTCATTAGCCTCACTGTCTTGCCAATACTTCTACATGATAGCGAAATGGAACACCGCGTGAACACCCGATAGATTTGGTGGTAACGCCAATCTATAAGAGACTGTACCCACCCTCTCGAGTACCTCGAAGGGCCCGATAAAATTCGCCGACAACTTTCTCTATTTTCTGAACCTGACCACTCCCCTCTTAGGCATCACCTTCTAGAAGATGTGATCTCTCACCTCAAACTCCAGAGATTGCCGCCGTCTGTCAGCGTAGCTCTTTTGCCGGCTTTGGGCCATGAGAAGACGCTTCTGTATTAAATCCACCTTCTCCGTGATGTCTCTGATCAAACCTGGACCCGTAGAGGGTCTCTCTCCCACCTCCGTCCAACAAACTGGAGAACAACGAGGTCTCCTATAAAGTGCCTTATAGGGTGCCATCTGAATGCTCACCTGATAACTATTGTTTTAGGTGAATTCCACTAAGGGTAAATGCTCTTGCCAGCTACCCTTGAGATCTAGGACGCATGCCCATAGCATGTCCTCTAATATCTAGATGGTCATCTTCGACTAACCGTCAGTTTGGGGATGAAATGTTGTACTCATTGTCAACTGAGTCCCCATGGCCCGTTGGAAGCTCTCCTAAAAATGGGCTGCGAACTTGGGATCTCGATCTGATACAATAGATATGGGCACCCCATGCAACCGGACAATCTCTCGTATATACAACCTGCAAAATTTCTCTAGTGTAAAGGTCATCCACACTACTAAAAAGTGTGCCGACTTTGTAAGTCGGTCTACTATCACCCATACCGCGTCATGTCCCCGCGATGTCCGTGGCAAGTGGATCACAAAATCCATTGTAACATACTCCTATTTCCACTCAGCTACCTCCAAAGGCTGGAGCAACCCCGCTGGTCTCTGATGCTTAGCCTTAACCTGCTGACACGTGAGACATCGACTGACAAAGTCCCCAACATATCTCTTCATCCCGCTCCAATAGTATTGGCGGCGAAGATCATGGTACATCTTCGTGCCACCTAGATGCACTGTGAATCAGAAGCAATGGAATTCCCTAAGGATCTCCTCTCTCAGATTTGCTAACTAGGGAACCACAATCCTTCCCCTATACCGAAGACTGCCATCTGAGTGAATGGCCCAACCCTCATCTCATGTACCTGATCGTACTCGATCCCTGATGGACAATATTTCTGTGTCTTGTCCCTGGGACTCTATCACTCTACCTAGTAGGGAAGGCGTAGCCACTAAACTCCCCAAAACACCTGAGCTTGACCCCGATAATGCAGCCCAAACTGTCCCACAGTCTCGAGCGTCTGCCATTCTCAGGAAGCCACACTAGGCACGACTCTCCGTCACTTTCGACTAAGTGCATCAGCCACCACGTTTGCATTACTGGGATGATAATGTAAATTGAAGTCGTAGTCCTCCAAGTACTCCATCCACCTACGCTACCTCATGTTGTGGTCTCTCTGAGTGAAGATATACTTCAGACTCTTGTGGTCTAAAAATACCTCAAACTGCTCAGCATATAGAAAGTGTCACAAAGCCTTCAAGGCAAAGACTATGGCTGCCAACTCCATATCGTGTGTAGGATAATTTTGCTCGTGACTCTTTAACTATCAAGAACCATAAGCCACCACCCTCCCGGACTGCATCAAAACACAAACCAGTCCGTCTCTCGAGGCATCATAGTATACTATATACATCCGTCCCCTCTATGAGACTATCAAAATAGGAGCTAAAGTAAGCCTCATCTTTAACTCCTGGAATGCTTTCTCACATGAATCATTCCACTCAAACTTGACCCCCTTTCGGGTCAATCTCGTCATAGGTGCAACTAGTCGGGAGAAGTCCTCGATGAACCTCTTGTAATACCCTACCAATCCCAAGAAATAGCGTATCTCGTAGACTAACTTTGGCCTTTCCCAACTCATGACTGCCTCAACCTTCTCCGGGTCCACGGATACACCCGAAGTCGACACTACGTGTCCTGCAAACTTTACCTCCGTAAGCCAAAATTCACACTTGCTGAACTTCGCGTACAACTGGTGGTCCCTTAAGGTCTGGAGAACAATCTTTAAGTGATCCTCATGCTCCTCCTCAGACTTGGAGTAGATCAAGATGTTGTCAACAAACACCACGATGAACCAATCTAAATAGGATTGGAACACCCTATGCATAAGATCCATGAATGCCGCTGGGGCATTCGTCAATCTGAAAGGCATCACGGTGAACTCAAAATGCCCATACCATGTTTTGAACGCCGTTTTAGGGATATCTGCCTCCCTAATTCTCAACTGATGATAGCCAGTGCGAAGGTTTATCTTGGAGTAGACCCACGCTCCCCCTGTTGATCAAACAGATCTTCAATCCTCGACAAAGGGTATCTATTCTTGATAATAACCTGATTCATCTACCGATAATCTGTACACAATCAAAGGGTCTTGTCCTTCTTCTTGGAAAAAAACACCGGAGCACCCCAAGGTGAAGTGCTCGGTCTAATAAAATCCTTGTCCAACAATTCTTGCAAATGGACCTTTAATTCTTGTAACTCTGCCAGTGCCAATCTATGTGGAGTCATATAAATAGGCGATATACCTAGATGCAACTCAATGCTAAAGTTTACATCCCTATACGGAGGTAATCCCAGTAGTTTGTCTGAAAAAATGTCCTCATACTCATAGACAACTCGAGGTAGACCTAACTCCTGTTTCACCTCGTCCTCCAAAGTAAGGTCTGTAAGCCATCCCATCAACTGCCCATGGCATCGAGAGTCATACATGGCTTGGGGTAAGGCATTGTGCTTTCCCCCCTAAAATTTGAAACAAACACCGTCTGGTGTGTAGGCTGTTATCCTCTTCTGATCGCAATCAATGATGACCCGATGTGTCGCCAACCAATCCATCCTGAGGATAACATCGAACTCTGACATGTCCATAACCCTCAAGTCCATGGTGAGTAGGATTCTCGAGATCTCTAACTCACAACCCGCATATTTGGTCAACATACACCCTAACCCCTGGGGGTGAATTCACATACAATGGCTCTTCCAAGGTGTCAACCTCTAAACTCAAATCCCTTACATATGACGTTGATATGAATGAATGCAATGCACTAGAGTCAAATAACACCCTAGCCCACAAGTGAGAGAGTAAAAATGTACCCTGGATGACTAACAGATCCATTGGCTCAATCTGAGGTGTGATGGTGTAGACACGCCCCTGGGTCCCCGAAGTCCCGACTTGCATTCCCTGCCCTTAGCCTCGACCTATGCCATGGCCCACCTGGCTTGATTACGGAGTCCCCGCTCGTGAAGTGGTAGGGGCCTGAGTAGCACCCTAGAACTGGTATTGGCTTCCTTGACCTATGGTGGGGTAGGGTAGAACAAAATAAATTATTGTGTGCCCCACCGATGACTGGGACTAGGATGTCCCGTAGCTCTGGGATCCCTGCCTCTAAGGACAATCCAACTTCATGCGACCCAACTGATGGCAATAAAAACATGTTCGTTGACCTACCTGGCTGGGAGTCCTAAAGTGTCTCTCACCTTGGGAGGATTGACCTTGGCCTTGGCTTTGATGGCCACAGCCCTGTCCTTGTTGTCTCTGAGGAGTAGAAGTCCTTTGCCTATTTCCTGAGCAATAAGAAGAGTAATGACCCTTCTTCTTCTTGTCCTTGGCACCCGACTCTGGGATACTTCTTGCGTTATCAATCTCTCTCTCAATGGTCATAGCTGTCTCCACCATCGAGTCCAAGTCTTGTAGGAGGAGACCCACAATTTTACCCTAGATAGATAATTTCAACTCATCCTTAAACCTCCTCACTTTGGCCAAATTGGTGGCCACATAATCGTCAGCAAAATGGGCTAATTCGATGAATTTAGCCACATAATCCATCACGGTCATTGTCCGTTGTTTCAAATCCAAGAACTCCCTAGCCATTGCACGTCAAACAGCCGTTGGAAAATACTTGCCCATGAAGAGCTCCCGAAACTCTCCCCATGTTATTTCCTCCAAGTTCCTGGAGTCCTTCGCCCACTTCTACCAAAGTTGGGCTTCTCCCTCTAGCTGGAACGTAGCTAGCCTTACCTTCGTGGCATAGGAGGTGATCTCTATTGTCTCTAAAATCTTGTCCACTTGCCAAAACCAATGGTCAGCTACCATCGAATCTGCCCCTCCCTTAAAAATTGTAGGCTTGTCTGCCTTGAACCTCTGGAGGTTACTTGAGCCTCCTTGTCCGACACTTGTACTAGCCTGTGCAATCGTAGAAACGATAGTACCAATAGCCTCCATAAAGGCTTGCTAGTCAAAGGCCAGTGGTGGTTGATTATTATTCCGCCCACCGCCTCGGCGTCCTCTTCCTCTACTTGCCATCTACACACATGTCAAACAACAATATAGCACCCATTTAGTATCCCAAAGTATGGACTAACTTTGAAACTTTGAGATTCCTCTCCTTGTCTCCCTAGTGGAGCTTATGCCCTCCACTAGTAAACATTTACACCTTGAACTATCTCGTTCCCTTGTTTTTTAACCCCCAAGGTTATGTTTTTTAACCCTAGTGTCTCTCTTCTATAAACATTTTATCATGTATTTCATTCACATAACATATAACACATATCATGTATCATGTTAAAGCACAAAGCTTGAAATGCACAATGAATGCAATGGTCTCGACCCATGCCCCACCAAGCCATAGGTAAATCGTATACCTAGGCTCTGATAACAAGCTGTGATGCCCCTAAAATCAGGGGTCCTTTGTCCGTTGATCATTCGTCAACCCACAAAAATACTAATGGTTGTCACCCAATCCAACATCACGTCTAGAGAATCCCTTTAATCGGGATTGTTACCCACGCATATAACACATGTATATTTTTCTATTTGACCCAATCGGGTCCAACATTTCACAATTTATCTTTATTTTATGTCCATTTATATCATTGGAACCAAAGATCCCAAGGCCCAAAAGTATGGCAAATCGTTATTAAAATTTCAGATTTTTGGAAGGTGTACCGGTATGCCCTACTAGTATGAGTTGCCCACTAGACCTCGCCATATTGGTACGCTCTACCAGTATGAATTGCCCACTAGACCTCGTCATACCGGTACGCCCTACTGGTATGCTCTGCCGACTTTTGCCTATTTTACTTGCTTTTCATTTGCAACTCATTCCAACCTATATTACATCCATCCAACAACTGTATAATTAAGTTTTTCGTTTAATACAAGGTCCATATACATTCTATTACATTCATTTCCTTAAATTTACATATCAAAACTAAGTTTTCATAATTACTTGTACAAAAACTCAAATCAGGCCACATTCCAGCTTTCTTCATACTTGAGGCCTCGAGTGAGAGCGTTCCACCAACGTACCACACGCACCTGAAATGTTTTTCCCTTAAAGGGTGAGTCATGCTCAATAAAGTATTTGCTATAGAGGCTACTCCCCAACCTAAGTGCACATGAATGTCCATGCAACATTTATCAAGCATCAATCCCAAACAAGAATATAATATTTAATATTGAAATTTTAACATTGTCATGCCACGAATGAGATGAGACTCACTCTTGCCCTTAATCTTGAGCCCTCTCCGGCTCCCACAACACTACGCTATACCAATGTGTAATAAATCCGTCATTGATGTTACACATCAATGATAATTTTATTTTTTTATAAAACAAAACCATGTGTCTTGTTGGGTAGCGGACTTTTGGTGTCTCACCGCCGGCTCCGCACACCGATACACTTTTTTGGACTTGCACCGTCGGAAGTGTATAAACCAGTAGCTGGTTCTTGCACCCAAGGGAGAGTCTAGCTCTTCTTGCTATACCTGACACAAGCTTTTCATGCAACCGTGCGACTTAGTCGGATCTTCGATCCAACTTTCTTGAGCTCTCCCATCATCCACCTATGCGGTGTTTGATAAACCATGCACACCCACACCCACACTCATGTTTAATGCCCATGAATGTGATGCCAACATCATTCCCTATATGCAATGAATGCCAATGAGCAATTTCCACCATTCTATTGCCAATTATATCAAAAAGCATATAATTTCACAATTCATCGTAATGCTAACATGTCATAACACATATATTAACATTATATCCAACAACAATTTCCAAGCATTTTAGCACATAGCCTATGCCAATATCACACTTTATTCACAAAGGCATAATGTAAACATGTAGCATGCCCATTTATCAATTTCCACATTTTTCAAGAAATTACTTTGAGTAAATTCTACATGCCCAGTATAGGATAGGGTTTATTCTACGCCTTTCCAATACCCATTTCATCAATTTCAACACAATAGGCAAGTGATATATATAACTCTACCAACCTACCCATTTCATTTAACACCCTAAGTTGTAAAATAAACCAAAGTAGGAAGGAACCGTACCTCTTGAAGCGTAAACCACTTGGTACAAGCCTTGAAGAATCCCAATCTCCCTAAAACCCTTGATTTCTCCAAGCTCTTTTTTGGAACTTCGGTGAAATCCGTCGTTTTTGGTATGGTTGTGTAGCCCACGTCGAGGAGAACGACTTTCCCGAGTTGATTCGAGCACCACAAGGCCATAGATCGTAGAGAGAAGATGAGAACTCTCTCTTTTTCCCTCTCTTCCTCCTTCATGTTAAAACCGGCTAAAGAAATGGGGAGAAATATGATATTTCTCCCCTTTTTATACTCCCCAAACACTTGGCCCACAACGTGCCACACGTCATCTTTTTTTCGATTCCGTTTTCATCCCGAAACGATTTAATTTTGTCCCGGTTCAAGTTCAATATATTTTTATTTTAATTTGCCTTAAATTAATTTTCAACTTTCGCAATTTTATTAAAAATCCCATTTTTGGGTCATCCAAGACTTGATTGCCTCCTCGTAAAACGCAAAAAATCTGACTTTTTGTGACGAATCCAACGGTGAGGTCCATTTCGTGTTCTGAGATCTAAAAAATTTTAGGTTTTTAACCTATACTGTAGCGGTAAATTACCATTTTACCCCCTTCTGTAAAAATTTTAAATTTACTTGAGTTTTACTTTCTTCCCCGTTAAAAGAATTTCGTCCCCAAAATTCACACACATTTACACACTTAACCACATGCATATGCAACAATAATAATATATTTAAAATTATAGAAATGTAGCTTCATCCTCGAACAGGAACTGATAATTGGTACGTATGGTGTCCTCACGCTCCCATGTCGCCTCCTCCATGCCTCAATGCTGCCACAGCACCTTCACTAGCATCACGGTGTTGCCACGTAAAACCTGTTCCCTGCTATCCATGACGTGCACCGGTCCCTCCTCGAAGGTCCCATCTACGTCAACAATCAATTCACCCCAATCCACTACATGTGTCGAATCTGGAGTATACTTCTGGAGCATAGAGACTTGGAACACTGTGTGAACATCCGATAGATTTGGCAGAAACGCCAATATATAAACCACTGTACCGGCCCTCTAGATTACCTCAAAGGAACCAATAAACCTCGGGGACATCTTTCTCTATTTTCTGAACCTGACCACTTCCCTTTTGGGCATCACCTTCAAGAAGATGTGATCTCGCCCCTTAAACTTCAGAGGTCGCCGCCGTTTGTCAGCGTAGCTGTTCTACCAGCTTTGAGTCGTGAGAAGATGCTTTCGTATTAAATCTACCTTCTCTGAGGTGTCTCTGATCAAATTTGGACCCGTAGAGAGTCTCTCTCCCACCTCTATCCAACAAACCAGAGAACGATAAAACCTCCCATAAAGTGCCACATAGGGTGCCATCTGAATGCTTGCCTAATAACTATTGTTGTAGGCGAACTCCACTAAGGGTAAATATTTTTCCCAGCTACCTTTGAGATCTAAGACGCATGCCCGTAGCATGTCCTCTAATATTTGGATGGTCATCTCCAACTGACCGTCAGTCTGGGGATGAAATGGTGTACTCATTGTCAACTGAGTCCCCATGGCCCGTTGGAAGCTCTCCAAAAAATGGGTTGTGAACCTGGGATCCCGATCCGATACAATAGATATGGGCACCCATGCAACTAGACAATCTCCCGTATATATAACCTACAGAATTTCTCCAATGTGAAGGTCATTTGCACTACCAAAAAGTGTGCCAACTTCGTAAGCCGGTCCACTATCACCCACACCGCGTCATGTCCCCGTGATGTCTGTGGCAAGTGGGTCACAAAATCCATTGTGACATGCTCCCACTTCTACTCAGCCACCTCCAAAGGCTGGAGTAACCCCACTGGCCTTTGATGCTCAACCTTAACCTGGTGACACATGAAATATCGACTAACAAAGTCCCTAATATGTCTCTTCATCCCTCTCTAATAGTATTGGCGGTAAAGATCATGGTACATCTTCGTTGCACCTAGATTCATCGTGAATCAAGAGCAATGGAATTCCCTAATGATCTCCTCTCTCAGATCTGCTAACTGGGGTACCACAACCCTTCCCATATACCGAAGACTGCCATTTGAGTGAATGACCTAGCCCTCGTCTCCTGTACCTAATCGTACTCAATCCCTAATAGACAATATCTTCATGTCCTGTTCCTAGGACTCGATCACTCTGCCCAGTAGGGAAGGTGTAGCCACCAAACTCCCCAAAACTCCCTAAGTCTGACCCAATAATGCAGCCCAAATTGTCCCACAGTCTTGAGCATCTGCGATTCTCGGGAAGCCACACTAGCGAAGACTCCCTGTGACTTCCAGTTGAGTGCATCAACCACCACGTTTGTCTTATTAGAATAGTAATACAAATTGAAGTCGTAGTCCTCTAGGTACTGCATCCACCTATGCTACCTCATGTTGATGTCTCTTTGAGTGAAGATATACTTTAGACTCTTGTGGTCTAAAAATACCTCAAACTGCTCACCATATAGATAGTGGCACCAAGCCTTCAAGGCAAAGATTATGGCCGCCAACTCCATGTCGTGCATAGGATAATTCTGCTCATGGTTCTTTAACTGCCAAAAACCATAAGCCACTACCCTCTTGGACTGCACCAAAACACAACCCAGTTCATCTTTGGAGGCATCATAGTATACTATATACATCCATCCCCTCTCCGGGACTATCAAAATAGGAGCTAAAGTAAGCCTCCTCTTTAACTCCTGGAATGCTTTCACACACGAATCATTTCACTCAAACTTGACCCCCTTGTGAGTCAATCTCATAATAGGTGCAGCTAGTCGGGAGAAGTCCTCGATGAACCTCTTGTAATATCTTGTGAATCCCAAGAAATTACGTATCTTTTAGAATAACTTTGGCCTCTCCCAACTCATGACTGCCTCAACCTTCTCCGGGTCCACGAATACACCCAAAGCCGACACCACGTGTCCTAAAAACTTTACCTCTATAAGCCAAAATTCACACTTGTTGAACTTGGTGTACAACTGGTGGTCCCATAAGGTCTGGAGAACAATTCTCAAGTGACCTTCATGCTCCTCCTTGAAATTGGAGTAGATCAGGATGTCGTCAACAAAAACTATGAAAAACGATCTAATAGGGTTGGAACACCCTATGCATGAGATCCATGAATGCAGCCGGGGCATTCTTCAATCTGAAAGGCATCACGGTGAACTCAAAATGCCCATACCGCATTCTAAATGCCGTCTTAGGGTTATTTGCCTCCCTAATCCTCAACTGATGGTAGCTAGTGCGAAGGTCTATCTTAGAGTAGACTCGTGCTCCCCTCAGCTGATCAAACAGATCATCAATCCTTGGTAAAGAGTATCTATTCTTGATAGTAACCTGATTCATCTATCGATAATCTATACACAATCGAAGGGTCTTGTCCTTCTTCTTGGAAAACAACACCGGAGCGCCCCAAGTGAAGTGCTCGGTCTAATAAAACCCTTGTCCAATAACTCTTGCAATTTGACCTTTAATTCTTGTAACTCTATCGGTGCCAATCTATGTGGAGTCATAGAAATAGGCGATGTACCCGGATGTAACTCAATGATAAAGTCTATATCCTTATGTGGAGGTAATCCCGATAGTTCGTCTAAAAAGACGTCCTCATACTCACAGACAATCCAAGGTAGATCCAATTCTTGTCTCACATTGTCATCTAAAGTAAGGCTCATAAACCATTCCATAAACTACCCGTGCCATCGAGAGTCATACACGGCTTGGGGTAAGGCATCATGCTTTTCCTCCTAAAATTTGAAAAAAACACCGTCCGGTGTGTAGGCTGTGACCCTCTTTCAATCGCAATCAATGATGACTTGATGTGCCGCCAACCAATTCATCCTGAGGATAACATCGAACTCCGATATGTCGATAACCCTAAGGTCCATGGTGAGTAGGATTCTTGAGATCTGTAACTCACAACCCTGACATATCTAATCAACACACACCCTAACCCCTAGGAGTGAATTCACATACAACGGCTCTTCCAAGGTATCAACCTTTAAGCCCAAATCCCTCACACATGATGCAAATATGAATAAATGCGATGCACTAAAGTCAAATAACACCCTAGCCCACAAGTGAAAGAGTAGAAATGTACCCTAGATGACTGACTAGTCCACTGGCTCAGTCTGAGGTGTAATGGCGTAGACACGCCCCTCGGTCCCCAATGTTCTGGCCTGCCTGCCTTGCCCTTGGCCTAGACCCATGCCCTGACCCACTTACTGAGTCCCTGCTCGTGAAGTGGTAGGGGGCTGAGTAGCACCCTGGAATTGGTACTGGCTTCCCTGGCCTATTGTGGGGTAAGGCAAAACAAAATAAGTCGGTGTGTGCCCCATCGATGACTGGGACTGGGATGTCCCGTAGCTCTAGGATCCCTGCTTCTAAGGACAATCCAGCTTCAAGTGACTCAGCTAGTGACAATAGAAACATGTTCGTTGACCTACCTGGCTGGGAGTCCTAAAGTGTCTTTCACCTTGGGAGGATTGACCTTGGCCTTCGCTTTGATAGCCACAGCCCTATCCTTGCTGTCTATAAGGAATAGAAGTCCTCTGCCTCTTTCCTGAGCTAGAAGAAGATGATTGGCTCTCCTTCTTCTTGTCCTTGGCACCCGACTCTCGGATGCTTCTTACGTCATCAATCTCTCGCTCAATGGACATAGCTTTCTCGACCATCGAGTCCAAGTCTTGTAGGAGGAAACCCACAATTTTACCCTACATAGATAATTTCAACCCATCATTAAACCTGCTCACTTTGGCCAGATCGGTGGCCATATAATCGTAAGCAAAATGGGCTAATTTGATGAATTTAGCCACATACTCCATCACAGTCAATGTCTCTTCTTTTAAATCCACGAACTCCCTGGTCTTTGCACGTCAAACGACCGCTGGGAAATACTTGCCTATGAAGAGCTCCCGAAATTCTCCCCATGTTATTTCCTCCAAGTTCCTGGAGTCCTTCGCCCACTTCTACCAAAGTTGGGCTTCTCCCTCTAGCTGGAACGTAGCTAGCCTTACCTTCGTGGCATAGGAGGTGATCTCTTTTGTCTCTAAAATCTTGTCCACTTGTCGAAACCAATGGTCGCCTACCATTGGATCTGCCCCTCCCTTAAAAATTGGAGGCTTGTGTGCATTGAACCTCTAGAGGTTACTTGAGCCTCCTTGTCCGGCACTTGCAATAGCTTGTGTAATCGTAGCAACGGTAGTACCAATAATCTCCATGAAGGCTTGTTGGTCAAAGGCCAGTGGTGGTTGATTATTATTCCGCCCATCGCCTTGGCGTTCTCTTCCTCTACTTGCCATTTACACATATGTCAAACAGCAATATAGCACCCATTTAGTATCCCAAAGTATGGACTAACTTTGAAACTTTGAGATTCCTCTCCTTGTCTCCCTAGTGGAGCTTATGCTACCCACTAGTAAGCATTTACACCTTGAACTATCCCGTTCCCTTGTTTTTTAACCCCCAAGGTTATGTTTTCTAACCCTAGTGTCTCTTTTCCACAAACATTTTACCATGTATATCAATTACATAACATATAACACATAACATGTATCATGTTAAAGCACAAAGCATGAAAAGGCACAATGAATGTAATGGTCTAGACCCATGCCCCACCAAGCTCTAGGTAAATCGTATACCTAGGCTCTGATACCAAGCTATGACTCCCCTAAAATCGGGGGTCCTTTGTCAACCGTTGACCATCCGTCAACCCGCAAAAATACCCATGATTGTCACCCAATCTGACATTAAGTCTAGAGAATCCCTTTAACTAGGATTGTTACCCACGAATATAACACATGCATATTTTGCCATTTGACCCAACTGAGTCCAACATATCACAATTTATCTTTATTTTATGTCCATTTATATCCTTGGAACCAAAGAACCCAAGGCCCAAAAGTATGGCAAAGCTTATTATAATTTCAAATTTTTGGAAGGTGTACTGGTATGCCTTACCAGTATGAGTTGACCACTGGACCACGTCATACCGGTACGCCTTACCGCTATGCTCTGTCGACTTCTGCCTATTTTACCTAATTTTCATTTCCAACTCATTACAACCTATATTACATCCATCCAATACATGTATAATGAAGATTTTCATTTAATACAAGGTCCATACACATTCTGTAACACTCCGCATTTTATTTTATATATATGCATATAGATATATATTAAATAATTATTGTAAAAATGGGGATAGGTGTAGCGATGTGTGTTTGAATTTGGTAGATTGGAAATGGAAAAAGGATGAAATAGTGAACAGTGCACGTGAACTGTGCACTGGCTGCAACTTCAAGCCCAATTTAGACCTTGATGTAGTCAATATCTCTTACAACTCAAAACATGAAAGTTGTAGAGTTCTTTCTTAGCTTTCCATAGCATCTTGAATCATCTCAATCAAAGCTCGGATGAGAGAGTTATGCCCCGATAACGAAGTAATATCGAAGCAGCCCATGAACAGTAAAAAAAAAAAATTCGGAATTTCTGTGTTTAAAAACACAAATTTCAGCCTTTACTCTCATTTCTCTCATTCCAGTCTCAACCCACTCCTCTTAGGACTCTAGAGGAAGAGAGAAGGATAAAACACAAGATCAAGAGGAGATCTATACTTCAAAGAAGATCAAATCTTCATCTTCTTCACACTAAACCTAGGTTTTTAAGAACATTGAGGTAGGGTTTTCTTTCATCCTTGTCCATTGATGTTAGGGTTATTATACATGTAGAATTTGGCTCTTAATAGTATGTATTTGTTATGGGTTCCTTGTTCCTTGGTATGTTTACAAACATTCCCATGATGTGAACAAAATGATGGTTGGAAATCCATCAAACTCTAGTTTTTGGGGGAAATATGAATTTTTCTCTATTTCTTCACATCATCTTGATTTTGAAAATTCTAGAACTTTGTGTTGGGTATTAAAATGATTGTATTCATGATCTCATGCTTATTTCCTTTAAACTTGTCTCTTGTTACATGATTTGTGAAATGGGTATATTTTCTTAAATTGTTCTATTATGTATCTTGCTTGTGAAAATTTGGGGAAACATCATGGAATTTGCTTGTATATGAGGTTGAGTATATTGTTGGTATGTCACTCTTGTGTATGGTGTTGTGAGGGACTTGGATTACCTTCGAAAACTGCCGTAGAGCGTTAGAGATTAGTCTATCCCAATGGGGGGGTGAGATGGCTGCCTAATGCTCGTAGTGGATCACTGTGGTGACAGTGACCACTATTGTTCACGGATACCGGGGAAAAGGGTTAGTATACTAGACACCTTGGGAGGATCTCGTCAATGCCGTATAAGATGGTACACGCCCTTCCTAAATTGGTCTGTGATTGTTAGTGGAAATGGGTGAACGAGGTAGAATCGTCGGGTAAATTCATGAGAAGCGACAACCTACTTGAGTGGTACCAAATAGAATTTTTTGTTCATTGTACCAAATATTATTTTTCCAAGAGTTTCGGGTAGTATGGGATGCCGCGATACCTTGTGGAAATGGTGTATGGTGGAGTGGATTATGTTGGAAATTGTTTGTCAATTAAACGTGATTTTATTCTCGTTCAAGTCCTTATTATTGTACAAACTTGAGATCTCCTTTAAAATGTCCTTACTTTACTTTAAAATTCATTTATATGTATGTGCGAAACGTGACCTACCTGTTTTACTTGATTTCAAAACCTTGAATGGGTTTGGAAGGATCCTCCTACAGAGCCTTGTGCTCACCCCCGTACTTCCCCACCTTTCAGATTTTGCCTTTGACGAGGAGCTGGGAGTCGAGGGGCCGACATATTTGGAGACTCCAATAGAAGGGAGCGTGGATCCCGAGGTGGATGCTTAGAGCGACCCCCCTTTCTTTTGTTATAGACTTGGATAATCTTTTGGGAGAATTGTATAGCCTAGTTTTTATTTTATAAATTTCGCTGTGTATTATAGTACTTTTGTGGGAATGTAAAGGCCATAACTTGGCCTATTCTTTTGGGATAACATGTAAATTGGATGGATTGATTTTATGGTAGTTAAATGGACCCGGTGTGGTCATTACAGTAGAATTGCACAGGTTGTGTTTTGGGTAGAGCTTCCCGAACAGAGGAGACTCTGCCCAAATTTTGTTAAAATATGAATGGTGGATGAATGAAACTTTCGTCGTGATGGATTTACTTAATGCTCTCATGTGGTGAATGGTTTTTAGAATGTAATGTCACCCAAGGGGTTTTTGGGGCGTTACAGATTTGGTATCAGAGCCTAGGCTTTAGGTCTTACATGGGAGCTGTAGGTTATGGATTACCAGTCGGGAAGTAGGATTAAGTTGAAGGAAATTGTTGGTCTAATTTTATATGAACCTTATGCTGTTGATTAAAGTGATATTTAGGATGTCTTGTACATCAATGAAACTAAATTGTGAATTGATATGCAGGATGGACGGTGAACGGGTACGTGGACGTGGACGTGGGCGTGGTCGTGGGCGTGGTGGTCAAGCAAATCCACCACTTCCACCACCTCTCGACGCCATACAGGGTATTTACCAATGTTTAAGGGAACTCACCACCCTAGTGCAACAACCAGGTGGGAACAACCACCACAACGGTGGAGTTCGTCCTTTAGTCCAAGTACCGGGCAACGGCGATGAGAACCGAAGGATGGTGGCTCTTCGAGAATTTCTACGGCAACACCCACCCACCTTCCAAGGGAGCTCCAATCCCTTAGATGTGGATAGATGGATCCGCCGGGTGAAAAAAATTTGTGATGGAATGGGGATCGCCGGGGACCTTCGGGTTGGCTTGGCTACCTATTTGTTGGAAGGGGAGGCCGATTACTGGTGGGAGTCAGTGAAGAAAAGGAGGGACACTAATACGCTCACTTGGGAGGAGTTTGAGCAAAGCTTCAACGACAAGTATTTTCCAGAGTCTGTCAGAGATAAGATGAGTGCAGACTTTCTAGCCTTGCGGCAGGGCAGTATGACCGTGGCTGAGTATGAGAGGAGGTTCGATGAGCTATCCCGTTATGCTTCAGAGTTCATATCCACCGAGGATAGGAGGGCCAAGCGCTTCGAGCAGGGTTTGAGACCGACCATCAGAGAGAAGCTTGTGGCACTTAGAATCCGGGACTACAGAGATTTGGTTGACAGAGCGGCATTGGTGGAGAGAGACATTGATGACTCTCAGAGGAGACAGAGCTATGCTAGAGGAGGCCCGATCCGTACAGGTGCCAGTAGCAGTGGAGCACCGAGGGCGTTACCATATCGTCGCCCCGATCAAGCGGTGGGGCAGAGACCTCTTACAGTCCGAGGAGAGGGGCATGCCCCGACTAGACCAAGCACTGACCCTCGTCAATGCTTTGCTTGTGGAGGTGTAGGGCACTTCCGAAACAACTGCCCGTCACTTCCACCCAAGACCAATCAATCAGCCGGGCCATCAAATGCAAATAGGCCCCCTCCACCACCGAGACCATTGAGAGCTCAAGCCCCCGGTGATGCCAATCTGGGGAGGGTATTTGCCTTAATCCAACCGGAGGAGGATGCCTCCAATGCCGTTGTGGAAGGTATCATTCTTCTCTACAATTCTTGGGCCCGAATCTTATTCGATCCTGGTGCTACTCATTCTTTTATACGTACTGCATATGCTATGAATTTGGGATTGGATTTCGAGAAGTTAGAACATGCTTTGACTGTTGACTTGCCTACGGGAGAACAGTTGGGTACTAGCCGAGTCTGCAAGGGTTGTGTGCTTCGTATTGGGGAGCACGAATTGATTGTGGATTTGATTGCTTTAGAGATGAAGGGGTATGACGTGATTTTTGGGATGAACTTGTTATCCACTTTTCATGCGATAATGGATTGTTTCCGCAAGCGGATTACATTTCAATTGCCGGGAGGAGTAATTTTCAGTTTTGTGAATAACCGAGATTCTTTCCATCCATTTCCTACTACGGGAAGTAAATTCTTAAAAGCTAAGGCAGGGAGCCACTTGAGTTTCTTGGCTAGCTTGATGGGAGATGATCGGGATAGATCCCACTCGGGTATGGTGTTGATTATATCGGATTTTCTGGATGTCTTCCCAGATGAATTACCCGGGTTACCGCCACAGAGAGAGATTGAGTTCGCAATCGATCTTTATCCGGGAACCGAACCTATTTCTATTGCTCCTTATCGGATGGCGCCTTTGGAGTTGAAGGAGCTAAGGAAGCAATTGGACCACTTGTTGGCAATTGGATTCATCCGTCTGAGCACTTCACCTTGGGGAGCCCCGGTCCTCTTTGTGAAGAAGACGGATGAAACACTTCGGTTATGCACAGATTACCGACGGTTGAATCGGGTGACGGTGAAGAACAAGTACCCCTTGCCGCGCATTGATGATTTATTTGATCAATTGAGGGGTTCTAAGTTCTACTCCAAGATTGATCTCCGCACCGGGTACCATCAACTGCGTATCAAGGAGGAGGATATTCCTAAGACTGCTTTTCGTACTCGGTATGGTCACTTCGAGTATACGGTGATGCCGTTCGGATTGACTAATGCTCCAGCAGCCTTCATGGATTTGATGCACAGGGTATTCCGGCCATATCTAGATCAATTTGTCATTGTGTTTATTGATGACATATTGATTTATTCCCGGACACAAGAAGAACATGCACATCATCTCTCGGTTGTGCTACAAACATTGAGAGAACATAAGTTATATGCGAAGATGAGCAAGTGTGAGTTTTGGATGAAGGAAGTGAAGTTCCTTGGCCATGTTGTGTCCGAGCAAGGGGTAGCGGTTGATTCCTCGAAGATTGAGGCCGTGATGCAATGGGAACCACCAAAGAATGTGACAGAAATACGTAGTTTCTTGGGGTTAGCCGGTTACTATCGTAGGTTTGTGGAAGGTTTTTCCAAGCTTGCGATGCCGATGACTCGCCTTACCAAGAAGGGGGAGAAATTTGTGTGGACTCAAGCGTGTGAATTAGCTTTTCGCACCTTGAAGGAAAAGTTGACGACGACACCGATCCTCATTATTCCGAACAGTGGGGAAGGTTACGATGTTTACACCGATGCTTCACTACGAGGCTTGGGATGTGTGTTGATGCAAGGAGGCAAGGTGGTTGCTTATGGCTCGAGGCAACTCAAGATTCATGAGCAGAACTATCCCACTCACGACTTGGAGCTAGCCGCTGTGGTTTTTGCTCTTAAGTTGTGGAGGTGTTACTTGTATGGAGAGAAATTTCAAGTGTTCTCGGATCATAAAAGCCTCAAGTATGTGTTCACACAGAAAGAATTGAATCTCCGGCAGAGAAGGTGGATTGAGTACTTAGAAGATTACGACTTCACTCTCAACTATCATCCGGGGAAGGCTAATGTAGTAGCGGATGCATTGAGTAGGAAGTCTCAGGGTGAAATCAATGTCCTTGCGGCTAAACGGTGGAAAATGATTGATACGTTGGAGGAGTTTGATCTATGGGTTAATGGACCGGAGGATCGACCATGTTTGTTTAACCTAGTAGCTCAACCAATCCTCCGACAAAGGATTGTGGAGTTGCAACGGTTAGATCCCGAGTTGACAGAAATTCGGGATAAATTGGAGAGGAATGAGATTGTTGAGGATTGGTCTATAAAGAATGAGGAGTTACAGTTTGGGGAAGATTATGCGTGCCAAACGACGACCAAGTGAGGGAAGAAGTGTTGGGAGAGTGTCACCGATCGAAGTTCTCTATACATCCGGGGAGTACAAAAATGTATAGAGATATGAAACGACAATATTGGTGGAGTGGAATGAAGAAGGATGTAACAAAGTTCATTTCAAGGTGTGCCGTATGTCAGCAAGTGAAGATTGAGCACCAACGACCTGGAGGATTATTACAGTCTCTGCCTATCCCGGAGTGGAAGTGGGATCATATCACCATGGACTTCGTGTCGGGTTTTCCACGGACTTCAAGAGGGCATAACGCCGTATGGGTTATCGTAGATCGACTCACCAAGTCAGCTCACTTTTTGGGGATGAAGACCACAGACTCATTAGAGATCTTGAGCCGACTGTACATTCGAGAGATTGTTCGATTGCATGGAGTTCCACTTTCTATCGTGTCGGATCGCGATTCTCGTTTTGTGGCTCGTTTTTGGCAAAGTCTACAACAAGCTATGGGGACAGAGTTACATTTCAGCACAGCCTTTCACCCTCAAACAGATGGCCAATCCGAGAGAGTGATACAGATTTTGGAAGACATGTTACGGGCTTGCGTGTTGGACTTCAAAGGGAGTTGGAGCAATCACTTACCGTTGGTGGAATTTGCGTACAACAACAGTTACCAAGCGAGTATCGGAATGGCACCGTATGAAGCTTTGTATGGAAGACCATGTAGATCCCCGATGTGTTGGTTGGAAGCCGGAGAGAGTAGTATGTTTGGGCCCGAGATTGTACGGGAGACAACGGAGAAGATTTAGCTCATTCGGGAGAGATTACGCACAGCACAGAGTCGACAAAAGAGCTATGCGGATAGGAGAAGAAGGCCTTTGGAATTCAAGGAGGGAGATTTTGTATTTCTTAAAGTGTCACCCAAGAAGGGCGTACTTAGATTCGGTAAGAAAGGAAAACTCGCTCCAAGGTACATCGGTCCATTTGAAGTGATCAAGACAGTGGGCAAAGTAGCATACCAACTTCGGCTACCAGTATCGTTGTCAGGAGTTCATGACGTGTTCCACGTTTCGATGTTGAGGAAGTGTCAACCAGATACGTCATATGTCGTGGATTTGGAGGATATTGAAGTGCAAGATGGAGTCACCTATGAAGAGCAGCCGGTGAAGATTCTTGATATCCAGGAGAAAGTGCTTCGCAACAAGGTAATCCAGCTGGTGAAAGTCCGTGGCAACATCATGGCGTAGAGGAAGCAACTTGGGAACCGGAGTGGGAGATGCGAGAGAAATATCCATATTTGTTCGATACTTGAGGTAAGTTTCGAAGACGAAACTTTCTTTAAGGGGGGTGGATTGTAACACTCCGCATTTTATTTTATATATATGCATATAGATATATATTAAATAATTGTTGTAAAAATGGGGATAGGTGTAGCGATGTGTGTTTGAATTTGGTAGATTGGAAATGGAAAAAGGGATGAAATAGTGAACAGTGCACGTGAACTGTGCACTGGCCGCAACTTCAATCCCAATTTAGACCTTGATGTAGTCAATATCTCTTAAAACCCAAAACATGAAAGTTGTAGAGTTCTTTCTTAGCTTTCCATATCATCTTGAATCATCTCAATCAGAGCTCGGATGAGAGAGTTATGCCCCGATAACGAAGTAATATCGAAGCAGCCCATGAACAGTAAAAGAAAAAAAAATTCGGGATTTCTGTGTTTAAAAACACAAATTTCAGCCTTTACTCTCATTTCTCTCATTCCACTCTCAACCCACTCCTCTTAGGACTCTAGAGGAAGAGAGAAGGATAAAACACAAGATCAAGAGGAGATCTATACTTCAAAGAAGATCAAATCTTCATCTTCTTCACACTAAACCTAGGTTTTTAAGAACATTGAGGTAGGGTTTTCTTTCATCCTTGTCCATTGATGTTAGGGTTATTATTCATGTAGAATTTGGCTCTTAATAGTATGTATTTGTTATGAGTTCCTTGTTCCTTGGTATGTTTACAAACATTCCCATGATTTGAACAAAATGATGGTTGGAAATCCATCAAACTCTAGTTTTTGGGGGAAATATGAATTTTTCTCTATTTCTTCACATCATCTTGATTTTGAAAATTCTAGAACTTTGTGTTGGGTAGTAAAATGATTGTA
This sequence comes from Ilex paraguariensis, assembly GCA_963454935.2. NCBI lineage: Eukaryota > Viridiplantae > Streptophyta > Magnoliopsida > Aquifoliales > Aquifoliaceae > Ilex > Ilex paraguariensis. The sequence continues at coordinate 694,563 of CAUOFW020002025.1, forward strand.
TTCATGATCTCATGCTTATTTCCTTTAAACTTGTCTCTTGTTACATGATTTGTGAAATGGGTATATTTTCTTAAATTGTTCTATTATGTATCTTGCTTGTGAAAATTTGGGGAAACATCATGAAATTTTCTTGTATATGAGGTTGAGTATATTGTTGGTATGTCACTCTTGTGTATGGTGTTGTGAGGGACTTGGATTACCTTCGAAAACTGCCGTAGAGCGTTAGAGGTTAGTCTATCCCAATGGGGGGGGGGTGAGATGGCTGCCTAATGCTCGTAGTGGATCACTGTGGTGACAGTGACCACTATTGTTCACGGATACCGGAGAAAAGGGTTAGTATACTAGACACCTTGGGAGGATCTCGTCAAGGTCGTATGAGATGGTACACGCCCTTCCTAAATTGGTCTGTGATTGTTAGTGGAAATGGGTGAACGAGGTAGAATCGTCGGGTAAATTCATGAGAAGCGACAACCTACTTGAGTGGTACCAAATAGAATTTTTTGTTCATTGTACCAAATATTATTTTTCCAAGAGTTTCGGGTAGTATGGGATGCCGCGATACCTTGTGGAAATGGTGTATGGTGGAGTGGATTATGTTGGAAATTGTTTGTCAATTAAACGTGATTTTATTCTCGTTCAAGTCCTTATTATTGTACAAACTTGAGATCTCCTTTAAAATGTCCTTACTTTACTTTAAAATTCATTTATATGTATGTGCGAAACGTGACCTACCTGTTTTACTTGATTTCAAAACCTTGAATGGGTTTGGAAGGATCCTCCTACAGAGCCTTGTGCTCACCCCCGTACTTCCCCACCTTTCAGATTTTGCCTTTGACGAGGAGCTGGGAGTCGAGGGGCCGACAGATTTGGAGACTCCAATAGAAGGGAGCGTGGATCCCGAGGTGGATGCTTAGAGCGACCCCCCTTTCTTTTGTTATAGACTTGGATAATCTTTTGGGAGAATTGTATAGCCTAGTTTTTATTTTATAAATTTCACTGTGTATTATAGTACTTTTGTGGGAATGTAAAGGCCATAACTTGGCCTATTCTTTTGGGATAACATGTAAATTAGATGGATTGATTTTATGGTAGTTAAATGGACCCGGTGTGGTCATTACAGTAGAATTGCACAGGTTGTGTTTTGGGAAGAGCTTCCCGAACAGAGGAGACTCTGCCCAAATTTTGTTAAAATATGAATGGTGGATGAATGAAACTTTCGTCGTGATGGATTTACTTAATGCTCTCATGCGGTGAATGGTTTTTAGAATGTAATGTCACGCAATGGGGTTTTTGGGGCGTTACACATTCTATTACATTCATTTTCTTAAATTTACATATCAAAAGTAAGTTTTCATAATACTTGTACAAAAACTCAAATAAAGCCACATTCTGGCTTTTTTCATACTTGAGGCCTCGAGTGAGAGCCTTCCGCCAACGTACCACCCGCACTTGAAATTTTTTTCCCTTAAAGGGTGAGCCATGCTCAATAGAGTATTTCCTACGGAGGCTACTTCCCCAACCTAAGTGCACATGAATGTCCGTGCAACATTTATCAAGCAACTGTCCCAAACAAGAACATAATATTTAATATTGGAATTTTAATGTAATGCCATGAATGAGATGAGACTCACTCTTGCCCTTTAATCCTGAACCCTCTTCGGCTTCCACAACACTATACTATACCAATGTGTAATAAATCCGTCATTGATGTTACACATCAATGATAATTTTTTTTTTTATAAAACATAACCATGTGTCTTGTTGGGTAGCGGACTTTTGGTGTCTCACCGCCGGCTTCGCACACCAATACACATTTTTTGACTTGCATCGTCGGAAGTGTATAAAACCAGTAGCCGGGTCTTGCACCCGAGGAAGAGTTTAGCCCTTCTTGCTATACCCGACACAAGTTTTTCATGCAACCGTGCGACTCATTCAGATCTTTGATCCAACTTTTCTGAGCCCTCCCATCATCCACCTATGTGATGTTTTATAAACTATGCACACATACACCCACACTCATGTTTAATGCCCACGAATGTGATACCAACATCATACCCCATATGCAATGAATGCCAATGAGCAATTTCCACCATTCTATTACCAATTATATCAAAAAGCTTATAATTTCACAATTCATCATAATGCTAACATGTCATAACACATATATTAACATTATATCCAACAACAATTTCCAAGCCTTTTAGCACATAGTCTATGCCAATATAATACTTTATTAACAAAGGCATAATGTAAACACGTAGTACGCCCATATATCAATTTTCATATTTTTTAAGAAATTACTTTGAGTAAATTCTACGTGCCCATTATAGGATAGGGTTTATTCTAACCTTTTTCAATACCCATTTCATCAATTTCAACACAATAGGCAAGTGATATATATAACTCTACCAACTTACCCATTTCATTTAACACCCTAGGTTGTAAAATAAACCAAGGTAGGTAGGAACCCTACCTCTTGAAGCGTAAACCACTTGGTAGAAGCCTTTAAGAATCCCAATCTCGCCTAAAACCCTTGATTTCTCTAAGCTCATTTTTGGAACTTTAGTGAAATCCGTCATTTTTGGTATGGTTGCGTAGTCCACGTCGAGGAGAACGACTTTCCCTCTTGGCCCGAGTTGATTCGAGCACCACAAGGCCATAGATCGTAGAGAGAAGATGAGAACTCTCTCTTTTTCCCTCTCTTCCTCTCTCACATTAAAACCGGCTGAATAAATGGGGAGAAATCTGATATTTCTTCCCTTTTTTATACTCCCAAAACACTTGGTCCACAATGTGCCACACGTCCTCTTTTTCTCGGTTCCATTTTCGTCCCGAAATAATTTAATTTCGTCCTGGTTCAAGTTTAAATTATTTTTATTTTAATTTGCCTTAAATTAATTTTTAAATTTTATTAAAAATCTCGTTTTTGGGTCACTCGAGACTCGACTGTCTCGTAAAATGCAAAAAATTCGATTATCTCAGAATTTGACAAAGATTGATGGGGTAGCTAGATTTCGCGGGACGAATCCAACGGCGAGGTTTGTTTCGTCATCCAAGATCTAGAAAATTTTAGGTTTTTAACCCATACCATAACGATAAATTATTGTTTTACCCTTTTTGTAAAAGGTTTAAATTTACCCGGGTTTTATAGGTTGTGTGTTTCTCCAACTGATGTTCGGGTGATTCTGCCACCCTGGATTATTATATGTTTAAGAATACGGGTTGGAATAAAGCTTGTTGAAGTTGGAAATTGCATTTGTTTGTTCCAACAAGACTTCTTTGAATGCCGAAATGGTAGGACACTCCATAGTAAGGTGTTATGTCAATGCATAAATCCCACACACTTGTTCTGTAGGAGGGCCAACCAGTAGGTCTGAGGTATATAAACCATCACACAACAACTTCTTAAGTTAGCTTGTGATATCCATTACAATTGATTAATCCAAGTGAACCAGAAGGACAAGCCATTCACGAGGAGTACTTGAATTACTCAATTGTTCCCATGATAATAAGTGCGTACACAATAAACCATAACACAACAACTTCTTAGGTTAGCTGGTTATAGATGTGCCAATTGACTAATTCAAGTAAACTAGAAGGACAAGCCATTCATGAGGAATACTTGAATTACTTAATTGGTCATCTTTTTATATATACTAGTAGAACATCCTCAGCATTCCGGTGGAGGTCAAGCCATACCGATGGAATACCATAGATATTTGACTGGCAATATTATTATGTATACCAGTTAAACGACCTTAGTAATCCAGAAGGACAAGCCATTCATGAGGATCATTTAGTTTTGTACCATGCATCAGTAGAACATCCTCAGCATTTCGGTGGAGGTCAAGCCATACCAATGGAACACCGTAGATATTTAACCAGTAGGTTGATGATGCACTGATGACATAATATATATATATATATATGTATATGAATAAAACATCAGTATTTCTAGAAGTTAACCAATATTATACATATATTTACCTCTCACTAGAGGATATAAGTAACTACTGACACCCCATTACTATAGACCAGCAAGGAGTGTAGATAGTTTTCATTACAAGAGTAAATATAATACTGAATTGGATACTTCTTTCACAAGGAACAACTAAAATACAACCACCCTTAATATCAGTTAAGACACAAAGGTGGCAACAGTTCAACTATCTGAATTGAAAGATAACAAAGAAATGTAGAAATACAGAGTTTTGGCTGGAGTGTATGACGGACTGAATTTGTGTGTAACTTCCTCTTTCTCTCTTTCTCTTTCTTTTTCTCTTTTCTCTCTTGTTGGAATTCTCTTTGGAGCCTCCTGTATGCCCGGTTGTTTAAAGCATGAAGGAGGGCACTCCTATTTATAGAAGAAAAGAAGCAGGAGGAGGAGGGATTAGTTTGAACTGCCAAGCCTGGCCGTCCGGACGGCCCCCCTCACCGTCTAGACGGTGGGGCTTTGCTGGATGCTTATCCTCTTGTGTGTTGGCTTGTCTTGAAAATATTATACTTTGTCCCTTTGTTCTTTCAAGCTTTGACAGATTGTTCCTCGTATTTTCTAGTAATTACACATGAAACCCTGAAAAGTTTATACATAACACACGTAAAACTTGATTTTTAGCACAAACCCTAATTGACAATTTTTGATTGATTTATCTTACATAATTAGTTTAATTATTAAATTAATTTATACATTAATTAGGGTTAATCACACCCCCCAACTTAAACTTTACTAGTCCCCAGTAAATTATAAAAATGAAAGTATAATACAAACAGAGGTAAAATCATTTTTGTAGATTTTTTTCACGATTGCATTTAGCATATGCACCAAACCTTTAAACCTCTAGGCGATCCCTAGTGGACTAGTTTTGTCTCGTGAAGGTTTTCAGTGAAGCTACCTACAAACTTCAGGAGGTAGGAGTTCATAATTCAAATTTTTCATAAGTAAGATTAAATCAATATTCCTGTGCATTGCTAGAATATTTCCTTTTTCTGATCACTATAAGAGTAACATACGTTAGTTGTAATATTATCTATATAGTTTTAGAAAAACGTGTGTGTGTGTGTAGTGATTTTTTTAATTTCAAAAATTACTTGAGAAATATTACCCTCTTTCATGGTAGTCTTGATGTCAATCCTTCCTTGGAATACACTTAGCAAATAATACACACATGTTATAGTGACTATTACTTGAATAACTACATGTGAATGGAATTTTGTCAACAAAGCAAATAATTTTGCATGTAGTTAATCAAAAAGAGCGGCTATTCAAATGAACTTGGAATTTGATATAATCTCATGAAAGAATATTAACACTATATTAAACATACTGTTAACATTTTCCTTTTAGAGTGATAGGATTAATACAAATGCATGATTTTTGGAATCAAAAAGGAATTTATTTGGGTTGTAATGTGGCCAATGGTTTAAGGTTTATGAAATGACGTCAGTGGAATGCAAACGCTATCTTTTACTATTGTGTGGCACACCTCATTCTCTTCTTCGCATGATTTTGCATGTTTATCCTTTTTCATTTTTTCCACTTGTCACTTTCTTGGCTCTTTTCTTTCTTTTGAAATTTATTTCTCAGATAAATCTTTTGCCTTTTCTTGTCCTTTTCTATATTTTCTCCTCCTCCTGTTTTTCCATATTCTGTTGATTTAAAGGAAGGTACAAGAAAATTAGATAGCAAGGGGAGGTTTAATATATTTTTATCTAGCTCGGGTATTTCTTGGGTTTTAAGAAAAGAATGTATACTTTTTTCAGGCTCAATCACGGCTGACTAAGGATATAATTTTGTAAAAGAAATGGTTAAGGCTCGAGGTTAATTAAAAATGGCCTAAGATTATTTTCCAGAAATCATATATCTATATTTCTTCTAAATAAAAATTCAAGGACAATGCTAAGAATATAATTCAATAAGTGTTAATCAAAACAAAGTTAATGAGATTATTCAAGGAAAATTTACTACTGAATCTAAGATTCGTATTTGAGTAGATGTAGAATATCTCTCCAAGAAAGATTGGATCAAGATCAGCAATAGGTCTTATATCTCCACTATATATGCAAAGATTGTAATATTTCACACGGTTTTTAACAATAAAGAAATATAAATGTGTTTTTAAGAATAAGTTTAAACAAAAATATTTAGATAATACACAAATAAAATATGAAAATCCCGCATGATCAGATTAAGACTATTCTTGCTAAACATGAGAATATTTAATCTAATTTAACTATGAATTATATGAACTAGTCTTTCTAACTTAAGAGTATTGGTTCCATAAATATAAAAACATACTTAAACGCTTTCTCAATAGCCTCAAGATTTCTACTTGTCTCAGCTCATAATCATTTATACGTTGATTGATCTCTGTGATACTAGTACCGAGTTGGGTAACAGTGGTTCCGATCTAGTTAATCGTGGTCTCCAATCCTAGCAAAATCTGCCTATCTGTTCTATTATCTACCGGTATGTATAACTGATGCTCTTGTGGCTGCTGCTGTTCTGGTGGGATAAATTCTTCAGGACCTTGGAATGACTCCTCTTGTGGTGGAGGTGGTGCTTCTAGTTGTTCTTTAGGCTTCCCTCCATTACTCTTATTTAAAGAAGTTTTATTTAACAGTCCAACATGTTCCACCATTTTCCATATAGGATCAATAATCATGCCCTTGTTTTTGCATAGTTGAGAAACTAACATAGCATAGGGGAGTGAGGGTTTCTTTCTATCCACAACAAGCAACATTTGATCCATGACTAAGTTTGGAAGTCAATTGTGTGCCCCATCCCAAATGCATATAACAAATAAGCTTGCTCAGTATAAATTTGATTCTTCTGGGCTCTGGGTAGCAAATTGTTCACTGTTATCAAATTCAAAATTCGATATTTATCAATCAGATCCCCTTGTTTTATATATTTGTTTGGTCTACCCCAAGAAAACTTTGGATTACAGGTTACTTCTCTTCCTATATCATTTAAATAAGGTAATTTAGTATTGGGATATTATGGGTTTTTTGGTTTTTGCATAGGTTGAAAAAATTCGGCTATATTAGCCAGCGTAACTTGAAAAACAATACCCCATACAAACACACGCAATTGTCTTTCCCCAATTGTCTCATCATTATTGTAAAACTCATGAATTAAACAGTCATAAGCAGGAGCAATAAATCTAACATAATGCAACCATCCTCTTGTAGCAAGAATTTGTCTTTCTCCTATGTTCTCAAAATCTTTGTAAATAACTGGCCTTTAAAAAATGATAGTTTTAGTCAAAAATTTAGCATCATACCAGGCCTATTGTTCAAAATTCTCAAACATCACCTCATTGAAGATATTGCCTGGTCTAGGATGTTATGGAGGTGGTTGAAGTTGATTCGTTTGTCCACGACGTGAAGATCCTCTTGTTTGCCATCTTAAATCCATGTTTTTCTTGATTTTTCTTCAAATACTCCATTTCAACTGATTTCAATTAGTAGACAAATTTAAAATATGATGGGTAAGAGAATAATCAGAGCCAATTTGACAAAAAACGGACGAGTGTAGCAGATTTGAGAGCTTCTCTTTGGTGATTTTTGGCTTTTTTTGAATTTTGGCTTGCGAGGGAGTGAAACTGATCGGTTGTGTTGCATGAAGATGTATATATATATATATGGTACTACCATCCGGACGCTAGGCCCACCGTCCGGACAGTGCTGCCTTGTTGGTTTTTGTAGATTGTTTCTTTGATTTTCTGAAATTCTATTCTTCCTCTTAAATTCCTGCAGTCTTCAAAATTTAAATACAACTTTATATTTTCTACAAAACATTGCTAATCACTCTTTTTATTGTTACAAAAATTGGGGGTTTTTAATTTTTTAATTTTATTTGTTATTTGTTATTAACTAATTTTCCTAATTAATTTATAGTTATTTACATTTATTTATAGTGATTTACAAATATGTATAATTATTTATAATTATGTACAATTCTTCCAAAAAATCATACATCAATTGATCATATTGATTCAGAGTCAGAACTGTTTGAGTCAATATTATCAGTGATACGATTAACTTCATTTCTTATGTATCTTGTTAACATTGGGGTAGAATAGGATAGTGTCTCAGGATACTCCTTACTCTGGCCATACTTAACCCAACAGATATGATCTAATACTCGACTTAAAATTGGTTCAGCACACTGATTATATTGTCTTAAATGTTCTAGATGACCAGATCTTACACAACCGCCAAAAAGCTTTGATCTTCTGCGTTTAGCAAATGTACTTGTTCCACAGAGGGGTCGTGGTTGACTTTAAAAAATTCTAATTTTCTATCTCTTCAAGCTTTTTGCATGATCAATACATGTATATCTTTTGGAAGATGAAGCAGTAGAATTAAACTTAACCAAAATAATTTTTCGTCCATTGTACAATAATTTTTTTTTAGACTCACTATCTAGTTCTTTAACGTCTGCCAGTCACAAAGACAAACAAATTTAAAACAAAATAAATACTCTAAATACAAATAATAAATTCACACCCATACCTCCCCAACTTAAATTAAACATTATTTGCAATGTAAAAACAATGATAATTAGTATTGATAATAAAATCCGGCAATTTGTTGTCGTTTCACCGATTGGGATAACTGGTTGTTACTTAGGAGATTTACTCTGTCAAATAAATTACCACTAATTAGTAATATTATTGAGAATTAAGCAACAATTTACTTGTCAGAGCACATAAACAAGATCAAAAAGTTGTACAGAAGTTATATCTTGAGAAAAATCATCATAATATGGTTTAAGCCTTTGATCGTTTACTTTAAAGATAGTTTCGATTAAGGATCTTCAATTTCAATTGCCCCATAGTTAAAAACTTGCTTAACAATGTAAGGACATGTCCATCTTGATCTTAATTTTTCAAGAAATAAATGAAACTTTGCATTATATAACAAAACTATTTGAGAGGCTTCAAATGATTTTCTCATAATGTTTTTATCATGAAAAATTTTGGTTCTTGATTTTGCAATTTTTTTATTTTCATAAACTTCATTTCTTAATTCTTCCAATTAATTAATTTGAAGTTTGCGAGATATTCTAGCTTTGTCCATATTAAAATTCATCATTTTAATTGCCCAATATGCTCGATGTTCTAATTTTACCGGCAAGTGACATGGTTTTCTATAAACTAACCGATACAGTGATATTTTTAAAATAGTTTTATATGCAGTACGATAAGCCCAAAGCGCATTAGTCAATCTTAAAGACCAATCTCTACGATCTGGATTTACTTTTTTTTCTAAGATATATTTTATCTCCCTATTAGCTAATTCAGCTTATCCACTTGTTTATGGATTATACAGAGTGAATATTTTATGTGAAATTGAATATTTCTTCATAAGATTTTCAAAAAATTTATTACAGAAATGTAGTCCATCGTCACTTATAATGGTCCTAGGAAATCCAAATCTAGACAAAATATTTTCTTTTAAAAACTTAATTACTGTTATGTGATTATTATTTCTACATGGAATTGCCTCTACCCATTTAGAGACATAGTCGACTACAACTAAAATATACATATATCAAAAGATGAGGGAAATGGAACCATAAAATCGATGCCCCAACAATAAAAAATTTTAATAATTAAAATAGGGTTTAAAGGCATCATATTTCTTTTTGAAATATCTCCCAATATTTGACATCTGTCACAATTTAAGTAAAAGCTATGAACATCTTTAAAAAGAGTTGGCCAATAAAATTCACACTACAAAATTTTAGCAGCGATTTTCTTTGAAGCAAAATGGCCTCCACAAGCTTCAGAATGGCAAAACTAAATTGCCTAACTTATTTCATGATTAGGTACACAACGCCTTATTATTTGATCTTTATAATATTTAAACAAATAAGAATCTTCCCAGAAAAAATTACGTATCTTTCTTAGAAACTTATTTCTATTAGACCAGGTATAATGAGAGGGAATACTACCAATGGCTAAATAATTAGCTATATCCACATATCATGGTATTTCTGTTATTGCAAACAGTTCTTCATCAAGAAATATTTCTTTAATTGAAGTTGGTTCTTCCTTTATTTCATAATTTAGCCTTGACAAGTGATCTACTACCACATTTTCTACTCCTTTTTTATCCTTAATGATAAGATCAAATTCTTGAAGTAACAATATCCATCATAAGAGACGTGGCTTAACATCTTTCTTAGTAAGTAAATATTTTAAAGTTGCATGATCTGTGAATACAACAACTGACGATCCAACCAATATGAACGAAATTTATCTAAGGCAAATATAATAGCAAGTAGTTCTTTCTCTATTGTTGAATGGTTTATTTGTGCCTCATTTAAGGTTTTGCTTGCATAATATATAACATACGATTTTTTTATCTTTTTTTTGACCTAATACAACTCCTACTACATAATCACTTACATCACCATTAATTCAAAAGGCAGAGACTAGTCAGGAGATTACATAATAGGTGTAGAAATACGCATGTTTATTAATTTATCAAATGCTAATTGACATGCATCATTCCATTCAAATAATGTATCCTAACATAAAAGATTACATATAGGTTTAGATATTGAACTAACATTTTTTATGAATCTTCTATACGGTCCTACATGACCTAAGAATGAGCAAATATCTTTTACTGTTTTTGGTGAAGGCAGATTTGCTATCAGATCAATTTTAGATTTCTCAACTTCGATCCCTTTTTTAGACACTACATGACCTAAAACAATATCTTGTGTAACCATAAAATGACATTTTTTCCTATTTAAGACAAGGTTTGTTTCTTCACATCGAATGAGCACTTTTTCGAGATTTTCTAAACATAAATGAAATGAGTCATCATATATTGAAAAATCATCTATGAAAACTTCTAGACATTGTTCTACCATATCACTAAATATATTTGACATACAACGCTGAAAGGTAGCTGGAGCATTACATAGTCTAAAAGACATTCTTTTATATGCAAAAGTACCAAACAGACATGTAAACGTAGTTTTTTCTTGATCATCTATTACAATTTTAATTTGATTATATCCAGAATATCCATCTAAAAAATAATACTATGCATGATCAGCTATTTTTTTCAAAACTTGATCTAGGAATGGTAATGGGAAGTGATCTTTTTTGGTGAGTGAATTTAGCTTTTGATAGTCAATACACACACACCAACCCGTGACTGTACGCATTGGAAGTAATTCATTTTCTTTATTTTTTTATCACAATAATACTAGATTTTTGTTTGGAACTACTTGTGTAGGACTAACCCATTTACTATCAGATATAGGATATATAATATTAGTATCTAATAGTTTAAGCACTTCATTGTGAACTACCTCTTCAGATGTGGGTTAATCTTCTTTGCATTTGACGAGATAGTTTAACATTTTCTTCTAAATATATACAATGAGTACATAGAAGTGGGGCTTAATCCTTTTATATCTACTATTATCCATCCAAAAACACTTTGATTATTTTTTAATACTTTTGTTAATTCTTTTTCTTGATTTTCAGATAAATTCGATGATATGATCACAGGATGAATTTCATTTTTTTCTAGAAAAAACATATTTTAGATTAGTTGGAAGTGGTTTTAAATCCGATTTAAAGATTTAAACATTGGACTCTTCAGATTTAGATAACAGATTTTCACATTTTAGGTTCTTTATAAGTTCAGATTCATCATTGGATACAGATTCTAATGTATATAAATCTTTTTTCAGAAAAAAATTTTGAAAAAAACTTTGAGTTAATGCCTCAACACAATTTATTTCATGCACTTCATCTTTTTCTCTAGGTTGTTTTGCACTATTAAAAACATTATTCCAAGGTCATGTTTCCAAATGAAAATTTCATGATTCCATTTCTGCAATTCATTAATACATTTGATGTAGCTAGGAATGGTCAACCTAGAATAATAGATAATGACTTTTCTATCAAAAGGCATGTGATCAGAAGAAGACTAATTGTAAATTCACATGCACGATTAGTACGGAGAGTGAAATCTAAGGAAATAGACTAATCATGTTTGGCATAATCTCATGGAAGAATATTGATAGAAATAAAGCAATACTATTAATATATCCCAGACTTTTGGATGACGACTTACATATGCATTAGAATTGAGATCAATTAGGGCTTTTTATAGGTTGTAATGTGGCCATAGGGCAATGGCTAATGAAATGACGTCAATGGTATTCAAAAGCTATCCTTTCTTTATCTAGTGTAGCACACCTCTTTCTAGCTTTTCGAAACTTCACCTGTATGATATATTTTTTTTCTTTCATTCTTTTTCTCATTTTTCACTTTCTTGGCTATTTTATGTCTTCTTTTCTCTTTCTTTTCCAGTTGTTTCCACAAACTTTTCTTTCTTTGAATAGTAGCCACCATCTTCTGTTCTATTTCTCTTGCTTTTCTGTATCATATTGATTTACAAAAGGGTGCAAGAAAATTAGATAGCAAAGGTATGTCAAATATATTTTTTCGTGGCTCGGTTATCATATGGGTTATATAAAAAAGAATTCACACTTTTAAAGGTTTAATACCGGCTAACTTGGGATATAATTTTGTAAAAGAAATGGCTAATGCTCAAAATTAAATCAAAGATGGCTTAAGATCCTTTCTCAAGTATGTGCATATGTATGTGTCCTATGAACAGATTCATTGTGGGATACATCAATAGCCTACTCTAGTTGTGTCAATCAATAATAATATTAATGAGATTATTCAAGAATAGATAGTGAAAACCTTACCTGAGTAAATGTTGATTGTCTCTTAAAAGCATCGCAAGGCTCGAAAAATTACCATGAGATTCTTTGTTATCTCCATTGGTTATGTCAGGTTTTTCAAAGAATGTCGGTTATATATCAATTCCATTTTCGAGTCTGGTCATCTTGTACCTTAAGAATAAAAAATATCAATGTACATCTGACATTTAAGCATAGAAAAAATACCATTTTTCAAAGACATGTGATTTTTAAGTTTGGGTTGTTAGGTGAGGTGTCAAACCAATCATGTGCTTTAGTCACTTTTGCAATCAATCTCAATATTAACATCTATTCTTATCAATCCTAATTAACAATGTAATGCCAAATTTAACAAATCCATTTAAAAAGATAAATGTAATAAAAAAAACTAATTCATTCATTTCACAAAAGATTATCGTTTAGCATAACAAAGATTCAAATCATCCAACAAAAAAAGTAACACATACATTACCATCCACTCTCAAGGACATAAATCTCTCTCACTCTCTCATCTCCCGAGCTCCTCTAGCTCCACCCCTCAAAAGGCTAAGAATCTCCTCTTACTGTTGGAGAATCTCATCTTGCTTGGCCTCGATGCCAAGCATGATCTGTTAGAGTGATCGTCGGGTGCTGGTGCTAGTGTTGGTACCTGCCTTAGTCTGGGCCTATGCTTGTGCCTCGAGCTCTCTCTCTTCCTCGGCATCGAAGGCATCCTGCACCTCATAGGTGCCTTGGGCCAGTGGCACATCCTTTCTCATCTCCGGGCTGGCACGGTGACCTTGGCTTATGTGGAAGGATGCCTTGTTGAATGACCCCATCGACTTTTGCACTCCCATCTCTGGTCTCACTCTTACTCCATAGTCTGAGCATATCTCCATCACAAGGGTACCAAAAGGGAGTGAATTTCTCTTCACGTCATACCCCTTTATCATCTCCGTCAAGATCAAGGATGGAAGATCTATGCTTTGGCCCTTCCCTATTGCATATAGCAATCAGGCCATCTCTGGGAGGATCTCATTCTTGCGTCCGATGAGGGTGAAGTTTGAGACGACAATTAAGTTGAGCATTTTGAATTTATCGGTCAACTCTCCTTGCCTAAAGAATCTTCGTCCTCCCGAAGCAAACATAGCCAAACCTATCAACTCCACACCCACAACGTCCATTCCCACGTTCTTCCTCGAGGGGTAGCTAGGATTTGGTACTCTTGCCTCATTTTTTGAATGTAGTCCTTATCCAAATCGATGTGGGCTCCCCTTACATAGGTTTTAATCGCCCCATTTACAAGCTCGGCGTTGGAGTAAAACTCTCGCACCAAATCCTTCACCGCATCTCCACCGTTCCTCAAATAAAAACTCCAACCTCTTGCCTCCATATTCGCCAAAATGCCCAAATCCTCAAAATTTGACAACAAAACTTTTCATTCACAAACAATAGCTTGATTTGGAAAGAAAATTTTGTACCTATCCACTTTAAAAGCGTTGGGGAAGCGGGTTCTATCGTATCTTCGTACTATGGGTGGCCTCCTCTCTCTTTCCTCGATCACTTCTTCCACCATATTTGGCTATTGGTTGGTCGTATTGCTCCTAGCAGGAATTTTCATCCTTGGAGGCATGACTCTCAATTTTGGGGGTTTATGGGCTTGAAAAGTTTGGATTTCTTATGAGAAAGGGGAGAAATGAGGTGGGAATACGTTTGGGATGCTTGATTTTGGGTTGGAATTGGAAATAGATAACGTTTTGAGAGCTGGGAAGTGAAGGGTCACCAAGGGTTTTGGGGGGTTTTTGAGGGTTTTGGGTGATTCTGAAATGAAGAAGACGAACCAGGTATTTATTGGCCAAGAGCCTGATTAGTATTTAAAATTAGCATCTTACTATGCCTTTTTAAGAATAAATATGCTTCGATAGAGTTTCAATGATGGCATTTCTGGAGAAATATTGAACAAGGGCCTAAAGTCAATGCATATCAAACTTTCATGCAATAACCACATGTTCTGGAAGAAAAGTGGAGAAGCTTGAAACAAGGCAAGAATGTTCGAATGCCAATCCACGTTTGAATGTCCTCTTGAATTATTGGAGGCCCAGACTACTGAGATGATGATACATGGCATGTTGCCGCTTAGAAGAAAAACAAAGTGGTACTTGAGTAACACGTTCGAATGCCAACTAACGTTCAAACGTTGGCTTGAATAAATTGAGGACTCCCTAGAAGAGTGTGCTAACGTATGTGGCATGTGGAAGTTGCTTTCATAGAAGAACAAAGGTCACTTGAGTGGGAAGTTTAAACCCCATCTAGCGTTCGAACACTCGTCAAAGAAGACAAGAGACCACGTTTGAATGCCATCTAACATTTGAACGCCCATCAAAGAAGATAGGAGACCACGTTCGAACGCCACCTAACATTTGAACGTTGTCCCCAGATAGGCTATAGAGTGGTTGATTTTCTATCTAGACATTGGGGCTTTAACATGGACTTTGGGGACCTTGCACTATTCTCTTACAATCCCTTGCCCCCTTCTCCTTGCCTATAAATACTCCCATTGTGGGAGCTTAAGGAGAGTAGAAAAATTGTAGGAGTTAGGCTTAGACTTAGACTTACATTCATAGTCTTACATGGAGGGAGATAGAAGGAGATAGATCATCCTTTGGTTGAGGTGGAAACCCTCCAAAAATGACTAGTTTTCTTCTACTTTCATTATTAGTTTAATTTGCTTCCATTGTTTGAGCTTCCTTCTTCTCTCAGAGGAGTGAAACTCTTCCACTTTTCTAGAGCTTTACCAAAGCCATGAAGGGTGGAACATGATTCACTCATTTTTTGTCGAAGATCGGTTCCTTGTGTAGTGTGTTTTACTTTGTAACTCCTCCACTTGGAGGGATAATCATCACTCACTTTTCTAGCTTTACCAAAGCCATGAAGAGTTAGTTTCTCATTCACTCTTTAGTAAGAGGTGATGGACATGTATAATCATCCAAAAGTTATATTTGTGTATTTCGTTTATGCTTAATGCTTTATATTACACTTGCTTATTGAATAATAAAATGCATCTAGCAAAACTAAGGTACTTTTTATAACCGTTGGTGCTTTCTATGACATAGATGACTCTTGCATAGAAAGACCCATTGGTTCTAGGCAAGTACCCTAGCTAGATCTTCATGACTAAATTTCAATCTTCACCATTATTGTGCTTCATTTAAAGAATGGAATACTAAAGTAATGGTTAGATGTCTTGTAGAGACAGTTGCTTGTTTGTAGGCGGGTAGTCTCGGCATAGACAATTCTTGTAAACCTCTATAAAGACATCGAAGCCATGATCTTAATTCTCACAATCCATCTTTATCTTTTGATAAACTTCATGTTGAAACAGGGGGTTAATTGAGTTATCAAGCACAAGTACAATAAATCAGATGATTAACTACATGTTCAGATCCTCGAGCTAAAGGGTGACTGTTACATTTGATATTTTATTATATTTTGTTTAGAAAAATTGATTAGCACAAAACATTGGATATCCTACGTACATTTACATCCCTTTTATACTTGCTTTTGTGGTTAAAATGTGCAAAATTGCAATGTTCGAGCTATTAACAGAGTTTCAGTTGTTTATAGGTAAACGGTGGTTAAATGGTGCTTGTTAGGCCCTATCATGGTGCTTGAGATGATTGGAGATGAGATGGTGGTTTAACGATAACTTAAAAGGTGGAGGAACCAAGAAATTAGCAAAACAACCAAAAACCTACCGGTAGGTTTTGGTTACTAGACCTGTATCTACCGCAAACATACCAATAGTTTTTGCTCACTAGAGTAAAACCTACTGGTAGGTTTTATTGAAACACCCCAGACTCTGTAAATCAAACTCTGCAACATTGGGGGTCCCACCATTGGGTCTTCCACTTGTCCTTGACATTCCTTACACACAAGACATCTCCTTCTCAACAATAGCTTGTACTTTTGGAGGCTTGGACATTAATGAGGAGAGAGAGAAGGAGGAAGCTAGGAGTGCAGGCTAGGCCTATGCTAGCTTGCCAAATCCATCCATTCAGCCTCCTATTGATGGGAGGCCCATCATACAGACCCAAGGATCTCCATGGTTGTTTTTGGCAAGAAAAATGGACCATTATTGATATAAATTGCAATACAGAGAGAGAAGTTCCAAGGAAAGAAGATGAAGTTCTAGAGAGAGAAGTTGATATTTTTGCATTTTCTTCCATCCTTTCACTTGTAATTTCTTGTAAGACTTGTTTAAGCTTCATTTAATGTACTTCATGTCATATATTACAAGCACATTTCAAGTTTAGTCTTACATTTTGGTACTCACCACTAATGCATTTAAGTTCTTCATTTTCAAGATTTAAAATGGGTATTGCATATTTCTCTTCATAGTTTATGTTTTCTTGCATTAAGTTAAGCTCCAATCTTCATTTCTTTATTATGTCTCTCTACATTATGCATGTCTTTCCCTTTAGTATGAGTACCTAAATTTTATGTTGGCTAATCTAAGGGAGAACTCCTCTTGGGTATGCAATTTCAACTCATTTTATTTTCTCCTCGTAGTGTATGTTAATTTGGTTTGACTGAGTTGAGTGTGGACATGGTTGTGAGTCTTTGATATCCCGCAGACTTGTCATGGGGTATGCTTAGATCCTCACCTTCATTTTAGTCCCTCACTTTCCACGAATCAATCGAAAATCTAGGCACTATTGGAGGAAGGCCTTAAGTTGATTTGGCATTCCCATTGGAATGACCTCTTCGGATTAGCCAACATTTGTTCCATTTCATTTTCTATCACAAACACAAACCACCAACCTCAAACTTCAAAGATTTTTACACTTTTTCCTTTTTCACCAAAATCACTTTCAAAATGATTCAACTCTTTTCTTGAGGAGACGACCTTGGAATACGATTTTCAAGTAAAATATGACACTCAAAAGTCTCTCTGTGCTTGGGGAGCACTTTTGTTCACACACACATACATATTCCATTCCACACACCTATTTTTCTTATTTCTTGCATTGAACCTGAGTGAGAGTGACACTCACCCAAACATTTAAGACATACACGCATTGAGGGTTCATGCACGGAGATTAGGGAATACAATGGAAAACAATCAAGCAAAAACCCCTTGGAAAGAATCTTATATTATGTCCAAGAAATTGCATACCTTCAAATCTCAAGGGTTCTAGTTACTTGGTCTCTATCATTACTTACTTTTAAACACTAACAATTGTTCGCTGTGGATTCAACCCTGGACTTAATCGGATTATTACTACAGCTTGACTGCCTACACTTGGGTGTATATATTTCAAATCAAGTCAAATTTTTAGCACCGTTGCCGGGAAACCATAAAAAATGTTTTTAAGAAAAAGGTGAAAAGATCTTCTTTTTTGTATATATATATTTTCTTTACTATGTATAATTTTATTTTATGTCTGAGGACGATCCTTACTTTCAAAATTTGTCGGCAGAATCTGTTGGGTCTGTAAATCAATCTGAGCCATCTTCACCTCGATCAGTAGTAGACTCTTTTGAGAATACCATGACAAATAATAGGAGAGAAGGGCAAGATCCTATGAGAGAGGGGGAAGTTCCTAACATTCGAACTTTGAGGGATTATTTGCATCCCACAAGGAATAGTGTTTCCTCTTGTTTTGTCTTTCCTGTAAATGCACCCCTCTTTATTTTAGAGGCGGGGACAGTGTAGCTACCACCTTAATTTTATGGACTAAAAGCAGAATACCTATATCTACATATAAAAGATTTTGAGGTATGTGGAACATTTTAAGACAATTCCAAGCTGGCCAAGTTAAAACTTTTTCCTTTCCCTTTAAAGGACAAAGCTAAACAATGGCAAAATTTATTAAAAGCCCTTTCAATACCTAACTGGTAGGCATTATCGAATGAATTTTTTAGAAATTTTTTTCCTCTACACTGTACCAATGCACTCAAAAGGCAAATCATGAATTTTTTGATTGAAGAAGGAGAAACTTTTTACCAAAGTTGGAAGAGATTCAAGGATCTTCTCCAGTCCTGCCCACACCATGCTTTTGAGAATTGGACTTTGGTAGGATTTTTCTATGACTCCTTGCCCACTAGACTATGTCAGTTTGTCAAAATGATGGCTCAAAGAGAGTTCATGGAAAAAAGTCTGGAGGAGGCTTTCAATTTTTTTGACACTATTTCTGATAGTTCTTAGATGTGGGACTCAACCTCTTCTACCACTGTTAAAACCAAACCATCTACTTCCCAAGGGGGTAAGTATGTCTTGAAAGTTGATGATGACCTGAGAGAAAAAATGACTACCTTGTCTTGAAAGGTGGAAGCTCTTGAGATGAAAAAGGTGCATCAAGTTAATGTTGGCCCTTCCACAGAACAAGTGTGTGGGATTTGTGCACTAACAGGACACCCTACTGGGGAGTGTCCTACCATTCCAACATTCAAAGAGGTCTTGTTAGAACAAACAAATGCAATTTCCAACTTTAACAAGCCTTAATCTAACCCATATTCTGAAACATACAATCCAGGATAGTGGAATCACTCGAAATTCAGTTAGAGGAACACACAACCAACTCCCATGAGCCCACAACAAGGTTCACAACCACCACCTCAAGGACCTTCTGCATATCAGCCATACCAACCACCACAAAAGAGGAGCCTTAAGGACACACTGAATCAGTTCATGCAAAGTCAAATGAATAGTTCCACTAAGATTTTTTACTAATTTCAAAACCCAGACCACTCAATCTTGTGAGGATCTTAAAAGCCACATCCAAAAGTTGATCCAATCTATGACCACACCTGAGAAGGTTAAGTTCCCTGCCCAACCAAAACAATTGCAAGGTCAATTTCATATGGAAAATCCATTAATCATGCAAAACCCACAAGACCAAGCCCAATTTGTCACTACATTGAGAAGTAGCAACGTGATTGACAAGACCATTAGAGACATGCTAATTCGAAAGCCAAAACCCGAGTCAATCCCAGTCAATGCACCAATAGATCCTGGACTTGTGATTGAAGAATAGCCTAAACCTATTGATTAGCACAAAAGCATGACATATTTTGGATGCTAATATGCCATTTATACTTGCTTTTGTCTTGAGTTTGGGGAGAGATGTGTTTAATCTTCATTTTGATGGAGTTTTGTGTAAATGCAGGAAAAATAATGTACATGATTCAAGTTAAGCCTCTATTGAAGTGATAGAAGTCAATAAATATGAGGGTATAGCTTAAAGGAAGGCTTGGAGGGTGAAGAAACCAAGAAAAATGCAGTTTGGGTGAAAACCTTGTGGAAGGTTTACCTTGAACTGTCTTCTCACTGCCAAAATCTTCCAGAAGGTTTTGCCTACTGGAATGAAACCTTTCGAAAGGTTTTCAAAATATTCCATAAGGTTTTGCTGACTGCTTTCTTCATTTAACTATTCTTGCACAAACTTTCTGAAAAGCTTTGCCCAGACAACATGTAACTCAACTCTGTAACTTGGGGGTCCCACTTACACTTCTCTAACAAGTCTCCTGACATTCTTTACATGTCTGGAAAGCTCCCCTCACCCCTACTTGAACTTGGAAGGCCTTGGTATTAATGAGGAGGAGAGAGAAGAGGAAGGAAATGGGAAGGAAAGGCTAGGCTGTCCTAGCCTGCAACACTCCATCAAATCAGCCCCTTTTTGGTGTAAGGCCTACCACACCTATGATAGCTCTCCATGGACATTTTTGGTAGAGGTATACACCATTATTCCGCATTAGAGATATACATTGTAGTATAGAGAGAGAGAGTCCAAGGTAGAAGATGAATAGTGCTAGATAGAGAAATTAATGCTTTTGCATTTTCTTCCATACATTGACTTGTAATCCCTTGTAAGGATCTTGAAAGCTTTGTTTTACGTCTTGAATGTCATTTATTGCAAGTTCATTTCAAGTTTAGTCTTTCATTCTAGCTTTCACCATTAATGCATTTAATTTTTCATCTCAAAGAGCTTCCAAATGGGTATTAAATGCATTCTCCTGTAGTTTGCATTTTCTTACATTAACTTATCTTCAATCTTCATTTCTCTACAATTTTTTCCATTACATTATTGTCTTTGCTTTCATTCTGAGTAGCTAGTTTTTTAGTTGGCTAATCCAAGGTAGACCTCCTCTTGAGTATGCCATTTCAACTCATCTTCTTTCCTCCTCTCGGTGTATGATGGTTCTGTTTGACTGGGTCGAGTGTTGACGTGGTTGTAAGTCTTTGATATCCCTTAGACTTGTCATGGGTTATGCTTGGATTCTCACTTCCATTTTGTCCTGCACTTTTCATGAATCAACCAAAAATCTAGGCACCATTGGAGGAAGGTTTCGAGTTGACTTGACATTCCCATTAGAGTGAACCCTTTAGATTAGCTAACACTTATTTTCCATTACAATTCCATCAAGATACAAACAAACTAAACTCAAACAACAAAAGATTTTTACACTTTTCCTTTTACCAAAATCACCTTCAACACGATTCAGCTCCTTCCCTGAGCAGACAACTTTAGAATACGATTTTCAAGTAAAACACGACACAAAAAAGTCTCTCTGCGCTTGGGGAGCATTTTTGTTCACACACACACATTTTATTCCACCATTATTTCATTTCCCCATTTCTTGCATTATTTCGAGGGAGAGTGACACTCCCTTATCCCTATAAGCCATACACATATTGAGGGATGATGCTCAGAGATTAGGGAGTACAACGGAAACAAACAAGTATTTTTGGCGCCATTACAAAGGAGAGCAAGTGTTGAATTGAGAAGATGATTTTCGGACAACGGAGGTAAGTCTCATGATTTTTATCATGGCCTGAGGTATGTTGATCATTGTACATACTTTTGTTGTTTATATTTTCATTTATAGATAGTTTGTTGCATGTGGGGATATGACAAACAAAATTGATTGGTTAGACAACCCCTAGGCCCCAACATAAACATTGACTAAGACCACCCGAGGGCGCGGGTGATAATTTTAAGAATGTAGATGCTAATCCAAACATGCAAAGGGGGGGGGGAGGACAAGAACCTAGAATTCCCAATCCAAGAATGCAATTTTCCCCTCTTGTGAATGAAGGAAACAACATCTACATTGTGCCTCCGACGAGGTCAATGAGGGAGTTCCTTCAACCCACCTGAAGCACCACACCCTCATCCATCCTCCTTCCAGTCCAAGCTCATCTTTTCCTAGTTAAGCCGGGGATGTTGCAACTACTTCCCACATTCAATGGAATTGAAAAGGAGAACCCTTATTTGCACATAAAGGATTTCAAAGAAATAGTTGTGACCTTCCTCACCAATCATGGTATGGAAGACATAGCTAGGCTGAAATTGTTCCCTTTTTTGCTGAGAGATAAGGCAAAAACGTGGCTAAATTCCTTGAAACCTTGATCCATAACATCTTGGAACCAAATGCTCTCTGAGTTTTTAAACAAAATTTTCCCAGTGCATAAAACCACCGCTCTTAAAAAACAAATTCAAAACTTTTTGGGGAAGGCCAATGAGCAATTCTACCAATGTTTGGACCTGCCTTGATAACTTGGAAATTTTTGAAAGCAAGTCTTCCTGGTCTCTCAAGTCATAATTCCCTCCCTCATGAGCTTGGTCACTCACTTGAGGAGAAGACCTTGGTACATTGGTGAGATTCGTAGTTTTTCATGATTGTTCATTCTGTGTCAATGTATCAAAGTATTTTAAGGCCTCATCGGGGTCTTTATTCAAAAACTCCCCATTACACATCATATCGATGAATTGTTGATGGCCCAGTGTGATTCCCTCGTAGAAGAAACTCACCAACTGCCATGGTTCAAAGCCATGGTGTGGAGTGGATTGTAGCAATTCGTATATGGAAAGGCTTGCCATTTTCCAGTTGAGATGGAACACAAGGCCTATTGGGCCATAAAGACTTTGAACTACAATTTGAGAGTGGCCAGAGAGCATAGGAAGCTAGAATTGATTGAATTGGAAGAGATTCGAAGAGATGCGTATGAGAGCTCAAAAATTTCAAAAGAATGGGCTAAGATCTTTCATGAAAATTCTATCGTGAGGAAGTCATTTGAGCCCGACCAAAAAGTGCTCTTATACAACTCTCGTCTCTCTATTATTCAAGGGAAACTCTGATCTCGTTGGGATGACCTCTATCTTGTCAAGTTGGCCTACCCCAACGGAGCCATAGATGTCACAAACCAAGAGGATGGCAGGACATTCAAGGTCAATGGCCAAAGACTCAAGCCATTCTTTGAGGGTTTTGAAGGGACAAGGAGTGGAGGAGGATTTAACGGATCTGATATATTCAGAATTGGAGGAAGAATAACTATTCTTAGGATTGTTAGTGTACAATCGCTTTTGTTTACTTTAATTGTTTATGTACTCACTTTATCTTTTCGTATAGTGTTATTTTCTTAGTTGTAGGTATTGGTGTTTTTGGCAAAAGCTCAATTATGAGGTGTTCTATAACCCTACTCATCATTTTACAGTCTTTCATTGCATATCATATCTTTTTTGTTGCATTGAGGACAATGCATGGAACAAGTTGGGGGTGAGGTGCACCATTTGCATGATACACCAATATTTGTGGAAATATTTGTTGATAATATGTCCATTTTTTGTGGTGAAAATTTACCTTTCACATACATACATATTTTCATTCACAATAGTGCAAATTATGTGAAAATTTTGAAAATTTTTGGGAAAATATCTGAATGTTGATTTGTATTCCTTTATTAAGAGTGTTATGAGTTGGTGACACATTGATCTTTGCTTTGAATTCTAAATACATGGGCACACTATAGAGGTTCATCCTATGCTTGAGTATCACATATGGGTTTGCTTTTAAACTCAACTATAATGGCACCTTGTATGAGTAATTTTGGCTATTTACAGGTTGAGTTCACATTTTAGTGCTTGACATGAATAGTAGAGATGAATAAGAACCCATGAGAGTTTTAGTGTCAATCCTTTTTGGAGGAGACTCAAGCATAGGATGAACCCTCTATAGCGTGCCAATCCTTTTTGAGTTTTGTAGACTTTCACTCGGAACAACCCTCTTTGTTAACCTATATCCTTCATTTCATTAGCCTCAATATCACCCTAAGGCCTCACGATAACCCTTGAAGTGCTAATTGATCTAGAGAAGCATGGGAGATGCATACTTTTAGAGAAAAATAGAAGTTGGTTTGCTACATTAGTGCCCTAGCATTCCTTTCATGAGATTATGCCAAGGTTGTTTCACTTTCATGCATAAACTTTATTTTTGGATTATATGTGAGCATATTTTGTTTTGTGCACAAGATTCCATCTCACATATTGACTAGATTCGAAATGTGTATACCCAAGTGCAAGTGGTCAAGCTGTAGTAATAATCCGATAAAGTCCAGAGTCCAATCCACAGGGAACTATAATTAGTGTTTCTGAAGTAAGTAGTGATAGAGACCAATTAACTGGAAACCTTGAGAGTTTGAAGTTATGGGATTTTCTGGACAGAATATAAGATTCTTTCCAATGGGTTTTTCTAGACAAAATATAAGATAAATTATCAAAATGTAACAGCCACCCTTTAGCCCGCGGATCAGAGCATGTAGTTATTCATCTAGTTTATTATTCTTCTGCTTTATAACTCAATTAACTCCCGTGTCAACAACAAATTAATCATAAGATAAAGATGGAATGTGTGAATTAAGCATATGGTTCCGATGCCTTTGTAGAAGTTTATAAGAATTATCTGTGCCGAGACTCAACTCGTCTACAAACAAGCAAGTGTTTCTACAAGGTATACAACCATAGCGTTAATGTTCCATTCTTTAAATAAAGCACAATAATGGTGAAGATTGAAATGTTGTCATAAAGATCTAGCTAGGGTACTTGCCTTGAACCAACGGGTCTTTCCATGCAAGAGTCATCCGTGTCATATAAAGAACCCACAGTTATACAAAGTACCTTAGATTTGCTAGATGAATTCAATCATTCAATAAGTGAAATATAAAGCATTAAAACATAAAGGAAATGCACAGATATAACTTCTAGATAATCAGTACATGTTCATCACCTCTTACTAAAGAGTGAATGAGGAACTACTCACTCTTCATGGCTTGGGTAAAGCTAGAAAAGTGAGTGATACTCATCCCTCCAAGTAGAGGAGTTACAAAATGAAAGCACAATAAACAAGGAGCCAATCTTCAATGAAGAATGAGTGAATCATGTTCCATTCTTCACGGCTTTGGTAAAGCTCTAGAAAAGTGGAAGAGTTTCACTCCACTAAGAAAGAAGGAAGCTCAAGCTATGGAAGTGAAAGACGTGAACAATAAAAGTAGAAGAAAGCTACTCACATTTGGAGGGTGGCTAACTCAACCAAGAAATGGAGGGTTGCTTCCTCAACAAAAGGATAAACTATCTCTCTTGATATAAGCAAATATATCTCTAAAGCTAGCTACATGAGTGGTAATAGAGAGGTAGGAATTTATCGAACGAACCGCACTCCTTCGTATACTTCAGGAGTCCATTGATGAGTCTAAGCCTCCATCAAGCTCCCTATCTATCCAAGTCTCCATAAAGCTCCCATAATGAGAGCATTTATAGGCAAGGAGGAGGAGGGGGGTGGTGAAAGAATAGTGTATGCCGCCCAAGTCCAAGTGAAAGCCAACCACTCTACAATCTGTCTGTGGAGAATGTTCGAAAGTGAGTTGACGTTCGAACGTGGTTTCTATTTTTGCTTTATGGGCATTCGAACATTGTATGGCTTTTGAATGTTTCTTCTATCTTTTCTTTATGGGCGTTCGAATGCCAAATTGGGTTTGACCCTCTCACTCAAGTAGCCCGAGGTCTTCTGTGGAAACTTATTTCCACACTCGATGCAGAACTTGGCACTTTGCACTCATTACCCTAGTGTTCAATCAATTCAAGTGGACATGCATTGGAACGTGGTACTCAAGTACTTCAAGATCTTCTTTCATGGCTGCAACACGCCATATCTCAGCAATTTGGTCTTTTCATAGTTCAAGTGGACGTTCGAATGTGAGTTGGCGTTCTAACGTTCTTACTTTGTTCCAAGCTTCTCCAATTTTGTTCCCAATATGCTGGTGTTACATCCAAGTGTGATTTTTGTTGTTCTTGAGGTCTTGTTCACTTTAGGACCTGAAATGTCATTACTTAAACTCCATCAAGTACAATTAGTCCTAAAAAAGCATAGTAATATGCTAAATTTAAGTACTAATCATGCCCCCAACCTAAATATTGCTAGTCTCTACTAATACAAGTCTCTAGTAATACAACAAAAATTGAATGTAAATCTATTTATAATGCCTTTTTTGTAGGTCATTCGGTTGCATTTAGCATATGCAACAAGCCGTTGAACCACTAGGTTTACCCAAGTGGATGAGTGTTGTCTCGTGAGGGTTTTTAGTGAAGCTACCCACAAACTTTAGTCGAACAGATGTGTATGTGAGATCGCTGATTAAAGTGAATTAGCATCATGGTCGTTGGGACACTCAACCCTCAATTTCAACTTATATCCCGCATGCTCCTCGTTAGTAGGTATTTATTCTATGCAAAAATTAGCATCTATCACATTAGCATTTGAAATTCCCTAGGTAGTAAGAATGGTCATTCCAGAAACAAGAATTGCCATATAACAAACATTCCACTTTACCACCTTCCATGGTTAGCTTTGATTTCACAAACCTCTCTTAGAAGTGCCCTCAGCAAAACTTCGCTTAGGTTATAGTGACTTATCTCTCAAATGGCATGTGATTAGAAGATGGCCATTTGAAGAATCACATGCACAGTTAGAAAGGGAGTGTAATTTTTAAGAAAGTAAACCAAGCATGTTCTTGGCATAATCTCATGAAGGAATATTGATGCAGTTAAAGAAATACTATTAAACATACCCCACATCTCGGTTGATAACACACATATGCATCAGACTTGAGATCAATTAAGACTTTGTAACGGTTGTAATGTGACCAGAGGTTAGTAGCTAACGAAATGACATCAACGGTATTCAAGAAGCTATCTTTTCCTTATGTACTCTCTTGCTTTTCGATATTTTGCCAAGAAGTTGTATTTCTTGCTTTCATTTTTCTCATTTTTTGCTTTCTTGGCAATTCCCTGTCGAGTTTTTTCTTTTCTTTTTCGGTTGTTTCCACTGTTTTTTCTTTCATTAAACAGTAGCCATCATCTTCTTTTCTATCTTTCTTGACTTTTTGTATCATACTAATTTATAAGAGGGTGCAAGAAAATTAGATAGCAAGGTATGTTAAGTGTGTTCTCTTGTGGTTCGGTTATCATATGGGTTTTTTAAAAAATAAATCATTCATTGAAGGCTCAAGCATGGCTGACTAGGAATATTCTTTTAAAAGAAATGGCTAAGGGTCAAAGTCAAATCAAAGATAGCCAAAGATCCTTTCTCAAGTATGTGCATATGTTTGTGTTATATGAACTGATATGTCAATAGAGTGCTTTAGTTGCATCAATCAAAGCAAATGTAATGAGATTATTCAAAGATAGATAGTGAAAAACCTTTCTCAAGTAAACGTTGATATCCCTAAAAAATCATCGTAAAGCTCAAAACTTACCATAATATCTTTTGTTATCTCCACTGGTTATGTCGGGTTTTTCCAGGAATGTTGGTTATATATCGATTCCATTTTCAAGTCTGGTCATCTTGTACCTTAAGAACAACAAATGCCGATGTATATTTGACAATTTTAAGCATAGAAATAACACCAATTTTCCAAGAAATGTAGTTTTAAGTCTCAATTGATAAGTGAAGGTGTCAAACCGATCATATGCTTAGTCATTTTAACAAGCAACCTTAGACTTCACATTTGTTTCATTATTTATTAACAAAAATTACTAAAGTGCTAATTCTATACATGCATTTTAAACGGATAAAAGTGATAAACCGAACCATTCATTTCACAAAATATGATCATTTGACACACACATCAAAGGTTTGATCCACAAAAATTCCAACAAGCCACACAAAGAAAAAAACTTCAAACATCCATAACAACCCATCAAAGAAGAAACTCATCAAAAGAAGAAACAAACACTCCACCATCAAGAACAAAAATATCTCCTCCTCACTCTCCTCCAAATCTACCACCTCTGCTAGTTGCACCAGGTCCACCCCTCAGATAGTTGAGAATCTCCTCCTGCTATCGGAGAATCTCAGCTTGCTTGGTCTCAATGCCAAGCATGATATCACGTAAAGAGCATCGGGTACTAGTGCTAGGGCCTGCCTCCTGGTCTAGCTGTTGCTGGGCCATATCTGTCTCTAGCTCTCTCTCCTCCTCCGCATCGAGCTCATCCTGCACCTCATCCACTCCTTGGGTGGGTGACACCTCTTGTCTAGCCACTAGGGTGCCACTATGACCTTGGCCCCTCCTAAAAGACGCATTGTTCAGTGGCCCCATTGGATTTTGAATCGTCATTTTTGACCTCACCTTAATCTCGTGATCTTTGCATATTTGAGTCACTAGGGTGCCAAACAAGAGCGAGTTCTACTTTATATCACATCCTTTCTTCATTTCTTTCAAGATGAGGGAGGGGAGGTTGATACTATGGCTTTTACCAAGTGCATAAAGTAACCGGGCCACATCGGGTAGCAATTCATTTTTTCATCCTATTGGAGCAAAGTTTGACATCACAATCAAATTTAAAATTTTGTATTTATCTGTGAGCTCCCCTTATCGGAGGAATCTCTATCCTACCCAAGAAAAACTAGTCATCCCCGTTAGCTCGGTGCCCACAATGTTCAATGCCACATTCTTCCTTGGGGGGTATGTTGGATTTTGTACCTGAGGCATTTCTTTCCTCATCTCCCAAATATAATCTTCATCCACATCCACATGGACCCCCCTCACATAGCTTTTTAGCGCACCGTTGACTATTTCTAAGTCGGAGTAAAACTCTTGCACCAAGTCAACTATGGCCTCTCTGTCGTTTCTCAAGTACAATGACCGACCTCTCTTCTCTATGTCCGCAAAAATACCCAATCCAACAAAATCACTCAAAATTATGTCTCATTCACAAACAACAGCGTGATTTTGGTAATACTTCTCATACCTGTCCACCTTGAGAGCCGAGGGGAAACGAGTTCTGTTGTATCTATGGATAATGGGTGGCTTCCCCTCTCTCACCTCGATCACTTCTTCCACAAAATTGGGCTCTTGAATGATTGGGTTGTGCCTAGTAGGGATCTTGACTCTTGGAGGCATGGTTTTCGGGTTTGGGGTAGTTAGGGCTTGAAATGTTTGAGTTTTTGGTGAAAATGGGGATTCTTGATGTGGGAATGGCTTTGGAAGGGTCGATTTTAGGTAGAAATGGGGAATGAGGGGTGTTTTGTGGTCTGGGTAAGGAAGAGGGTTTCTAGGGTTTGGAGGTTTTTGAAGGGTTTTAGGGGTTTTGGAATGGAGAAGATGAACCAGGCTTTTATAACCTGAGAAGTGACGTTTGAATGTTACTGACGTTCAAACGTGTGTAGAAGGTTTTTAAACAAATTTTTTGAACGTGAATGTTGTTCAAATGTGGTGAGCTCCCAGTACTTCTAAGTTTTATCAGAGACTAAAGTGCTGTAAGCTCATGGCATTCGAATGTTCTATTGGTGTTCGAACGTTACTCTCGTTTGAATGTGCTATTGGCATTGGAATGGGTTGAGCTCCTAGTACTTTTTGTTTCCCTCAGAGGCTGAGTACTGCAAGCAACTAACATTTGAATGTCACTTGGATTTCGAACGTGGAATCAAAAATCAAAAAAAAAAAAATTCTGCACTACACTAAGCATAATCAAAGAGGGCAATATACACAAGTTTGAACCAAAAATTTATGACGTCTTAGGATAAGTCCCTTCCCACGCTTTAGGTTGGTATTTTTGGACATTCCTTACTCGGCCCATATTTTAATTTTAGTCAAAAGAGTTTGTACAAACAAAAAGGATTTTTTTTTTTACACTTTTTACAAAAATTCGGACCCTTGACTTTCATCCCACCTACTCTAATCCGAGTCTCCCTCTGTATCTATGTAGTTCCAACAACCAGTGACTCTCCCAATTTCCTCTCTCACAAACCAGTTAAGTAAAGTAGCGGAATAGCATGGCATCTCAGGGTAATCCTTACTCAGCCTATTCACTATCTAATCCAATCAATCGAGTGTGCGACCGAAAATTGGTTCAGAACACTGATTATATCTTTTCTCATGGAAGACCCTACCACACTGTTTACAAGCACCAAGTCTTTTAGAATGATGGTGTTTAGCAAAAGTGATTATGCCACAGAGGGGTCTCGCTTGTTCTTCTCGGATCTCATTTTTTCTTACCAGTCTTGCTTTTCTGATGATCACAACATGTGCATTAGATGGAAAAGTTTGTAAAACTCTTAGACTAAACCAAAAAATTTTAATATCCATGCTTTCTATGCTTTAAGACTCACTATCTGGCTCTTCAATGTCTGCCAGTCACAAAGATGATTGAGGCTGACTCGCAGACATCATCATTTATACAAAATACAAGGCAAGCTGCACAATATGATCATAAATAACAACAACAACAACAACAACAACAAAAATTTTACGGGCACGAAATACACAAAATATGAACTATAGTTCTCATCCCCCAACCTAAACTGAACATTGTCCCCAATGTTTTGAATTTATTGGTATGTTGGGAGATATGGTTGAAAGGTATAGATTTGTTTATCTGTCAAAACCTACAAGGAAAAATACACAAATCAATCATCTCTATGTAGATCTGGGTTTCCGCTAGGATGAAAACCCTTGATTTTGAGTGCAGACAGAAGAAGAAGATTCATGTACAAATAGAGTAAACACATGCAGATCATGAGACAAAGGATTGGGTCTTCAAGTAATATGGTCATGGATGGGTCGTGTTTATAGAGGATCGTAGCCAAGAAAGAAAGAGAAGAAGAAGAAGAAGAAGAAAGAAAAAGGAAAGGCGGTGGGGAAGAAGGGGAAAGAGGGAGGATGCCTTATAAAGGCGTTCTCTCGGGTCGGTTTTGATTGGGTTTTTCTTGACCCGACCCCTTTTTGTGTCGGCAGACACTAATATGGGAGGGATATTCTGGATTCATTAAAAGAATGGTCTCCACATTTTTCACAAAGTTCTCTAAAAATGATTTCAATCGCTGACCATTAATAGTAAAGATATTACCGTTCGACGGGTTTTTCACTTCTTTTGCTCCATGTCCAAACACTTTTTTGACAATGTAAGGTCCAGTCCACCTTGATTTCAACTTACCAGGAAAGAGGCAGAGTCTTGAATTAAACAACAAGACTTTTTGAAAAGGTTCAAAAGCTTTTTGCATAATGTTCTTCTCAAGAAAAATTTTCATCCTAGTTTTAGCAATCTTAGTATATTCATATGCTTTATTTCTCAATTCCTCAAATTCGTTAATCTGAAGTTTCCTTGTTAGTCTGACCTTATCTAGGTCAAGGTTCATTGCTTTAATGGCCCAGTATGCCCTATGTTCCAATTCAATAGGTAGGTGACAAGGCTTATCATAGACTAATCGATAAGGATACATGCCCAAAATTGTTTTAAAAGTACTGTGATATGCCCAAAGTGCATCAGTTAGTCTTCACGACCAATCTTTGCAGTCTGGATTTACCATTTTTTCTAAAATTAATTTAATCTTCCGATTAGCCAATTCAGCCTATCCACTAGTGTGTGGGTGATAAGGGGTTACAAATTTGTAAAAAAATCAAATATTTTTTCATCAGATTCTAGAAAGGATGATTGCAAAAATGAGTACCCCCATCACTTATGATTGATTTTGGAATTCTAAACTGGGACAATATTTTTTTTTAGAAATTTGATCACCGTTTGGTGATCATTATTCCGGCATTGAATTGCCTCAACCCATTTGGACACATAGTCTATGACCACTAAAATGTATAGATAGTCAAAGGAAGGGGGAAATGGTCCCATAAAATCGATGCCCCAACAGTCAAAAATTTCAATAACCAAAATAGGGTTTAAGGGCATCATATTTCTTTTTGAAATGTTCCCTAACCTTTGGCATCTATTGCAAGTCAAACAAAAATCATAGACATCTTTGAAAAGTGTAAACCAGTAAAATCCACACTGCAAGATTTTTGTAGAGATTTTCCTTGATGAAAAATGGCCACCACATGTTTCAGAATGACAAAATGATTTTACCTGTCTACTTTCTTGAGTGGCGATTCAACGTCTTATGATGTTATCCTTATAGTACTTAAATACGTACGGATCTTCCCAAAAGAAATTACGAACCTCCCTCAAAAATTTCTTTTTGTCCATGGGGGTAAAGGACGGAGGTAGTGTTCTAGTAGCAAGGAAATTAGCAATATCATGGGGTCCCATTAATTATGAATAGTTGCTTATTAGGGAATTTTTCATTGGTTGGCAACCCATCTTCGTGAAAGTCATACGTCAATCTAGACAGATGATCTGCCACCACATTCTTAACACCCTTTTTATCCTTAATGACCAGGTCAAACTCTTGGAGTAAGAGTATCTATCTTAAGAGCCTAGGCTTAACATCCTTCTTTGTAAGCAAGAATTTTAGGGCTGCATGGCCAATGAATACAGTAACAAAAGAGCCAACAAGATAGTAACAAAATTTTTCCCAAGCAAAAACTACAGCAACCAATTCTTTTTTAGTTGTTGAATAATTCATTTGATCACCGTTCAAAGTTTTGCTTGTATAGTAAATCACATGTGGTTTCTTATCTTTTCTTTACCCCAACATAGCACCTACAACATAATCAGTTGCATCACACATTAATTCAAAGGGTAAAGTCCAGTTAGGGGGTTGCATTATTGGGGCAGAAATTAACATGTCTTTAAGCTTATCAAAAGCTTTTTGGCATGCTTCATTCCAATCAAAGATTATGTTTTGACTTAGAAGATGACACAGGGGTTTTGCTATGTTGCTGATATCTTTTTTGAATCTCCTGTAAAAGCCTACATGTCCTAGGAATGATTAGACATCCTTTACAGTCTTGGGAGCAACCAAATTCCCAATCATATCTATTTTTACTTTGTCAACTTTCATGCCCTCAGATGAAGCAATGTAACTTAAGACAATGCCTTGTGTTACCGTGAAGTGGCATTTCTCCCAATTAAGTATCAGATTGGCCTCCTGACATCTTATCAACACCTTTTCTTGGTTGGCCAGACACAAATCAAATGAGTCACCACAGATAGAGAAGTCATCCATGAATACTTCCAAAACTTTCTCGACCATGTCACTGAACAAGCTTAACATGCATCTCTGGAATGTTGTAGGAGTGTTACAAAGTCCAAGAGGCATCCTTTTGGATGCAAAGGTGCCAAAGGGGCATGTGAATGTGATTTTCTTCTGATCATTTAATGCTATCTCAATTTGATTGTACCCGAAATACCCATCCAGGAAATAGTAAAATTCATGGCCTGTAATTCTCTCCAAAACCTGGTCAAGAAAAGGAAGAGGGAAATGGTCTTTCATAGTCACCAAATTGAGTTTTCGATAGTTAATACACATCCGCCATCATGTGACGACTCTAGTTGGTACTAGTTCATTGGCATCATTTCTTACCACTATGACCCCAAAATTTTTAGGCACAACTTGGGTTGGACTAACCCATTTGCTATTAGAGATGAAAAAGATTATCCCTGCATCTAAGAGCTTAAGCACTTCCATTCTCACAAATTCCTTCATGTGAGGGTTCAGTCGTCACCACATTTGACGAGAGAGTTTTGAATCCGCTTCAAGGTATATAACATGATTGCAGATTAATGGGCTTATACCTTTCAAGTTAGCGATAGTCCACCCAATGCTGCTTTTATGGCTTTTAAGAACTTCAATTAGTTTAGACTCTTGCAAGTCTGTGAGTTTAGATGAAATTTTCACTAGGTATGACTCGTCTTCTCCTAAAAATGCATATTTGAGGTCAAATGGGAGAGGTTTCAATTTAGGCTTTGGTGGCCTTTCACTTGATTAGAGTGGCTTTGTGCCACTTGGTAAAAGTTCCTAAAATTTGGGTGTCCATGTCTCAATAGCATGAGTGGGACAATTCTTTTTTTCATCATCTGTTGTCTCATATGTGATAGATTCTGACAAAGATGATTCAGTAGGGGCTCTCACAGAATGTGTCATTCAGATGTCCCTGTATTAGAGATTCAATGGAGTTTATTTCTCCCATTTCCTTGTCCTCTGCAGGGTGCTTGGCAATATTGAAAATATTCTGCTCAAGAGTCATATTCCCAAAGGTTAATTTCATGACTCAATTCCTTCAATTAATTACTGCATTGGAAGTTACTAGGAAGGGTCGACCAAGAATGACGGGAATTTGGTTCTTCGAATGTATTGCTGGTTGAATATCTAAAACAATGAAGTCAACAGGGAAGACGAAGTTGTCCACTTGGACAAGTACATCTTTGACAATGCCCCTAGGGATTTTGACAGATTTGTCGGCTAACTAGAGTGTGACACAAGTGGGTTTGAGTTCACCCAGACCCAACTACTGGTAGATAGAGTAGGGTAGCAAATTAACACTAGCATCATGGTCTAACAGTATTTGTTCAATTCTGAAGTCTCCAATGACACACAACACAGTTGGACACCCTGGATCTTTATATTTTGGAGGGGTTTTGTGTTGAAGCAGGGCACTGGCTTGTTCTATCAAGAAGGCTCTTTTTTGAACATTCTGGCTTCTTTTGATTGTGCACAAGTCTTTCAAAAACTTGGCATAAGATGGAACCTGTTTGATTGCATTCAGAAGTGGGATGTTGATCTTTACTTGCTTGAAGAGCTCATGAATTTTTGGCTGATTATTCAATTTCTGTACAGTTTTGAGTCTATGAGGAAAAGGAGCGGGAATGGAGCATAAAGGTTCTCCTTTTTGTGAAGGCTCGGCTCTGGTTCAATCATAGGCTCATGTTCTTTCTCAATTACAAGTTCAGGCTCAACTGGTGAGTTGATTGAGATTGACTCAGGTCTTGGCTTGGGAATTAGCATGTCTCTGATGGTCTTGTCAATCACTTTGCCACTTCTTAGTGTAGTGATAACTTGGGCATGGTCTTCTAGAGTTTCCATAATTACGGGATTTCTCAACTTGAATTGGCCTTGTGGTGATTTTGGTTGAGCAGGAAACTTGCCTTTTTCATATGTGGTCATGGATTGGGTCAACTTTTGAATGTGGCTTTTAAGGTCCTCAAAAGATTGAGTGGTCTAGGTTTTAAAATCAGTGAAAGCCTGAGTGGAATTATTGTTGAAGTTCATTTGGCTTTGCATGAACTAATTTAATGTGTCCTCAAGGCTCCTCTTTTGTGGTGGTTGGTATGGTTGATATGTTGGAGGTCCATGGGGTAGTGGGTGTGAACCTTGTTGTTGATTCATGAGAGTTGCTTGTGTGTTTCTCCAACTGAAGTTTGGGTGGTTTCACCACCCTAGATTGTATGTTTCAGAGTATGGGTTAGAGTAGGGCTTGTTGAAGTTAGAAATGACATTTGTTTGTTCCAACAAAACCTCCTTGAATGCAAGAATGGTTGGACACTCCGCAGTAGGGTGCCTTGTTAGTGCACAGATCCCACACACTTGTTTTGTGGGAGGGCCAACATCAACTTGATGAACCTTTTTTATCTCTAAATCTTCAAGCTTTCGAGACAGGGTGGACATTTTTGCTCTTAGGTCATCATGATCTTTTAAGACATACTTACCCCCTTAGGAAGTAGATGGTTTGGCTTCAACAATGGTAAGGGAGGCTGATTCGTGCATAAAGTTAACAAATTTTACTATGCCTTTTTGGACTAATTGTGCTTTAATGGAGTTTAAGTAATGACATTTTAGGTCCTAAAGTGAACAAAGGCCCAAGAACAACAAAAATCACACTTGAATGTAACACCAGCACAAAAGGGAGCATAAATGCAAAAGGTTGGAACAAAGCAAGGACGTTCGAACGTCAACCCACGTTCAAAAGTCATCTGAAACCCTGACAAGACCAACTACGGAGACATGATGTGTTGCAGTCAAGAAAAAGAGAAGAACCAGAAGCACTTGAGTATAACGTTCGAACGTCTCTCCACGTTCGAACGTTGTCTTGAGTGACTATGGAGTTGCTGAGTGTACAGTCAATGATGCGAAGGCATATGGAAGTGACTAAGTCAGAGACCAAGTTAGTGACCACAGGCCACTTGAGTGGAAGAGACTTGACGTTCGAACGCCTTCAAAGCTAAGACAAACTTGACGTTCGAACGCTAGATAACTTTCGAACGTCCCCCTATAGATTGCCTGCAGAATGGTTGACTCCCATGGGCGGCAAACACTATTCACTCATCCTCACCTATCTCCTACCCCCTCTCCTTCCTTGCCTATAAATACTCCCTTGTTGGGAGCTTAAAAGGCATTCTTCCTCTTGTAGAGAAAGGAGGGAGCAATCTTTATCTGGTAAAGTAAGAGTGTTCTAGTAATCTAGTTCTTGAATATTTCATGTTTATGCTTTCATTTTCCATTTATATCAACCATGTTGGAGGCTTAGACTCCCCTTGTAGTTGAAGTCTTTCATTTACTTATGCTAAGTCTTTACATTCATGTTGTGACAACCATGATGGAGGCTTAGACTCCCCTTGTAGTTGTACTTGCTTTTACTTACAAAGTATCAAGAGAGGTAGTTCATCTTTTGGTTGTGGTGGAAACCCTCCAAAAGTAACCAGCTTTCTTCTACTTTTCTAGTTCACGTATTTCACTTTCATTGCTTGAGCATTCTTCTTTCTTATAAGAGTGAAACTCTTCCACTTTTCTAGAGCTTTACCAAAGCCGTGATGGGCGGAAAGTGATTCACTTATTCTTCATTGAAGAAAAACTCTTTATTTAGTTGCTTTACTTAGTAGCGTCTCTACTTAGAAAGATGAGTAGCACTCACTTTTCTAGCTTTGCCAAGGCCATGAAAAGTGAGTAGTTCCTCATTCACTCTTTAGTAAGAGGTGTTGAATATGTAAAGAGTATCCAAAAGTTATGTTTGTGCAACTTCTTCATACTTTAATGCTTTATACTCCACCTGTTCATCGGATGAATGAATGCACCTAGTAGAGTTGAGGTACTTTGTATAACCAAGGGCTCAATCTATGGTACGGATGACTCCTGCATAAAAAGATCCGTTTGTTCAATACAAGTACCCCGACTAGCTTTTCATGACAATCTTTCAATCCCCACTATCATTGTGCTTTATTCAAAGAATGGATCATTAATGCCATGGTTGGATGCCTTGTAGAAACACTTGCTTGTTTGTAGACGGGTTAAGTTTTGGCATAAACAATTCTTGTAAACTTCTAGTAAGGCATCAGAATCATGTACTTAATTCTCACAGTCCATCTTTATCTTCCGATTAACTTGCTATTGACACAAGAGTTAATTGAGTTATAAAGCACAAACATAACAAAATGGATACTCTATTACATGTCCTGATCCTCGAGCTAAAGAGTGGTTGTTCCATTTTGAGAATCTTATATTTTATCTAGAAAAATCTTGAAAAGAATCTTCTATTCTAATAAAGAAAACCCCACCACTCCAAACACGTGAAATTTCAAAAAGTTACTTGGTCTCTATTACTACTTACTTCAAAACACCAGTCATAGTTCCTTGTGGATTCGAATCCGGACGTCACCAGATTATTACTACAGCTTGACTGCCTGCACTTGGGTGTACACATTTTGGATCAAGTCAGAGGCTAAGTCCCATATCTGAGAATTGTTAGATATGGTGTCAAAAAAATTGAATGCCTCCTCTAGACTCTTACTTATAAATTCTCCTTCAACCATCGTTTCAACAAACTGACACAGTCTAGTGGGTATGGTGTCATATAACAATCCTACCAAAGTCCAATTCTCAAAAGCATGGTTCGGGCAGGACTGGAGCAGATCCTTGAATCTCTCTTAACTTTGGTAAAAGGTTTCTCCTTCTTTGATCGAAAAATTCATGATTTTCCTTTTGAGTGCATTAGTGCGGTGTAGAGGAAAAAACT
This sequence comes from Ilex paraguariensis, assembly GCA_963454935.2. NCBI lineage: Eukaryota > Viridiplantae > Streptophyta > Magnoliopsida > Aquifoliales > Aquifoliaceae > Ilex > Ilex paraguariensis. The sequence goes on from CAUOFW020002025.1 coordinate 732,302, forward strand.
TTCTGAAAAATTTATTTTGTAGTGCCCGCCAGTAAGGTATTGAAAAACTTTTCAAGAATTTAGTCATTGCTTAGCTTTATCCTTTAGAGAAAATGAAATAAATTTCATTTTGGCTAGCTCGGAGTTGTCTTGAAAGGTTCCACATACTTCCTCAAATTCTTTTATGTGCAGATATAGGTTTTCTGTTTTGAGTCCATGGAATTGAGGGAGTAGTTAAACTGTCCCCGTCTTTATAGTAAAGAGGGGTGCATTTTTCAGAAAAGATAAAACAAGAGGGGACACTATTTCTTGTGAGATTTAAGTAATCCCACAGAGTTCGAATGTTAGGCACTTTCCTCTCTCACACAGGAATTTCTCCTCGTCTCTTATCATTTTTCATTCTGCTTTCACAAGAGTCTGCTACTGATATAGGTGAAGGTGGTTCCGATTGATTCACAGATCCAGATGATTCTGTCGGTGAATTTTGATAGTGAGGAGCATCCTCAGACATAAAATTACAACAAATTTAAACACAGTGAAGAAAGTATCTACACAAAAAGAAGAGGTCTTTCTACCTTTAACTTTAAAAGACTTTTTATGGTTCCCCAGCAACGGCGCCAAAAACTTGACTTGATCCAATATGTGTACACCCAAGTACAGGCAGTCAAGCTGTAGTAATAATCTGGTTAAGTCCAGAGTCGAATCCACAGGGAACTATGATTAGTGTTTTTGAAGTAAGCAGTAATAAAGACCAAGTAACTGAAACCTTGAGAGTTTGAAGTTATGGAATTTTCTGGATAGAATATAAGATTCTTTCTAATGGGTTTTTCTAGAAAAAATATAAGATAAATTATCATAGTGTAATAGCCACTCTTTACCCCGAGGATCAGAGCATGTAGTTAATCATCTGGTTTATTATATTGTGCTTCATAACTCAATTAACTTCCGTGTCAATAGCAAGTCAATCAGAAGATAAAGATGGACTGTGTAAATTAAGCACATGGTTCCGATGCCTTTCTAGAAGTTTACAAGAATTGTCTGTGCCGAGACTCAACCTGTTTACAAACAAGCAAGTGTTTCTACAAGGTATCCAACTATGGCGTTAATGTTCCATTCTTTAAATAAAGCACAATAATGGTGAAGATTGAAATGTTGTCATGAAAATCTAGCCGGGGTACTTGCCTTGAACTAACAGGTCTTTCCATGCAAGAGTCATCCGTGTCATAGAAAGAACTCACAGTTATACAAAGTACCTTAGCTTTGCTAGATGAATTCAATCATTCAATAAGTGAAATATAAAGCATTAAAGCATAAAGGAAATTCACAAATATAACTTCCGGATAATCAATACATGTTCATCACCTCTTACTAAAGAGTGAATGAGGAACTACTCACTCTTCATGGCTTGGGTAAAGCTAGAAAAATGAGTGATACTCATTCCTCTATGTAGAGGAGTTACAAAATGAAAGCACAATAAACAAGGAGCCAATCTTCAATGAAGAATGAGTGAATCACATTCCACCCTTCACGGCTTTGGTAAAGCTCTAGAAAAGTGAAAGAGTTTCACTCCTCTAAGAAAGAAGGAAGCTCAAGCTATAAAAGTGAAAGACATGAACAATAAAAGTCGAAGAAAGCTAGTCACATTTGGAGGGTGGCTTCCTCAACCAAGAAATGGAGGGTTGCTTCCTCAATTAAAAGATGAACTATCTCCCTTGATACAAGCAAATATATCTCTAAAGCTAGTGATTCGCACTTTTTCGTGATCGAATTAATATTATACACCCAAGTATAAGTGGTCGAATTATAATTTTCTCAGTTTTAAGTCCAAGTATCGATCACACGAAGAGTTTTAATAATTTGAAAATGAAACAAAATAGTTAAGTTGCTAATTTGAATAGGACAACATGTGATAGCTTGTGATGTGAGCTTAGATTGATAACTAGTCTAAGTAAATGTTTGTGTGCAGATAGATTAAGAGACTAATAAAAAGTATCATTCAGTTCAAGGATCCCATATACATTATATTGGTTAAATACCGGAAATGCTACTGTACAATAATCAACTTCCATGTTATTTGCAAGTCAACTGGTAGGTCTGACGTATATAAACCATCACACAACAACTTCTTATGTTAGCTGGTGGTATCCATGATAATTGATTAATCCAAGAAAACCAGAAGGTCATACCATTCATGAGGACTACTTCAATTATACATTTGTCTCCGTAGTAGTAGGTGTGTACATAATAAATCATAACACATTCACTTCTTAGGTCAATTGGTGGGGTCATAACACAACAACTTCTTAGGTTAGCTGATTATAGATATGTCAATTGACTAATCCAAGCAGACCAGAAGGTCAAGCCATTCATAAGGAATACTTGAATTATTTAGTTGTCTCTATCTATGATACATATACCAGTTAAACTTCCTTAGCGTTCCGGTGGAGGATAAACCATACCGATAGGAATGTCGTGGTTGTTAGACTAATAATTTTATCATTTATACCAGTTAAACGATCTAAGTAATTCAGAAGGACAAGCCATTCATGAAGATCACTTAGGTTATTCATCTGATAGTTATATATATATATATATATAGATAAGCTAAACCCTAATAACCCAAAATGACAAGCCATTCATGAGGATCATTTAGGTTTTGTACCATGCATCAGTTAACATCCTCGGCGTTCTGGTGAAGGACAAGCCATACCGATAGGAATGTTGTGGTTGTTTTACTGCCAGGTTGATGAGACACTAATGACATACTTCCAAGTACAGCACCGAAAGTACGTACATTATTGTATCATACATTAAGCATATAATACATAAATATATAAAACATTAGTATTTCTAGAATTTAACCAGTATTATACATATGTTTACCTCTCACTGGAGGATATACGTAACTACTCACACCCCATTGCTACAAACAAGCAAGGAGTGCAGGTAGTTTTCATTTCAACTAGAATTAAAATACAAAATCTAAAAAGTCTTTCACAAGAAACAACTGAAACATAATCACATTTATTATCAGTTATGACAAAATGGTGACGGCAGTTCAACTATCCGAATAGAAAGATACAACAGTATTGTAGAAATACAGAGTTTGGACTGAAGTGCATCACGAACGGGATCATTTTTCAACTTTTCTCTTTCTCTTTTTTCTCTCTTCTCTCTTGGATTTCTCTTTGGAGCTCTTTTGGTTTTGGCCTCTTTAAAATGGAGAAGGCATCACATATCTATAGACATCAGGAAACCATGAGGTGGAGAGATGAGCTCAAGCCATTAAGGATGACCGTCCAGACGCCACCACCATCGTTCGAACGATAGTGTCTTGTTGGATTTTCCCACTTACATGCATGCTGACTCCTGTTTTGGTGAAATTACACTTTGGCCTTTGTTGTTTCAAGCCTTCATATTTTGCTCTTTGCATTGTGTAGTAATTCTGCATTAAACCTAAAACTTTGGACATAAAATTTTAAAAACCCTAATTGACTTTAATTAATAATTTTTGGTTATTTTATTTTACTAATTTGACTTATTTAACTATTCTGATTTATATACTAATTAAGATTAATCATACTCCCCAACTTAGATTTTACTAGTCCCTAGTAAATTATAAAAACTATTAACAAAACATAATACAAATAGAGGTGAAATCAATTTCGTAGATTTTTCACGATTGCATTTAGTAGATGCAACAAGCCTTTAAACCCTAGGTGATTCTTAGTGGATGAGTTTTGTCTTGTGAAGGTTTCTATTGAAGCTACCTACAAACTTCAATAATTAGGAATTCATGATTCATATTTTTCACAAGTAAAATTAAATTAATATTCCATATGTCTTGTCAAGATACTTTCTTCTCTGATCACTATAAGAGTAACACATGTTAGTTGTAATATTATCTATATATTTTTATAAAAACTTGTGTGTGTGTAATGATTTTTTTATTTTCAAAAAATCACTTAAGAAATATTACTCTCTTTCCTGGTAGTTTTGATGTCAATCCTTCCCTGAAATACACTCAGCAAAAAGAACACACCTTTTATAGTGACTATTCTCACAATCTACATGTGATTAGAATACAGTTAACAAGGCAAATAATTTCACATGTAGTTAATTAAAAGAGCAATATTTGAATAAAACTGGAATTTGACATAATCTCATGAAAGAACATTAACACTATATTAAATATACTATTAACATTTTCCTTTTTAGAATTGATAGGATTAATACAAATATATGATTTATGGAGTCAAAAAGGACTTTATTAGGGTTGTACTGTGGCCATGGGTTTAAGGTTTATGAAACGATGTCATTGGATTTCAAATGCTATCTTTTAGTATTGTGGCACACCTTATTTTTCAAGGATTTTGCATGTTTCTTTCTATTATTATTTTTTTTCCATTTTTTTCTTTCTTGGGTTTTTTTTCTCCAGAATTCTTTTCTTTCTTTTACTTTTTTGTTTTTTCATATCTTGCTGATTTAGACGAGGGTGCAAGAAAATTAGATAGCAAATGTAAGTTAATATCTTTTTATTTGGCTCGTGTATTATTTTTGGGTTTTAAGAAATGAATTTATTTTCAGGCTCAATCATGTCCGACTAAGGATATAATTTTGTAAAAGAAATGGTCAAGGATCAAAATTTAATCAAACATGGCCTAAGATCATTTTCCAGAAATCATATATATGTATAATTTCTGCATGAAAGTTAAGGATAATACTAATAATACAATTTAATAAGTGCTAATCAAAACAAAGTTAATGAGATTATTCAAGGAAAGTTTACCGCTGAATCGAAGATTTGTGTTTGAGTAGATGTGGAGTATCTCTCCAAGAAAGATTGGTTCAAAATCTGCAATAGGTTTTACATCTCCACTATACATGCAAAGAGTGTAATATTTCACAAGATTTTTAACAATAAAAAAATCTAATTGTGCTTTTAAGACTATGTTTAAACAAAAATATTAAGATAGTACACAACTAAAATATGAAAATTCCACGTGATCAGATTAAGATTATTCTTGCAAGGCATGAGAATAAAAATGTAATTTAGCTGTTAATCATATAAATTATTAATTCCTAACTTAACAACATGAGTTTCAAAATTAATATAAACAAACTTAAACACACATTAGTTCACTACAAAGAAGTTAAAACACACAAAAATTCAAAACAAACAAGTTTAAAACACATGAAAGTTCAAATGCAAATAAGTGCAAAACATAAATTAAAGTTCAAATGCATAAGTAAAAGTGCATAATTAAAAAGCTGAGTGAAAGATATCAGAGTTTTTTAGTAGAATCTTCACTTTTGTTTCTAAGTAGATGACCCTCCCCCAAAACGTTCTCTTAGTAGTCTCAAGATTTCAGCTTGGTTTTATTCATAATCTTCCATACGTTTGTTGATATCTGTGATACTGTTACCAAGCTGGGTGATAGTGGTCTCTAATCCTAGCAGAATTTGTCTGTCAGTTCTGTCATCCACCAATATATATGGTTGATCCTCTTGTGGCTGTTGTTGTTCTGGTGGAATGAATTCTTCAGGGCCTTGGAATGGCTCTTCTTGTGGTGGAGGGGGTACCTCTGGTTGTTCTTCTTGTTGTCCTGCATGGCTTTTTCTCAGTGATGTTTTGTCTAGTAGGCCAAAAATGGTCTACAGTCTTCCATGTTGGATCGATGATCACACCTTTGTTCTTGCAAAGCTGAGAAACTAGCATAGCATAGGGGAGTGAAGATTTCTTTCTATCCATTGCAAGTACCATTTGATTCAGGATTAAATTCGATAGATCAATGGTAAGCCCCATTTCGAATGCATATAGAAAATAAGCTTGCTCAGTATAGATTTGATTCTTTTGGGCACGGGGGTAATAAACTGTGTATTGTGATCAAGTTTAGAATATGGAATTTATTAGTCAGGTCTTCTTGCTTTATGTATTTATTCAGTCTGCCCCAACCAAATTCTAGATTACCCATCACCTCTCTCCCTATGGTATCTAAATCAGGTAAGTTAGTGTACAGATATTGCAGGTTTTCAGGTCTTTGCATAGGTTGAAAAAATTCGGCTATAATAGCTGGTGTAACTTGAAAAATAATACCTCTTACAAATACCCGCAATTGTCTTTCCCCAATGATCTCAGCATTACTATAGAATTCTCAAACTAAACAGTCATAAGCAGGAACAAATAATCTAACATAATGTAACCATCCTCTAGCTTCAAGAATTTAACGTATGCCTATGTTCTGAAAATCTTCGTAAATAACCGGTCTTTCAAAAATAATAGTTTTACTCAAAAAATTAGCATCGTACCAGGCTTGTTGTTCAAAATTCTCAAACATCACCTCGTTGAAGATATTTCCCAGTCCTGGTTGTTGTGGAGGTGCTTGAGGTTGCTCGGGTTGATCTCTTTGTGCCCGAGGATCCTCTCGTTCTTCATCTTGAATCCATTGTTTCTTATTTTCTTCTCAAATGCTCCATTTTAGTTGATTCCAATCGGTAGTTACCTTCAAAATATGGTGGGTAAGAGAATAATCAGGGTAAATTTGACAAAAAATGGCTGAACATTGCAAATTTGAGAGTTTTTTCCTTGAAGATTTCGGCTATATTTGCGTTTTGGTTTTGAAAGAGTGCAGAAATGATCGGTTTGCATGGAGGAATAGTATATATATTAAGCTTCACCATCCAGACGGTTGGCCTACCGTCTGGATGGTGCAAGCTTTCGGTTTTGCTATTTTTCTATTATACAGGTTTTCTTCTAATTTTCTGATTATTTTTTTCTTGTTTATTTTAAATTCCTGCAGTTTATTATTATTATTTTTTTCTACCAAAAACTTTTTGCTAACCACTCTTTTTCTTATCTCAAAAATTGGTGGGTTTTTATTTATTTTATTTGTTATTTCATATTTACTGAGTTTCCTAATTAAAAGTTATAGTTATTTACATTTATTTACAAATATTTATAAATATTCACAAGTATGTACAATAACATATTATGTCAATTCTTCCAAAAATCATGATCATACTGATTCAGAGTCGGAACTATGTGGATCAATATTACCAGTGACACAATTAACTTCATTTCTTATGTATCTTATTAACATTGGAGTGGAATAGGATGACGTCTCAGGGTAGTTCTTGCGCTACCCATACCTAATCCACCGGAGATGATCTAACGCTAGACCTGAAATTGGTTCTGCACATTGATTATATTGTCTTAAATGTTGTAAACAACCACATCTTACACAACCACCTAGACGATTTGCTCGTCGATTTTTCACAAATGTACTTTTTTCGCTTGGAGGTTTCGATTGACTTTCAAAAATTTATAAATATCTGACCCTTCTGACATTTTTCATGATCAATGCATGAATATCTTTTGGAAGATGATGCAGTAGAATTAAACTTAACCAAAATCGTTTTTTGTCCATCGTACACATAAAATAGTATTTTTTTTAATTTCTGGTTCTTTAACGTCTGCCAGTCACAAAGACAAAATTAACATTGATAATAAAACAAAATAAATACTTTAAATATAAATACTAAAGTTACATCCTTACCTCCCCAACTTAATTTAAACATTATCTGAAATGTAAAAACAGTGATAGTTAACATTGATAGGGAAACCTGACAATCTGTTGTCAATTTCACCGATTAGGATATCTGGCTGCACTTAGGAGATACTCTGCCAAATAAATTACAATTTATTAGTAATTTTATTGAGAATTTAGCAACAATTTACTTTTTAGAGCTTATATATGGGAGTAAAAAGTTGTACAAAAGTTATCTCTTGAATAAACCCATCATAATATGGTTTAAGTTTTTGACCATTGACATTAAAGATATTTTCAGTTAATGAATTTTCAATTTCAATTATTCCATAGTCAAAAACTTGCTTGACAATATAAGGACCTGTCCATCTTGATCTTAATTTTATAGGAAATAAACGAAGCTTTGCATTATATAATAGCACTTTTTGAGATGGTACAAAAGATTTTCGCATGATATTCTTATCATGAAAAATTTTTGTATTTTTATATGCTTCATTTCTTAATTCCTCTGATTCACTTATTTGAAGTTTACGAGCTATTCCAGCTTTGTCGATATCAAAATTCATCATTTTGATTGCCCAATATACTCGATGTTCTAACTCTACAGGCAAGTGACATGGTTTTCTATATACTAACCGATAAGGAGACATTCCTAAAATAGTTTTATATGCAGTACGAGAAGCCCAAAGCGCATCAGTCAACCTTAAGGACCAATCTTTACGATATGAATTTACTATTTTTTCTAAAATATATTTTATCTCTCTATTAGCTAATTCAGCTTGTCCGATTGTTTTTGGATGGTACAGAGTGGATATTTTATACAAAATTGAGTATTTTTTCATAAGAATTTCAAAAAATTTATTACAAAAATGTAATCCGCTGTCACTTATAATGGTCCGAGGAATTCCAAATCTGCACAAAATATTTTCTTTCAAAAACTTGATCACTATTCTGTGATCATTATTTCTACATGGAATTGTCTCTACCCATTTAGAGACATAGTTTACTGCAACCAAAATATACAGATATCCAAAAGATGGGGGAAATGGACCAATAAATTCGATGCCTCAATAATCAAAAATTTTGATAGTTAAAATAGTGTTTAAAGGCATCATATTTGTTTTCAAAATATTTCTCATTCTTTGACATCTATCACAATTTAAACAAAAGATATGAACATTTTTAAAAAGAGTTGGCCAATAAAATCCACACTGCAAAATTTTAGCAGCGGTTTTCTTTGACGCAAAATGACCTCCACAAGCTTTGGAGTGACAAAACTAAATTACCTGGTGTATTTCATGATGTGTACACAATGCCTTATTATTTGATCTGTACAATATTTAAACAGATAAGGATCTTGCCAGAAACAGTTACGTGTTTCACTTAGAAACTTATTTCTATCAGAGTAGGTATAATTAGAAAGAATAGTACCAGTAGCTAAATAATTAGCTATATTTGCATACCATGGTACTTCTAGGACTGCTAGTAATTGTTTGTCTGGAAAAGTTTCTCTAATCGGAGTTGGTTCTTCCTTTATTTCATAGTTTAACCTTGACAAGTGATCAGCTACTAGATTTTCTACTCCTTTCTTATCTTTGATGATTAAATCAAATTCTTCAAGTAATAATATCCAATGTAGGAGACGTGGTGTAGCATCTTTTTTAGTAAGTAAGTATTTTAAAGCTATATGATCGGTAAATACAACAATTGATGATCCAACTAGATATGAACGAAATTTATCTAATGCAAATATAACAGTAGGTAGTTCTTTCTCTGTGGTTGAATAGTTCATTTCTGCATTATTTATAGTTTTACTTGCCTAATATATAACATAGAATTTTTCCCTTTTCGTTGCCCTAGTACAACTCCTATCGCATAATCACTTGCATCACACATTATTTCAAAAGGTAATGACCAGTCAGGAGGTTGCATAATAGGCGCAGAAATAAGCATGTTTTTTAATTTATCAAATGATAGTTGACATGCTTCATTCCATTTAAATATTATATCTTGACATAACAGATTACATACAGGCTTGGCTATTAAACTAAAATTTTTTATAAATCTTCTGTAAAATCCTGCATGATCTAAAAATGAGCGAATATCTTTTATTGTTTTTGGTGAAGGCAAGTTAGCTATTAGATCAATTTTTGCTTTATCAACTTCGATTCTTTTTTTAGATAATATATGAACTAGAACAATACTTTGTGTAACCATGAAATGACATTTTTCCCAATTTAAAACAAGGTTTGTTTCTTCACATCGAATGAGCACTTTTTCAAGATTTTCTAGACATATATGAAATGAATCCCCATATAATGAAAAATCGTCCATAAAAACTTCTAGATATCGTTCCACCATATCACTGAATATACTTAGCATACAATGTTAAAAGGTGGCTGACGCATTACATAATTCAGAAGACATTCTTTTATATGCAAAAGTACCAAAAGGACATGTAAATGTAGTTTTTTTCTTGATCACGTATTGCAATTTTAATTTGATTATAATCAGAGTATCCATTTAGAAAAAAATAATATGCATGACCAGCTATTCTTTGTAAGACTTGATCTAGAAAAGGTAATGGAAGTGATCTTTTCTGGTGAGTGAATTTAACTTCCAATAGTCAATACATACACGCTAGCATGTGACAGTACACATTGGGACTAATTCATTTTCTTTATTTTATATTACAGTAACACCAAATTTCTTTGGGACTACTTGTGTAGGACTAACCCATTTACTATCAGATATAGGATAGATAATATTTGCATATAATATTTTAAGTACTTCATCGCGAACTACCTCTTTCAAGTGTGGATTTAATCTTTTTAGCATTTGACGAGATGATTTAGCATTTTCTTCTAAATATATACAATGAGTACACAGAAGTGGGCTTATACCATTTATATCAGCTATTGTCCATCTAAGAACACTTCGATGATTTTTCAATACTTCTGTTAATTCTTTTTCTTGACTTTCAAATAAATTTGATGATATGATTACAGGATGAATTTCATTTTTTTTTAGAAAAATATATTTCAGATTGATTGGAAGTGATTTTAAATCTGGCTTAAAGATTTTAACATTGCAGTTTTCAGGTTTAGATAACAAATTTTCACATTTTGAATTTTTTGTATTTTTTGATTTATCTTCAGATACAGATTTTACTGTGTTTAAATCTTTTTCCAGAAAAACCTTTTCAAAAAACTTTTGGGTTAATTTCTCAACACAATTTATTTCATGCACTTCATCTTCTTCTCTAGGTTGTTTTGTACTATTAAAAACATTTAGTTCCAAGGTCATATTTCCAAATGAAAGTTTCATGATTCCATTTCTACAATTAATCAAAGCATTTGATGTAGCTAGGAATGGACGACCTAAAATCAAAGGTATGGATACCCATTCATAATAAATTGGTTCTGTGTCTATAACAATAAAATCTATTGGAAATTAGAATTGATCAACTTGGACAATAACATCTTCCTTAGTTCCTCATGGAATTTTTATTGAACGATCTGCTAATTGTAATGTGATATTGGAAGGTTTTAGTTCACTTAATCCTAATTGTGTATAGATTGAATATGACATTAAATTACAACTAGATCCAATATCTAGCATAGTTTCTTTGATTTGGAAATTTTCATGATGCAAGAGATTGTAGGACTACCCAGATCTTTGTACTGAAGAAGAGTATCATGTTGTATTATAGTATTAACTTGTTCAGTTAAAAATGCTTTCTTTGGTACATTAGTCTTTCTCTTTATTGTGCAAAGATCTTTAAGAAATTTAGCATAAATTGGAACTCATTTTATTGCATCCAACAAAGGAATATTGATCTTTACTTGTTTAAATAACTCAAGAATGTCAAATTGATCTTTTTTAGGTGAAAGTTTCTTGATCCTTTGAGGAAAAGGTAAAAGAATAGGACATGGAGGATCTTTTATTTCTGATTGCTTTTTGACCAAAGGTTCAGATTCAAGTGATTCATTTACAGGAATTGACTTACGTATTTTCTTTGGAATCTTCGGCTTTAAGGTTTTATCAATTATTTTACCGCTTCTCAATGTTGTGATTGCTTGTACTTGACTTGGAGAGGCATCAAATGACACAACATTAGCTTGACTCTGGCTTTGTGGAGCTTTAGGTTGAGATGAAAACTTTCCTTTCTCCGGCATACTGAGAGATTGAGTCAACTTAGTTAGATGACTCTTGATATCTTCAATACTCTGAGAAATTTGAGTTTTAAAATCATTAAAAGCTTGTGTTATTTGAGTGTTAAAATTCATTTGAATTTGAATAAATTGATTCATAGTATCTTCCAAAGTTCTTCTTTGTGGGGGTTGATATGGTTGGTAATTTTGTTGATTTTGTGGTTGTGGTGGACCTTGTGTTTGATTTGTAGGTTATGTACTTTTTCAACTAAAATTAGGATGATTTCTCCATCCTGGATTGTAAGTTTTAGAATATGGATTCAAATAAGGCTTATTATAAGTTGGAACAACATTAGATTGTTCAATTTACACTTCTTTGAATGCAGGTATAGTTGGACACTCTACTGCAGGATGTCTTGAAAACGCACAAATTTCACAGATTTGATCAGTAGTTTAAATGACCAATACTTATTTTATTTTTTTCATCTCTAAGGCTTCCAGTTTTCGAGATAAACTTGTCATTTTTGCTCTTAAATCATCGTCTTCTTTTAACACATATTTTCCTCTTTTGGATGCAGATGACTTAGTTTCTATTATATTTGAAGAAGTTGAGTGCCACATTTGTGAACTCTCAGAAATAGTATCAAAAAAATTGAAATGCCTCCTCAGGATTTTTACTCATAAATTCCCCTTATGCCATCATTTCAACAAATTGTCACATTGCAGGTGGAAGATCATCATAAAAAAAATCAACTAAGGTCCAGTTTTCAAATGCATGATGTGGACAAGCTTGTAGAAGATCTTTAAATCTTTCCCCCCATTGATAAAAAGTTTTTCCTTCTTTTACAGAAAAGTTTATTATTTGACGTCTTAATGTATTTGTACGATGTGCAGGAAAAAACTTTTTAAAGAATTCAGCTTGTAAAGCTTGCCAGTTTGTGATTGAATTGGCTCTTAAAGAGCTAAGCCATTGTTTTGATTTATCTTTTAAATAAAAAGGAAATACTTTTAATCTAACTATTTCAGAATTATCTTGCAATGTTCCACAGACTTCTTCAAATTCTTTCATATGAACATAAAGGTTTTCAATTTCTAGACCATGGAACTGTGGTAATAATTGTAATGTTCCTGGCTTAATATTAAGATTTAGAGCATCTGTTAAAAAAGCAAAACATGATGGGACATTAGTTCATGTAGGGTGTAGATATTCTCTTAATGGTCGAATATTTTGAACTACTTCTTGTTATCTAGGTTGTTCTTCCCTAGGTACATTTCTAGTCATACTTAATTCAAATGATTCTAGTGTAGATGAAGAAGAAGACGACAAAGGCGATGCTTGATTTATAGATCCTACGGATGAATATATAGACATAAACTATTTAAAAATAAAAAACACTTTCTATACATATAATACAAATAAACAACTTTTGTATTTTATTTGATTTCAAATTACCGTAACTTCCCGGCAATGGCGCAAAAAATTTGATTCACACTTTTTCATGATTGGATTAATATTATAAACCCAAGTATAAGTGGTCAAATTTTAGTTTTCTCGGTTTTAAGTCCAAGTATCGATCCAATGAAGAGTTTTAATAATTTAGAAATGAAATAAAATAGTTAAGTTGCTAATTTGAATAGGATAGCATGTGATAGCTAGTGATGTGAGCTCAAATTGATAACTAGTCTAAGTAAACGTTTGTGTGCAGATAGATTAAGACAATAATAAAAAGTATCCTTCAGTTCAAGGATCCCACATGCATTATATTGGTTAAATACTGGAAATGATACCGTACAACTATTAACTTCCATGTTATTGGTAAGTCAACTAGTAGGTCTGATGTATATGAACCATCACACGACAACTTCTTAGGTTAGCTGATGGTATCCATGACAATTAATTAATCCAAACAAACCAGAAGGTCATGCCATTCATGAGAAATACTTGAATTATTCATTTGTCTCTGTAATAGTAGGTGTGTAGATAATAGACCATAACACAGCCACTTCTTAGGTCAACTGGTGGTATTAGTCATGACACGACAACTTCTTAGTTTAACTGGTTATAGATATATCAATTGATTAATCCAAGTAAACTAGGAGGTCAAGTCATTCATGATGTAAAACCCAAGAAAATTTGAAATTTTTCTAAAAAGGGTAAAATGGTTATTTGCCACTTATAATGCAGAAATAAAATACGTGTTCTACAGAACTCATATGACACAACGGACTTCGCCGTTGGATTTGTATCACGAAATCTAGTTACCTAGATAATTTTTATAGAATTTTAGGATAGTCAAAGTTTTATACGTCGTTCGAGGCGACTGGTGGCGGATGACCTCAGAAAGGTCCCCAAATATAAATTTTATAAAATTTATGTATAATGGAATAAAATTTCAAATGAAATTAATTTGAACTTAAACTGGGATCAAATAAATTATTTCAGAGCGAAAACATACCCGAGCAAGTGGGGGGCACTTGGCACGACGAAGACCAAGTCTTGAAAATTATAAATAGAGATATTTTGCACAAAATATCAGCTGAACTTTGCTGGGTTTAACGTATGGGAGAAAAGAGAGAGAAAAGAGAGAAACCAAGATTTTCTTTTGCCGATTCTCGGCGTTCTGTCGGTCGGATTCCGTCGAGCTAATAATTAAAGTCGATCACCTTGAACGAGGGCTACGTCTACGTACCAAGAACGAGGGATTTCACTGAAGATTTCAAGGGGAGATTTTGGAGAAATCAAGGCTTGGAGGTTTTGGTGGGTGTTCTTGAAGTTCTAGCCTTTGGTTTACGCTTCAAGAGGTAGGGTTCTTCCTACTTTGGTGTATTTCTAACCTTTGATGTCAATAGGAAAAAGGGTTAGGTATATATATGACCTATAACTTGTATATAGTTATGAAAATGAGAAAATGAGCATGGAAATGACTTAGACTAACTTCTAGCTTGAGTTTGATGCATGGTAGTTACTTATGTAATCTCTTGTAACTTGGTGATTATGTGGACTGTTTTATGGACTGATTATGGGGCTGTTTTGAGGCTGTTTTTATGGACTATTATGGACTGATTTTATGGACTGTTTTGGACTGATTTTATGGACTATTTTGTGCACTACTATGGGGCTATTTTGTGCACTGCTAGGGGGCTGTTTTGCGCATTGTTATAAGACTATTTTGTGCATTGCTATGGGGCTGTGTTTGTGCACTGTTATGGGACTGTTTTGTGGTTGTTTAGGGGCTGTTAAGGGGTTGAAATTGTGGCTGTTTTGGGTTGAAATTGTGGACTGTTTTGGGTTGAAATTGTGGGCTCTTATATGGCTTGTTTAGGGGATGTTTTATGGCTTGTTTAGGGGCTGTTTTATGACTTATTTCAGGGACATCATGTGGCTTGTTTAGGGGCTATTATGTGGGCTGTTTGTAGGCTGCTATGTGGGCTTGTTATATGTCCACATTATGCCTTGAGAATTAGGGGTGTTATTGCTTGATTATGAAGTAACATATGATTCGTGCGTAAAGTTAACAATTTTTACTATGCCTTTTTGGACTAATTGTGCTTTGATAGAGTAATGACATTTCAGGTCCTAAAGTGAACAAAGGCTCAAGAACAACAAAAATCACACTTAAATGTAATACTATCACAAAAGGGAACAAAAATGTAGAACGTTGGAACAAAGCAAGAACGTTCGAACATCCTCTGAAACCCTGCCAAGACCAGCTGCTGAGACATGGCGTGTTGCAGTCAACAAAAAAGAGAAGAACTAGAAGTACTTGAGTACAATGTTCAAACATCACTCCACGTTCGAACGTTGTCTTGAGTGACTAAGGAGCTGCTGAGTGTACAGTCAAGGTTGTTCAAGGTGTATGGAAGTGACCAAGTCAGTGACCACAAGCCACGTGAGTGGAAGAAATCAAACGTCATCTCACGTTTGAACGCCTTCAAAGCAAAGACACAGACAAATTTCGAACGTCATCTCATGTTCGAACGTCCTTGAAGAAACGGTAGACTTAACGTTCGAATGTCAGATTACGTTCGAACGTCCCCTTGCAGACTACCTACAGAATAGTTGATTCCTATGGGTGGCAAACACTATTCACTCATCCTCACTTATCTGCTACCCCCACCTCCCCTCCCTTGCCTATACATACTCCCTTGTTGGGAGCTTAAAGAGGATTTTTTCACTTGTAAAAAAAGGTGGGAGCAATCTTTATTCTTGTAAAGTAAGAGTGTTTTAGTAATCTAGTTCTTGAACATTTCATGTTTATGCTTTCATTTTCCATTTGTATCAACCATGATGGAGGCTTAGACTCCCCTTGTAGTTGAAGTCTTTCATTTACTTATGTTAAGTCTTTACATTCATGTTGTGACAACCATGATGGAGGCTTAGACTCCCCTTGTAGTTGTACTTGCTTTTATTTACAAAGTATCAGGAGAGGTAGTTCATCTTTTGGTTGTGGTGGAAACCCTCCAAAAGCAACTAGCTTTCTTCTACTTTTATTGTTCATGTATTTCACTTCCATTGCTTGAGCATCCTTCTTTCTTAGAAGAGTGAACCTCTTCCACTTTTTTAGAGCTTTACCAAAGCCATGAAGGGTGGAATGTGATTCACTTATTCTTCATTGAAGAAAAACTCTTTGTTTGGTCCACTTTACTTAGTAGCGTCTTTACTTAGAAGGATGAGTAGCACTCATTTTTCTAGCTTTGCCAAGGCTATGAAAAGTGAGTAGTTCCTCATTCACTCTTTAGTAAGAGGTGATGAATATGTAAAGAGTATCCGAAAGTTATGTTTGTGCAACTTCTTCATGCTTTAATGGTTTATACTTCACCTGTTCATTGGGTGATTGAATGCACCTAGCAAAGATTGAGGTCCTTTGTATAACCAGGGCTCCATCTATGATACAGATGACTCCTGCATAGAAAGATCTGTTGGTTCAATCCAAGTACCCTAGCTAGCTCTTCATAACAACCTTTCAATCCCCACTATCATTGCGTTTTATTCAAATAATGGATCATTAATGCCATGGTTGGATGCCTTGTAGAAAAACTTTCTTGTTTGTAGACGGGTTAAGTCTCGGCAGAGACAATTCTTGTAAAGTTCTAGAAAGACATCGAAATTATGTGCTTAATTCTCACAGTCCATCTTTATCTTCCGATTAACTTGCTGTTGACACGTGAGTTAATTGAGTTATAAAGCACAAACATAACAAAATTGATACTCTATTACATGTCCTGATCCTCGAGCTAAAGGGTGGCTGCTACATTTTGAGAATCTTATATTTTGCTTAGAAAACCCTTGAAAAGAATCTTCTATTCTATTTAAGAAAACTCCACCACTCCAAACACTCGAAATTTCCAAGTCACTTGGTCTCTATTATTTCTTACTTCAAAACACCAATCATAGTTCCCTATTGATTCGACTCTGGACTTTATCGGATTATTACTACAACTTGACCGCCTACACTTGGGTGTACACATTTCGGATCAGGTCAAGTTTTTGGCGCCGTTGTCGGGAGGCACAAAAGGTGTTATACGGTAAAAGGTGAAAAGACCTCATTTTTGTATATAAATTTGCTTTACAGTTTATAAAGTTGTGTTAATTACTTTTATGTCTGAAAACGCTCCTCACTATCAAAATTTGACAGCTAAATCTTCTGGATCTGTAAATCAATCTGAACCACTTTCACCAAAATCAGTAGCAGACTCTTGTGAAAGTAAAATGGCAAATGGTGAGAGACAAGAGAAAATTCCTGTAAGAAAAGGGGAAGTACCTAACATTCGAACTCTGAGAGATTACTTGAATCCCACAAGGAATAGTGTCCCCTCTTGTTTTATTTTTCCTGAAGATGCACCCCCCTTTACTGTAAAGACGGGGACAGTTCAACTACTCCCTCAGTTTCGTGGACTCGAAACAGAAAACCCATATATGCAAATAAAAGATTTTGAGAAATTATGTAGAACTTTTCAAGACAATTCTGAACTGGCTAAGATGAAACTTTTTCCTTTTTCCTTAAGGGATAAAGGTAAACAATGGCTAAATTCTTTAAAAGCTCTTTCAATACCTGACTGACGGGCATTACAAAATGAATTTTTCAGAAAGTTTTTTCCTCTGCACCACACTAATGCATTGAAAAGGAAAATCATGAATTTTTTGATCAAAGAATGAGAAACCTTTTACCAAAGTTGTGAGAGATTCAAGGATCTACTCCAATCTTGCCCACACCATGCTTTTGAGAATTGGACCTTGGTAGGATTTTTCTATGACTCCCTGCCCAGTAGGCTACGCCAGTTTGTCGAAATGATGGCTCAAGGAGAGTTTATAGGAAAAAGTCTAGAGGAGGCATTCGATTTCTTTGATACCATATCTGACAGTTCTCAGATGTGGGACTCCGCCTCTCCCACAACTATTGAAGCCAAACCATCTACTTCCCAAGGGGGTAAGTATGTCTTGAAAGATGATGATAACCTTAGAGCAAAAATGTCCACCCTATCTCAAAAGCTTGAAGCTTTAGAGATGAAAAAAGTTCATCAAGTTGATGTTAGCTCTCCCACAGAACAAGTGTGTGGGATCTGTGCACTAACAGGACACCCTACTGGGAGTGTCCTACAATTCCAGCATTCAAAGAGATTCTATTGGAACAAACAAATGTTGTCTCTAATTTCAACAAGCCTTACTCCAACCCATACTCTGATGAACCAACAAGGTTCACACCCATCACCTAAAGGACCTCTTGCATACAAACCACCAACCACCACAAAAGAGGAACCTTGAGGACACACTGAGCCAGTTCATGCAAAGTCAAATGAACTACAACTATAGTTCCACTTAGGCTTTCACTAAGTTCAAAACACAGACCACTCAATCTTTCGAGGATCTTAAAAGTTACATCCAAAATTTGATCCAATCCATGACCACACATGAGAAGGGCAAGTTTCCTGCCCAACCAAAACCACTATAAGGCCAATTTCAGGTGGGAAATCCTTCAACCATGGAAAATCTAGAAGGTCAAGCCCAAGTGGTCGCTACACTAAGAAGTGGCAAGGTGATTGACAAGACCATCCGAGACAAGCTACTTCCAAAACCAAAATCCATCCCAGTCAACTCACCAATCGAGCCTGAATCAAATGAGCCTGAACTTGTGAGAGAAGAGGAACCCGAGCCCATGATTGAACAAGAACTAGAACCATCACAGGAAGAAGAACCCTCGTGTTCTATTCCTACTCCTTTTCCTCATAGACTCAAAACTGTATAGAAGTTGAATAATCACCTAGAAATTTACTAGCTCTTCAAGCAAGTAAAAATCAACATCCCATTTCTGGATGCAATCAAACATATTCCATCTTATGCCAAGTTTTTGAAAGACTTGTGCACATTCAAGAAAAGCCAGAATGTTAAAAAAAGAATTTTCATGGCAGAACATGCCAGTGCTTTGCTTCAACACAAAACCCCTCCAAAATACAAAGATCTAGGGTGTCCAACTATGTCGTGTGTCATTGGAAATTTTAGAATCGAACAAGCACTGTTAGACCTTGGAGCAAGTGTCAATTTGCTCCCATTCTCTGTTTACCAGCAATTGGGTCTAGGGGAACTCAAACCCACAAGTGTTACACTTTAGTTGGCAGACATGTTTGCCAAAATTCCTAGGGGTATTGTTGAAGATGTATTTGCTCAAGTGGAAAACTTTGTATTCCCTATTGACTTTATCTTCTTAGATACTTAGCCAGTATAATATTCAGAGAATCCAATTCCTGTTATTCTTGGTCGACCCTTCGTAGCAACTTCAAATGCACTAATCAATTGCAGGAAAGGGGTCATGAAATTAACCTTTGGAAATATGACACTTGAGCTAAATATTTTTAATGTTGCCAAACACCCAGGAGAGGATAGAGAAGAAAGAGAAATAAATTTCATTGAGTCTTTTGTCCAGGACTATCTCAACAACACATTCTGTGAACATTCCACTGAACTTTCTTTGTCAGAATCCATCACATCTAAAACCATGGATGATGATCCAAAGAATTGCCCAATTGATGTTGTTAATACAAGGGCCCCCAAATTCGAGGAACTTTCATCGAGTGACAAGTCACTAAAGCCTGAATTGAAACCTCTCCCATCTGACCTCAAATATGCATTCCTAGGAAAGGATGAGTCATTCCCAATGGCAATTTAATCTAAACTCATAGACTTGCAAGAGTCTAAACTGATTGAAGTTCTTAAAAGCCTCAAAAGCACCATTGGGTGGACCATCGCTGACTTGAAAGATATAAGCCTGTTAATCTGCAATCATGCTATATACCTTGAAGAGGAGTCAAAACCCTCTTGTCAAATGCAGTGACGACTAAACCCTCACATGAAGGAAGTCGTAAAGGCAGAGGTGTTAAAGCTCTTAGATTCCAGGATAATCTTTCCCATCTGCCATAGTAAATGGGTTAGTCCAACCCAAGTTGTGCCTAAAAAGTCTAGAGTCATAGTGGTTAAAAATGATGCAAATGAACTAGTACCAACTAGAGTCATCACAGGATGGAGGTTGTGTATTGATTATCGAAAACTCAATTTGGTGACTAGAAAAGACCACTTCCCTCTTCCCTTTCTTGACCAAATTCTGGAGAGAATTGTAGGCCATGAATTTTACTGTTTCCTAGATGGGTATTTCGGATACAATCAAATTGAGATAGCACTCAATGATCAATAGAAAACCACATTCACATGCCCCTTTGGCACTTTTGCATTCAAAAGGATGCCATTCGGGCTTTGTAATGCTCCTGCAACATTCCCAAGATGCATGTTGAGTTTGTTCAGTGACATGGTCGAGAAATTTTTGGAAGTGTTCATGGATGCCTTCTCTATGTATGGTGACTCATTTGATTTATGTCTGCCCAACCTAGAAAAAGTATTGGTAAGATGTCAAGAAGCAAATCTGGTGCTCAATTGGGAGAAATGTCATTTCATGGTAACACAAGGCATTATTTTAGGTCACATTGTGTCGTCAGAGGGCATGAAAGTTGACAAGGCCAAAATAGATCTGGTTGAGAATTTTCCTGCTCACAAGACTGTAAAAGATGTTCGATCATTTCTGGGACATGCAGAGTTTTATAGGAGATTCATAAAAGATTTCAGTAGCATAGCTAAACCCATGTGTCATCTCCTAAGTCAGGACGTAATCTTTGATTGGAGTGAAGCATGCCAAAAAGCTTTTGACAAGCTTAAAGGCATGTTAATTTCTACCCCTATAATGCAACCCCCTAACTGGACTTTACCCTTTGAGCTAATGTGTGATGCAAGTGACTATGCTATAGGTGCTGTGTTGGGTCAACGAAAAGATAAGAAACCATATGTGATTTACTATGCAAGTAGAACTTTGAATGATGCTCAAATGAACTATTTGACAACTAAAAAATAATTACTTGCCGTAGTCTTTACTTTGGAAAAATTTCGTTCTTATCTTGTTGGTTCTTCTGTTATTGTGTTCACTGACCATGCAGCATTAAAATATTTGCTCAAAAAGAAGGATGTTAAACCTAGGCTCTTGCGATAGATGCTCTTACTTCAAGAGTTTGACTTAGTCATTAAGGACAAAAATAGTGTTGAGAATGTGGTAGCAGACCATCTTTCTAGGTTAACTCACGAATTTAATGAGGATGGAATGCCAATCAATGAAAAATTTTCTGATGAATAACTGTTCATAATTGATGAGACCCCATGGTATGCTGATATTGCTAATTTTCTTGCTACTGGAACACTCCATCCGTCCTTTTCCCCCACAAAAAAAAAATTTTTGAAAGAGGTTCACAATTTCTTTTGGGAAGATCCATACGTATTTAAGTACTGTAAGGATCAAATCATAAGACATTGCATCCCCGTTCAAGAAAGCAAACAGGTAATAAC
Source organism: Ilex paraguariensis (assembly GCA_963454935.2). Lineage (NCBI taxonomy): Eukaryota > Viridiplantae > Streptophyta > Magnoliopsida > Aquifoliales > Aquifoliaceae > Ilex > Ilex paraguariensis. Next base: position 753,859 of record CAUOFW020002025.1, read on the forward strand.
ATTTTGTCATTCCGAAGCATGTGGTCGCCATTTTTCATCTAGAAAAACCACTGCAAAAATTCTGCAGTGCGGATTTTACTGGCCCACACTTTTCAAAGATGTCCATGTCTTTTGTTCAATTTATGATAGATGTCAAAGGTTGGGAAATATTTCAAAAAGAACACATGATGCCTCTAAACCCCATTCTGATAATTGAAGTTTTTGACTGTTGGGGCATTGATTTTATGGGACCATTTCCCCCTTCCTTTGACTATCTATACATTTTGGTAGCCTTAGACTATGTATCCAAATGGGTTGAGGCAATTCCATGTCAGAATAATGATCATCAAACGGTGGTCAAGTTTTTAAAAGAAAATATTTTATCCTAATTTGGAATCCCAAAATCCATCATAAATAACAGAGGTGCTCATTTTTGTAATCGACCTTTATGAAATTTGATGAAAAAATACTTGATTTTTCACAAAATTGTAACTCCATACCATCCACAAGCTAGTGGATAGGCTGAATTAGCTAATTAGGAGATCAAATTAATTTTAGAAAAAATGATAAATCCAGACCGCAAAGATTGGTCGTCAAGACTAACTGATGCACTCTGGGCATATCGTATTGCTTTTAAAATAATTTTGGGCATGTCTCCTTACCGATTAGTCTATGAAAAGCCTTGTCACCTACTTGTGGAATTGGAACATAGGGCATACTGGGCTATTCAGGCAATGAACTTTGACATGGACAAAGCTGGACTAGCAAGAAAACTTCAGATTAATGAATTGGAGGAATTAAGAAATGAAGCATATGAAAATGGTGAGATTGCAAAATCCAGGATGAAAATTTTTCATGATAAAAACATAGTGCAAAAGTCTTTTGAACCTGATCAAAAAGTTCTACTTTTCAATTCAAGACTCCACCTTTTTCTAGGAAAGTTGAAATCAAGATGGACTGGACCTTACATTGTCAAAACAATGTTTGAACATGGGGCAGTGGAAGTGGAGAACCCATCAAATAGTAATATCTTTATCGTCAATGGTCAAAGATTGAAACCCTTTGTGGAGGACCTTGTCAAAAATGTGGAGACCATTCTTTTGATGGATCCAGAATAGTGCTTCGAGAAAAATGCCTGCCGACACTAAAAAGGGCCGGGTCAGGGAGAACTCGCTTCAGCCCGAACCACACTACCACCTTTATAAGGCCCCACCCCATTTTCCTCCCTTTCCCCTTTCTTTTCCTTTCTTTCTTCTTCTCTTTCTGTTTTCCTTATTCTTCTCCGCTATTACGATACTCTGGAATCATGACCTATCTACCAACAACACCATAACCATACTACCGGAAGATCCCATCCTTTGTCTCATAATCTGCGTGTTTTACTTTATTTGTACATGGCTATGCTTCTTCTGTCTGCACTCAGAATCAAGGGTTATCACCCTAACCCAGATCTACAACGAGATGGTTGATTTGTGTATTTTGCTTGTAGGTTTCGGCTAATGAACCAGATCTCTACCATTCAAAGCTCACCTGATTGGTAAATTTGAAACATTGGGGACAATGTTCAGTCTAGGTTGGGGGGAGAGAACTACAGTTTATATGAACCTAAGACTGTTAGAAAAGTTTTAATTTTCTATTGTTGTTGTTGTTGTTCTTGACCAAATTGTGTACCATAGTTTGATTACCATGTTTTATATTTTGATGATTATGTTTGTGGGTCATTTATGATTGTCTTTGTGATTGACAGACGTTAAAGAACCAGATAGTGAGTCTTAATAGTATAAAAAGCATGGATGTTAAACTTTTTTGGTTTAGTTTAGGAGTTCTACGCACATTTCCTTCTGATGTGCACACTGTGATCATGAGACAAGCAAGATTGGTAAGAAAGAATGAGATCCGAGAACAACAAGTGAAACCCTTATGCGGCTAAAATACCTATGCCAAATGTTGTCGTGCCAAAAGACTGGGTGCTTGTAAACAATGTGGTAGATACTTTCATGAGAAGAGATATAATCAGTGTTCCGAACCATTTTTTGGTCGAGCACTTGATCGATTAGATTGCATAGTGAATAGGTAGAGTAAGGATTATCTTGACACATCATCCTATTTCAAAAAATTACTTAAGCGATTTGTTAGACAGGAAATTGGGAGAGTTACTGGCTGTTCAGATGGCACAGGGATAGATGAAGACTCGGATTAGAATAGTTGGGATGAAAGCCAAGGGTCTGAATTTATGTAAAAAAAATAAAATTCCTTTTGTTTTGTACAAACTCTTTTGACTAAAATGAAAACATGGGCCAAGTAAGGAACGTCCCAAAATACCAACCTGGAGCGTGGGTAGGGATCCGTCTTGAGACGCCATGAACTTTTGGTTCAAATTTGAATATTTTGCCCTCTTTTGTTTTGCATAAAATAGTGCAAAAAAATATTAAAATTTTTTTGAGTTTTGATTCTACGTTCGAACGCCAAGTGACGTTCGAATGTAGCCTGCTTATAGTACTCAACCTCTGATGAAGTCTCTGATGGAAACAAAAGTACTGGGAGCTCATCTTGTTCGAACGCCAATAGCCCGTTTGAACGAGAATAACGTTCGAACGCTAATAGCACGTTTGAACGACAGAAGCTTACAGTACTTTGGTCTCTCACAAAACTCAAAAGTACTGGGAGTTCACAACGTTCGAATGTAAATAACGTTCGAATGATATTTTAAAATCCTTTATACAATGTTTGAATGTAAATAATGTTTGAACATTCTTCCTTAGACTATAAATACTTGGGTCGTCTTCCTTAGTTCAAAATTTCTAAAAAACTCAAAAATCCTCTAACCCCTAGGATCCCTTTTCACTCCCCATCCCTCAATACTCCACTCATTTCTCATTTCCACCACAAATCAGCCACCCAAAAGCTTTTCCACATCAAAAATCTCCAATTTTCACCAGATAACCAAAATTTTTCATCACATCTTAAGCTCAAAATTGAGAACAACACAATGGCTAGGGTTAAGCACCCTGTTAGGCGTACTCCACCAATAAATCAAGAACCAAACTTTGTATAAGAAGTCATTCAAAAAGGAGAAGGGAAGCAAAGAAGAAAGAGATATGATTCCACCAGATTTCTCAATGCCCTTAAGGCTGAGAGGTATGAAAATTTCTTTCAAACCACGCTGTGGTTTGTGAATGAGATGTAGTAATTGCTGATTTTGCTGAGTTGGGTTTGTTGGAAGAGATAGAGAGGAGGGAATGGGTGTGGCTTTTGCGAAACAACGGAGACGCCGTTTTTAACTTGGTGAGGGAGTTCTACTCCAAAGCTGAGATCATCAACATCGCAATCCGAACGTATGTTTGAGGTACCCACATCGATGTGGATGAGGCATGTCTTTTGGAGGTAAGAAAAGACATGTCTCAGGTACAAAACCCAATGTATCCGCCCAAGAAAAATGTGGCGTTGAATGCGGCTGGAAGAGAGTTGACAGGGCAGATTGATTTTTTATGGGGAGGGAGCAAATTTTTGAAACAAGGAGAGCTTTCTAACATGTACAAAATGCTTAATTTGGTTGTGGTGGCAAACCTCGCGCCAATAGGAAGAAAAAAAATGAGATTTTGCCTAAGATGACACGATTGCTCTATGCACTAGGACAAGGGCATAACATCGACCTCCCCTCGATGGTTTTGAATGAGATGAAGAAGAGGTGCGACACAAAGAGGAGTGCACTCCCATTTGGCACACTTGTGACTGAAATTTGCACCGACAATGGAGTGAGGGTGAGGCTAGAAATGAACATCCAAAATCCAATGGGGCCATTGAACAAATGGTCGTTTAAAAGAAGCTTAGGGCATAGTGGTGCCCCAGTGGCTAGGCAATAAGTGCCCCCTCCTCAAGGAATCGATGAGGTGCAAGAGGAGTTGAACGCTAAAGAAGAAAGAGAGATGGAGATAGAGAGAGAGCAGCCAGATCAAGCCGGCCCCAGCACGACCACCCGATAATCTCTGTGGGACATCATGCTTAGCATTGAAGATAAGCAGGATGAGATCCTGAGGCTTTTAAGGGGTGGAGCTGGTGGTGCTAGTGGAGCTGGTGGTGCTGATGGAGATAGAGGAGAGGATTGATTATTTATGTTCTTGAGGGGGAGTAGTTGATTTCTGTTCTTGATTGGTTGTTGTTTGTTGATTCTGCTTTAAATAGTTTTTAGGAGATTTCTGTACCGTTGTGAAGGAGTTTCTTTTGATAACTCTTGTGGATGTTTTGTGATTATTATGGACACTTGTATATGTTTTTTTTTGAATTGATTGTGGATAGTTGAAGTTATCTTTTGAATGGATGAATTGCATCATTGACATTATTGTAAACAAGTATCCTTTATGCAATGAATGATTCAGTTTATCACTTTTATTTGTTTAAAATGCATGTACAGGGTTAGCACTCTAATTCTTTTTAATAACGAAACACATGTGGATGTTAATATTACTTGTGAAAATGACTAAGCACATGATCAGTTTGACACCTCAACTTAACACCCACGACATAAAACCTCAATTTTTTTAGAACATCGATGCTATCTTTATGCTTAAATTGTCAAAATGTATATAAGTATTTGTTATTCTTAAAGTACAAGGTGATCAGACTCGAAAACAGAATCATTATATAACTAACATTCCTTGAAACACCCAGCATAACTAGTGGAGATGACAAAGAAAACCATGGTAAGGCTTGAGCTTTACAGTTCTTTTTGAGAGGATATCAACAATTACTCAAAGTAAGCCTTTTCACTTCTGATCTCTTTCAATAATCTCATTAAACTTGCTTTGATTGATGCAACCAAAGTGATTTATTTTTCATAAACCACAGGGATCTTTTGCATACATACATATGCACATACTTGAGAAAGGATCTTAGGCCATCTTTGGATCGACTTTGAGCCTTAGCTAATTCTTTTACAAAAGTGTATCCCCAGTCAGCCATGCTCGAGCCTCAAATGAATGAATTCTTTTTTCGCCCGTGTAATGACCAAAGCCACAAAAGCACACATTTACCATACCTTGCTATTGAATTTCTTGCACCCTCTTGCAAATCAATATGAAAATAGAAAGGCAAGAAAAATAGTAAAGACAATGGTGGCTACTGTTCAATACAAGGAAAATCAGTGGAAACAGCCAAAAGAGAAAAGACACTGTGAGACAAGGAATTGCCAAGAAAATGAAAATTGGGACAAATGAAAGAAAGAAATCCCATTCGAAGGCAAAATATCAAGAAAGTTAGAAAGAGGTGTGCAACACTGCATAAACAGATAGCCTTTGATCACCATTGACGTTATTCCATTAGCCACTGACCTCTGGCCCCATTACAACCTACAAAAAGCCCTAGGTGATCTCAAGTGTGATGCGTATGTGTATTATCTACTACAAATGGGGTGTGTTAACTAGAATCTCTCTATTTGCATCAATATTCGTCCATGAGATTATGCCAAGGTTAAAACTGGTTTCCTCAAAACTTCACTCTTATACTAATGATTCATGAGATTTTTCGACTAACCATCTTTTGATCACATGCCACCTTTGAGAGATATGTCACAATAATCGGAGCGATTTGTCTTGCTGAGAGCATTCCTAGAGAGACTTGTGTAATCAAAGCTATCCATGCAAGGTGGAAAAAGGGAATGATTGTTATATACCAATTCTTGTTTCCAGTATGACCATCCTATTACTTAGAGAACCTCAAATGCTAATGTGACAGGTGCCAAGTTTTGCATAAAGTGAGTACCAATGGAAGAAAAATGTAGGTGATAAGTTACGATTGAGGGTTGAGTGTCCCAACGACCATGATGCTAATTCAATTTTTTTTAGCAATCTCACATACACTCTTGTTCGACTGAAGTTCGTGGGTAGCTTCATTGAAAACCCTCATGTGACAACACTCATCCACTAGGGTAAACCTAGCGGTTCAACGATTTGTTGCATAAACTAAATGCTATCGGATGACCCACGAAAAAGGCATTAGGAATAAATTTACCTATCATTGTCATTGTATTACTAGAGACTATCAATATTTAGGTTGGGGGGGGTGTGATTCGTGCATAAAGTTAACAATTTTTACTATGCCTTTTTGGACTAATTGTGCTTTGATGGAGTAATGACATTTCAGGTCCTAAAGTGAATAAAGGCTCAAGAACATCAAAAATCACACTTGAATGTAATACCAGCACAAAAGGGAACAAAAATGCAGAAGGTTGGAACAAAGCAAGAACGTTTGAACGTCAACCCACGTTCGAACGTCCTCTGAAATCCTGCCAAGACTAGCTGCAGAGACATGACGTGTTGTAGTCAACAAAAAAGAGAAAGAACTAGAAGTATTTGAGTACAATGTTCGAACATCACTCCACGTTCGAACATTGTCTTGAGTGACTAAGGAGTTGCTAAGTGTATAATCAAGGTTGTTCAAGGCGTATGGAAATGACTAAGTCAGTGACCACAGGCCACTTGAGTGGAAGAAATCAAACATCGTCTCACGTTCGAATGCCTTCAAAGCAAAGACACAGACAATGTTCGAACGTTATCCCACGTTCGAACATCCTTGAAAAAAAGGCAGACTTAACGTTCGAACCCTAGATCACGTTCGAACGTCCTCTTGTAGATTGCCTACAGAATAGTTGATTCCCATGGGCGGCAAATACTATTCACTCATCCTCACTTATCTCCTACCCCCTCCTCCCCTCCCTTGCCTATAAATACTCCCTTGTCGGGAGCTTAAAGAGGATTCTTCCTCTTATAGGAAAAGGAGGGAGCAATATTTATTCTTGTAAAGTAAGAGTGTTTTAGTAATCTAGTTCTTGAACATTTCATGTTTATGCTTTCATTTTCCATTTATATCAACCATGATGGAGGCTTAGACTCCTCTTGTAGTTGAAGTCTTTCATTTACTTATGTTAAGTCTTTACATTCATGTTGTGACAACCATGATGGAGGCTTAGACTTCCCTTGTAGTTGTACTTGCTCTTATTTACAAAGTATCAGGAGAGGTAGCTCATCTTTTGGTTGTGGTGGAAACCCTCCAAAAGCAACTGGCTTTCTTCTACTTTTATTGTTCATGTATTTCATTTCCATTGCTTGAGCATCCTTCTTTCTTAGAAGAGTGAAACTCTTCCACTTTTCTAGAGTTTTACCAAAGCCATGAAGGGTGGAAAGTGATTGACTTATTCTTCATTGGAGAAAAGCACTTTGTTTAGTCTGCTTTACTTAGTAGCGTCTCTACTTAGAAGGATGAGTAGCACTCGCTTTTCTAGCTTTGCCAAAGTCATGAAAAGTGAGTAGTTCCTCATTCACTCTTTAGTAAGAGGTGATGGATATGTAAAGAGTATCTGAAAGTTATGTTTGTGCAACTTCTTCATGCTTTAATGGTTTATACTCCACCTATTCATTGGGTGATTGAATGTACCTAGCCAAGATTGAGGTCCTTTTGTATAACCAGGGCTCCATCTATGATATGGATGACTCCTGCATAGAAAGATATGTTGGTTCAATGCAAGTACCCCGACTAGCTCTTCATGACAACCTTTCAATCCCCATTATCATTGCGCTTTATTCAAATAATGGATCATTAATGCCATAGTTGGATGCCTTGTAGAAACACTTGCTTGTTTGTAGACGGGTTAAGTCTTGACACAGACAATTCTTGTAAACTTCTACAAAGGCATCGGAATCATGTGCTTAATTCTCACAGTCCATCTTTATCTTCCGATTAACTTGCTATTGACACGAGAGTTAATTGAGTTATAAAGCACAAACATAACAAAAAGGATACTCTATTACGTGTCCTGATCCTCGAGCTAAAGGGTGGCTGTTACATTTTGAGAATCTTATATTTTGTCTAGAAAACCCTTAAAAGAATCTTCTATTCTATTCAAGAAAACTACTTACTTCAAAACACCAATCATAGTTCCCTGTGGATTCGACTCTGGACTTTACCCGATTATTTCTATAACTTAACCGCCTGCACTTAGGTGTACACATTTCGGATCAAGTCAACATGCTTAGGGATTGTGTTGGAAAGAAATGTTGATATATGTGTATTAATATATTAACATTGTGATGAGTTTTTGGAGGTTATATGCATATGATATAATTATTCATGACACATGATGAAATGTGTGATTTAAGTTGTCCATGTGACATTCATTACATATAAGACATGACATTGACATGCAATGGTATATTACGTTGTATATGCACGGGGACATAGCATTCCATTGGTGTTAGTGCATGGTTGAAAGCAAACACCACATTTGGTGATTGGTAAATGGGCTCGGTACCTTGGACCAAGGTTCAACAGAGTCGCACGATTACATGACATGAAAACTGGTGTCGGGAGCAAGAAGGGCTAGACACATCCTCGGGTGCAAGGCTCGACTACTGGTTTTATACACTTCCTACGGTGTAAGTCTAAAAATGTGTATCGATTTGTGGAGCCGGTGGTGCGACACCAAAAGTCCGTTACCCAAATAAAGACACATGGTTTTATTATATAATGATTTCATTCGATGGGAAACATCCATGAATTAAGTGGTTTTATGAATATATAGTTGGTGTTTTAAAAATGATTATTGGATGTATTTCATCAAATTTTATTGCACATTGGCATTGTATTGTGTGGTGGGAGTTGGTGAAGACTCGGGTTATGATGCATGACTGAGTTTCATCTCATTTCATAGCATGACATGGTAGAATTCCAACCTAAAATTGTATATTCTTACTTGGAATGTTGATGTGAATATGAAATGTTGAATGTGAACATTGAATGTGCACTTAGGTGGGGAGTAGCCTCTATAGGAAATACTCTACTGGGCGTGGCTCACCCTATATAAGAAAATATTTCAGGTGCGGGATATACACCGGTGGATGGCTATCATTCGGGGCCACAAGGGTGAAGAAGGCCGACTTGTGGCTTTTATAACTCCTTTTGTAAAATTTTTGGAGCAAACTAGTTTTGGCAGATAATTTTATGTAGGAGACTTGTAATTGAACTTATATGGACTCTTTTTAATATAACCTTGTATGTTTTTATATGAGAATGGATAAATGAACTTGATGTGGTCAATGTTTACTCATAAATGGACCCGGTGCGGTCATTGTTCTATATTGGGCCTCAGATAGGTCATATGAATGTATATTGCACAGGTTAGGTTTTGGGTAGAGCTCCCCGTACAAAGGAGACTCTACCCAAATTTTGTTAAATTAAAGACCCCTGGTTTTTGGGGTGTCACAGCTTGGTATCAGAGCATAGGTATATGATTTACCTAGGGCTATTGGGCATGGGTCTAGACCATTGCATGCATTGTGCATTCATGGTTATGTGCTTAAATGTTGCATGCTACATGTTATGTGTTATATGTTATGTCAAGTATATGCATCGTGAAATGTATACGGAAAGGAGACACTAGGGTTAGAGAACATAACATTGGGGGTCGGAAAGAGAATGAACGGAATGGTTTAGGGTGTTAATGTCTACTAGTGGTGGCACACGCTCTACTAGTGAGACAATGAGAAAAATCTCAAATTTTTAATTTTGATCCTTACTTTGGGATACTAAGTTAGTGCTCTATTATTATTTAACTAGTGTGAGGGATTTGGGCTTAGAGGTTGAGACCTTGGAAGAGTCATTGCATGTCAGTTCTCCCCTACGAGCTAGGGTGAGTATTGATCAGATATGTTGGGATTGTGAGTTAGAGATCTCAAGGATTCTACTCACCGTAGACCTTAGGGTCATGGACATGTCGGAGTTCGATGTCATCCTTAGGATGGATTGGTTGGTGGCACACCGAGTCATCATTGATTGTGATCGTAAGAGGGTTACTGCTTACACACCATATGGTGTTTGTTTCAAGTTCTAGGGTAAAAGTGTGATGCTTTACCTCAAGTAGTGTATGACTCCCATTGGCATGGATAGTTGATGGGTTGGCTAGCAAGCCTTACCCTAAAGGACGAGGCGAGGAAGGAGTTGGGTCTACCTCGGGTGGTTTGTGAGTGTGAGGATGTTTTTCAAGATAAACTACCGGGATTACCTCCACATAGGGATATAGACTTCACCATTGAGTTGCATCCCGGTACATCGCCCATTTCTATGACTCTACATAGGATGACACCAGCTGAGTTACAAGAAATCAAGGTCAAATTGCAAGAATTGTTGGACAAGGGCTTATTAGACTGAACAACTCACCATGGGGCGCTCCGGTGTTGTTTTCCAAGAAGAAGGAAAAAACCCTTCGACCATGCATAAACTACCGACAGTTGAATAGGGTTACTATCAAGAATAGATATCCCTTACCAAGGATTGACGAATTGTTTGATCAGCTGAGAAGAGCGCGGGTCTACTCCAAGATAGATCTCCACATCGGTTACCATTAGTTGAGGATTAGGGAGGCAGATATCCCTAAGACGGCGTTTAGGACGCGATATGGGCATTTTGAGTTCATAGTGATGCCATTCGGATTGACGAATACTCCAATGGCATTCATAGATCTCATGCATAGGGTGTTCTAACCCTACCTAGATCAGTTCATTGTGGTCTTCGTTGACGACATCTTGATCTACTCCAAGTCTGAGGAGGAGCATGAGGGTCACTTGAGGATTGTTCTCCAGGCCTTGAGAGACCATCAGTTGTATGCCAAATTCAGTAAGTGTGAATTTTGGCTTATTGAGGTGAAATTCTTTGGGCATGTGGTATCGACTTCGGGTGTACCCGTGGACCTGGAGAAACTTGAGGTAGTCATGAATTGGGAGAGGCCAAAGTCAGTTTTTGAGATAAGCAGTTTCTTGGGATTGGTGGGGTATTACCAGAGGTTCATAGAGGACTTCTCCCGATTAGCTGCACCTATGACCAAGTTGACCTAAAAAGAGGTCAAGTTTGAGTGGAATGATTTGTGTGAGAAGGCATTCTAAAAGTTGAAGATGAGGCTTACTTTTGCCCCTATTTTAATAGTCCCGAAACGGGGATAGAGGTACATAGTGTATTGTGATGCCTCAAAGGATGGACTTGGTTGTGTTTTGATGCAATCGGGAAAGGTAGTGGCTTATGGTTCTCGACCGCTAAAGAATCATGAGCAGAACTATCCTACGCACGACATGGAGTTGGCGGCCATAGTCTTTGTCTCAAATGTGAGTTGGAGTTTGAACATTCTTGCTTTGTTCCAAACTTCTCCAATTTTGTCCCCAATATGCTGGTGTTACATCAAAGTGTGATTTTGTTGTTCTTTAGCTCTTGTTCACTTTGGGCCTGAAATGTCATCACTTAAACTCCATCCAAGTACAATTAGTCCTAAAAAGGCATAGTAATATGCTAAATTTAAGTACTAATGACATATACAGATAGAGAGCATGCTAGGATAGCATATGTGTGATTCATTGTTGAGAGATACCCTTGGTGAGGTTGTGTTGAAGCTTAATTTGGATAGCCAAAGAGAATGTGAATTTCATTGTGTAAATGCTTAAATCACTTGTCCAATTGCACAGACATACGAGTTTGAAAATGATTGTGTATGTGCATACTTTAGACTAGTATTTAAAGCCATAGTGTTGCTCATGTGTGCTTGGTTCGGTCAGTCGATCGATGTGTTTGGTAGCTCTTCACTTAAAGGATGGGGGAATATGGCTTAATTTTTGATATTTGTTTAGATTTAGGAATGCCCTTGTTATTTGACCTCATGTTTTGCATTTTGGATATTCATTTTGGTAGTTTAAATTAGAAATCCATGACTTGTGCTTTGAAAACATCAAAATCTTAAATCATGTTGCAATTTCAGAAATGACTTTGGACATGATCATTCAATTGTGGTTCATAAGTGTGGTTCAAGTTTTTTGTAGGCTATATGTCTTATAAAAGGTGTTGGAATGTGTTGGAGCTGAGAAAGGATGGATTGGATTTGAATTTTTGAACAAAGGATTGGTTTTGCAGCAAAGGTAAAACCTTTCGGAAGGTTTAGTCAAAAACCTTCTTGAAGGTTTTGTCTAGTGAGCAAAACTTTCCTGAAGGTTTTGATTGACCTTCCGGAAGGTTTTGGTTACTGGAATTTTTGACACAGGCAGTAAGCAAAACCTTCCGAAAGGTTTCTATTGACCTTCCAGAAGGTTTTGCCCTGAAACCTAAAAATGAGGGTTTTAAGTTAGATTTTTTCGAAAAACTCTTCACATTTTCCCCAAATCAAATCATCCCAAACCCTCTCCTCTCCTCCTACTCGCTTCTAACTTTCAAATCACTCCTCCCAACTCTCAAATTTCTTACTTTCTCTTGTTTAGGGTTGAATCTTAGTGCATTTTAGCCAAAAATTTTAAGTATTCTCCACAAAAACCCTAGGTTGCCATTTTCCCCAATTTGTGCAGTTTCTCTGATCTTTCCCAACCCTACACAACTCCATTCCAATAGCTAGGATTAATGGGATGTCTTTGAAAAGTTTTGAGCCAGTGGAGAGTGTTTTGGCATTGTTGTTGACTCTTATCTCTTTAGGGGTACTATTGATGTTCATGGCCCGCATAAAGAGGATAGGCCCAGACTCTCCTCTACCCACGGGCTCCACTTCCTAGGAGAGGACTGGGGAGGGCCCAAGTGGCCAAGAGAGGTGAACCAAGGTGAGACATGACTCCTGGAGGCAAAGGATTAAGGAGAAGGGCGTAACTTGTGAGTGATATGTGGATAAAGCATCTCTTGGACCAAGGGGTGATGTGGCAAAAATTATTGAACAACAAGGGTTGAAGTTGGGGTTTTAGGAGGTCAAGGGTTATAACTTGGGGATGTGTCGTGAGTTTTACTAGAAGTTAGTGGTTTTTGGTGATAATAGGTGTAAGGTGAGGACGAATTTAAGGGGCAAAACATTTGAGGTGACCCCTGACACAATAGCCACGGTGATGGGCTTTGAGAAACCTCCCTCGACCACCCCGGTCTACCCACAAATTATGGATGGGGTAGGAATCTCAGAGACTATGTGGCCCCCACCTATGAGGACCCGACCATGCTCACGGGAACAACGTTGGTCAGGGGCCTCAAGCACGCATATGGGGTTATGAATAAAGTGATACATTACAATTTGATGCCCCGGGGTTCAGAGATAACCCAAACATAGAGAAGTTGGCTTTACTTCATGCATTAATGACTGGGGTTGCCATTGATGTGACTTATTTCATTTGGTTGGAGATTAGGGAGTTTGCCCAGGCTGCAAAGCTAAAGGCAAATCTCCCCTTTGGCAACCTCATCACCAATTTGTGTGACCTCACCAACATGAAGCATTATACAGATGATACACTGCTCCCCCCAGAGACTAGAGCCATAGGGAAGTCTAGCAGTGAAAAGAGGGTTGCCAGGACTGGGGGTGAGAGAGCTAGGGCTCCGAGGCTACAACTGTCAGATGTTGGGACATCTTCTTCAGCACCTGCACCTCCTGCTCCTGCACCTACAGCTACTACTACCCGCACCATGCCATAATGTATAGATGCATTGGAGTCCACTATGCACGCGATGTCTATCATGGTTACGAGGCTCTTCTAGCATACTTTCTCGGGTGAGCCTATCCCTGGAGGACCTCCACCACAGCCTGCTAGACCCTCAGCCACTGCCCCAGTGCCCTCCACGATTGTTGAGGTCTATGACGACGACGACGATGAGGATGAAAAGTTCGAGTCTTAGGAGTCAGAGACCAAGGAGGAGGATGCTTTTGACGAGGATGATGATTGAGGAGTTTTTTGTATTTTTTATTTTGTTCTGAATTGTGGTTGTATATAGCTAGGGTTTCCTGTGTCGGTCGGTAGAAGAATCTTTAGGTTTTGGCATTTTTTTTTTGGAAATTGAACCTAGTGTAAAGAAATTTTGAAAATGATCAATGAAATACCACAGTTGTTTTGTTTAATCAATGCCCAAATCTATTTGGGTAATTGCAATATGATATGTGTATTTTAAGTGTTTGGATGTTGATTGTGTGTATGCATGGATCGAAGTTTATTTTATAGTTGTGGTTTGAAATAATGTTTGCTAGGGACTAGCAAAACTCAAGTTGAGGGGTGTGATTAGCACAAAAACCTGACATATTTTGGATGTTAATATGCCGTTTTATACTTGCTTTTGTCATGAGTTTGGGGAGAAATGCATTTAATCTTCATTTTGATGGATTTTTGTGTAAATGAAGGAAAAAGAATGTAAATGATTCAAGTTAAGCTTCTATTGAAGTGATAGAAGTCAATGAAGATGAGGGGATAGCTTAAAGAAAGGCTTGGAGGGTGAAGAAACCAAGAAAAATGCAGCTTGGGTGAAAACCTTCCAGAAGGTTTTACCTTGGACTGTCTTCTCACTACCAAAACCTTTTGGAAGGTTTTGCCTACTAGTTTCTTCATTTAAATGTTCATGCACAAACCTCATAATGGTTTTTGTCGACCCTTCGGAATGTTTTGCCCAAATTGCCCACACAACCTGCAACTCAACTCTACAACTCAACTCTGCAACTTGGGGGTCCCACTTATACTTCTCCAACAAGTCTCTTGACATTCCTTACACATCTGGAAGGCTCCCCTCACCCCTACTTGGAATTGGAAGGCCTTGGTATTAATAAGGAGGTGAGAGAAGAGGAAGGAAATGGGAGGGAAAGGCAACACTCCATCAAATCAGTCCCTTTTTGGTGTATGGCCTACCACACACCTATGATAACTCACCATGGACATTTTTGGCAAAGGATATACACCATTATTCAGCATTAGAGATATACATTGTCATATAGAGAGAGATTTTGTTGTCTGAATTTGATATTGACAATTTACGTGCAAGTGTACACGATCAACAAGTAATAAAGTGATAAGTAAAGTATCGTTCCCACGGAGAATTATTGCTAATAATATCCAAGTACTAACTTTATATCAATTCAATTTTATTTAAACAATTGGAATTGAACTATGGAATGACTAAATCTAAACTTAAGAATCAAGGGTTGAATTTACCGAGTAAAAGAACTTAAGATTACAACTTTCCCTAACACTTCGTATAAATCTTTCTAACTCTCTTTCCAGTTAATTGATCAAAATAAGTTGTTAACTGAGAACTCAAAGTTATTTATCAAACCTCTTCTGATAGTTAGATAAAATTATCTATCCCAATTAAATTACTATATTCCTAGAAAAAATAAGTTGGAATAGATTCATTAAGTTCAAACTCTTATAAAAGTTACACACAACATATAGGTATATTCGTATCCTATACACAAATCTAGCTATTCAATCCTAAGAAGAATTAACCAGATGCATGTCATCATATTCGGATCTATCCCTAGAATTCATCTCCCAATTTCATATAAGGAATCAAATTAATTGTTGGTCACACAATCATATATTAAGCACAAAATATGACAAACAACTCATGTAAGATCAATAAGAACTAGAAACGAGAGTAGATTAATTTAACTAGATATAGGTTCTGTTGCAATCTTAATAATAATTTAGTTCATAACGTAATTGAAAAACATCATTCTCATATTAAACAACATCTTAGAAAATTAAGAAGTAAAAGTAAGAGAAAAGAATGAAAACTTAGGTGCAATCTTCAATCCTTCTCTAACATTCACAACCAATCTTTTTCATGTTGATTCCTTCGATTATTGCCTTCAATTTTCTTCCAATTCCTTGGCTTTTCTCCAATGTTTTCAGCCCCCAAAAGTCAAAATCTCCCATCCCCACACAAACCCTAGTATATATGTAGCTTTAGAGTCCAAGTTCGGGTCAAAATTCACGTCACGGACCAACACAAGCGCCTAGGCGCTAGAAAAGCACTGCATGGACAGAATGTTGGCGCGTAGGCACGCCCCCCTCTGCAGGCCTAAAATGCCCTATGTTGTCCTTTTCCAAAAATTCACCCTTTTGACTCCAAATTGATCTTGTTTCTTCCCAATTGATCATGATTCATTCCAAATGATCATCCCTATAAAATAACATCAAAACACACAAAACAAATAAAAATGAACATAAAATAATTGAAAACTTGCAATTTCATTAAGCCGAAAGTACTCAATTCGTAGGTATGAAATTCACTCATCAAATACCCCAAACTTGAATCTTTGCTTGTCCTCAAGCAAAATACTAAGAACAAAAACTATAAAAAATTAACCCTAACAACCAACTACTCAAACAATGAATCAATATGAATATGAATAATGGCCCCAAAAGTTATTACAAATAATAATTCACGGGAACTTCAAAACAGTGCAAAGTCTATCAATTTAACATACTCCTTAATTTTACTTCCGGTCATGACCCTTTAAATACATGGACATATCCGGACTATCAAGCTAGTCATCACCAAAATACATTTACATAATCAAATGCTTCATAGGAGATATTCAATATCAACTCTATAAACTTACGTTTCACATCAACCTCCACTAATTAAGGCAAACATATAACTAGAAGGACTAAAGAATTTTTTTTTTCACTCTTTTTTCTCTTTCGGTGAGTGCATTTTATGCTCCATCTCACTTCCTATTGAGCGAGTGCGTTTTACGCTCCATCTCGCCTTTTCTTGAATGAGTGCATTTTACGCTCCATCTCGTTCTCAACATGTGTTTATGAGTGAGTGCATTTTACGCTCCATCTCTACTCACCACATGCCCTTTTCTTGTTTTTTTTGTTCCTATTTATTTTTTCTAACTCATGAAAGATCATATCAAAATAATGTTCAAACACTCTTTTTCTCTTTTTTTTAACTAACCCATCATAACTAATATTTCCCCCAAACTTATATGAATACCTCAATTCGCTTTGAATGATGCTTAAATAAGTTTTCTAAAGTTTCAATGATATCTCCCATAAGCATTTAACCAAATAAATTCTCTAAATAATAACTAATCAAACAGATAGATATGCGCTCATGAATGAAAGGATCACAAATAGTGTAAAACCAACTAATATGTTAAACTACAGACTCAACATATTTATCAATTTTCCTTAAATTGACAATTAATTCCATTCATCATTGGCCATGACCAAATTCAATCAACTCATTGCTCAAGTCATTTTAAAACATGTTATCTAAATGCATACCTAATAATAGAAATGCAAACAAGAAAACACCCCCAAACTTAAACTAAACATTGTTCTCAATGTATAAAGTAGGAAAAATTAGGACAAAGGACTTCTCTGAGACTTCGCTAGGTGGCATCATCGTCATCAACGTCTTCATCGTTCGCGGAGTCGGGAGTGTGTTTGGTAAACATAGGTGGGCTGTTCTTGGCTCCTAGTAAGGCTTTGTGTGTGCTCCAACTTTATGTTCAATCCTTGGGACCTGCAAGTAATTGACATACCTTCATGTCCTATTCCTTCTCCTTTTCCTTATAGAATCAAAATAGTATAGAAGTTGAATTAACCAGCCATAAATTTACGAGCTTTTGAAGCAAGTAAAGATCAACATCCCACTTCTGGATGCAATCATATAGGTTTTGTCTTATGCCATGTTTCTGAAAGACTTGTGCACAGTCAAAAGAAGCTAGAATGTCCAAAAAAGAGCCTTCTTGATAGAACAAGCAAACGCCCTACTTCAACACAAACCCCTCCAAAATACAGGGATACAGGGTGTCTAACTGTGGCATGTGTCATTGGAACTTCAAAATAGAACAAGCAATGTTAGATCTTGGAGCCAGTGTCAATTTGCTCTCTTTCTCTGTCTTCTAGCAGTTGGGTTTGGGTGAACTCAAACCCACTTGTGTCACACTCCAGTTGGCAGACAGATTTGTAAAGATTCCTAGGGGTATTGTTGAAGATGTAGTTGTCTAAGTTAACAAGTTTGTCTTCCCTATTGACTTTATTGTTCTAGACACTTAGCCAGCAATGCATTCGGAGAATCAAATTCCCATCATTCTTGGTCGACCATTCCTAGAAACTTCAAATGCACTAATCAATTGCAAGAATGGATTCAAGAAATTGACTTTTGGGAATATGACTCTTGAGCTAAATATTTTCAATATTGCCAAACACCCAAGAGAGGACAAAGAAGTGAGAGAAATAAATTTCATTGAGTCTTTGATACAGGAACATATGAGTAATACATTTTGTGAAAACCCTATTAAAACATCTTTGTTGAAGTCTATCACATCTGAGACAATAAATGATGATCAAAATCCAAAGAATTGTCCTGTTCACCCTATTTGGACATGGGCCCCCAAATTCAAAGAAATATCACCAAGTGGCACAAAGTCACTCTCATCAAGTGTCAAGCCACCAAAGCCTGAACTAAAACCTCTACCATCTGACCTTAAATATGCATTCTTAGGAGAGGACAAGTCATAACCAGTGTTTATTTCATCTAAGCTTACAGATTTGCAAGAGTCTAAGTCGATTGAAGTTCTTAGATGCCATAAAAGCACCATTAGGTGGACCATCACTAACTTGAAAGATATAAGCCCATTAATCTGCAATCATGCTATATACCTTGAAGAAGATTCAAAATCCTCTCGTCAAATGTAGCGACACCTAAACCCCCACATGAAGGAAGTTGTGAGAACTGAGGTGCTCAAGCTCTTAGATGCAGGAATAATCTTTCTTATCTCCGATTGCAAATGGGTTAGTCCAACCCAAGTTGTGCCCAAGAAGTCTTGGGTCACACTGGTAAAAAATGATGCCAATGAACTAGTACCAACTTGAGTTGTCACTGGATGGTGGATGAATATAGACTATCAAAAATGGTCTTTCGTATTTGGTATCTAGGAAAGACCATTTTTCACTTCCCTTTCTTGATCAAGTTTTAGAAAGAATTGCAGGCCATGCATTTTACTATTTCTTAGATGGGTATTCTAGGTATAATCAAATTAAGATAGCACTAGATGACCAGGAGAAAATAGCATTCACATGCCCCTTTGGAACCTTTGCATTAAAAAATATGCCGTTTGGACTTTGTAATGCTCCTACATCATTCCAAACATGTATGTTGAGTTTGTTTAGCGATATGGTTGAGAAATTTTTGAAAGTGTTCATGGATGACTTCTTTGTATATGGTGACTCGTTTGATTTGTGTCTGACCAACTTGGAGAAGGTATTGATAAGATTTAAGGAAGCCAATGTAGTGCTAAATTGGGAGAAATGTCATTTCATGGTAACACAATGCATTGTCTTGGGTCACATTATATCGTTTGAAGGCATGAAAGTTAACAAGGCAAAAATAGATATGATTGAAAGTTTGCCCGCTCCCAAGACTGTTAAGGATGTCTGATCATTCCTAGGACATGCAGGGTTCTATAGGAGATTCATAAAAGACTGTAGTACCATATCTAAACCGATGTGTAATCTCTTAAGCCAAGACGTAATTTTTGTGTGGAGTGAAGCATGTCAGAAAGCTTTTGACAAGCTTAAAGGAATGTTAATTTCTGCTCTAATAATGCAACCCCCTGACTAGACACCCTTTGAAATAATGCTAGATGCAAGTGATTATGCTATAGGCGCTGTGTTGGGCCAAAGAAAGGATAAGAAACCCTATGTGATTTACTATGAAAGCAAGACTTTGAATGATGCTCAAATGAATTACTCTACAACTGAAAAATAATTACTTGTTGTAGTTTTTGCTCTAGGAAAATTTTGTTCTTATCTTATTGGTTCATCTGTTATTATATTCACTGACCATACAACATTGAAATTTTTGCTCACAAAGAAGGATGTCAAGCCACAGATCTTAAGATGGATACTCTTATTACAAGAGTTTGATTTGATCATTAAGGACAAGAAAAATGTTGAGAATGTGGTAGCAGATCATCTGTACAAGTTAATGTATGAATTTCATGAAGATGGACTACCAATTAATGAGAATTTTCCTAGTGAACAAATGTTCATAATTGAGGAGACACCATGGTATGCTGATATTACTAACTTCCTTACTATTGGTACACTTCCTCCCTTTATAATGACGGATAAGAAGAAATTTATGAGGGAGGTTCGTAATTTCTTTTAGGAGGATCCATAAGTGTTTAAGTACTGTAAAGATCAAATCATAAGCGTTGCATCCTCGCTCATGAGAGCAAACATGTAATATCATTTTGTCATTTTGAAGCATGTGGTGGCCATTTCTCATCAAAGAAAATCGCAGCAAAAATTTTGCAGTGTGAATTTTATTGGCCCAGATTTTTCAAATATGTTCATGCATTTTGTCTAACATGTGATAGATGCCAAAGGTTGGGAAGAATTTCTAAAATAAACATGATGCCCTTAAACCCCATTTTGCTGATTGAAATTTTTGACTGTTGAGGCATCGATTTTATGGGACCATTTTCCAATTCCTTTGGCTAACTATATATTTTAGTGGCCATAGACTATGTGTCCAAATGGGTTGAAACAATTCCATGTCGGAATAATGATCACCAAACATTGATGAAATTTTTAAAAGAAAACATTTTTGTCCTAGTTTGGAATTCTGAAATCCATTATAAGTGATGGGGGTGCCCATTTTTGCAACTGTCCTTTCTGGAAGTTAATGAAAAAGTACTTAATTTTTCACAAAATTGCAACCTCTTATCATCCACAGACTAGTGGACAGGCTAAATTAGCTAATCGAGAGATCAAACTAATTTTAGAAAAAATGGTAAACCCAGACCACAACGATTGGTTGTCACAACTAATTGATGCACTCTGGGCATATCGCACTGCTTTTAAAACAACTTTGGGTATGTCTCCTTATCAATTAGTCTATGGCAAGCCTTGTCACCTATCTGTGGATTTGGAACACAAAGCATATTGGGCCATTAAAGCAATGAAATTTGACATGGACAAGACCGGACTCTTAAGAAAACTTCAGATTAACGAATTAGAGGAATTGAGAAATGAGGCATATGACAATGCAAAAATTGCAAAGGAAAGGATGAAAATCTTTCATGATAAAAACATAGTAAGGAAATCCTTTGCCCCTTCCCAAAAAGTCCTATTATTCAATTCAAGGCTCTGCCTATTTCCTGATAAGTTGAGGTCAAGGTGGATTAGGCCTTACATTGTCAAAAAAGTATTTGGACATGGAGTAGTAAAAGTGGAAAATCCATTAAACGGGAATATCTTTACTATCAATGGTTAGCGTTTGAAACCATTTCTAGAATACTTTGTTAAAAATATGGAAACTATTCTTTAATGGAGCCATAATATTCCTCTAAGATTTGCACTTGCTAACACAAAAAGGGGTCGGGTCAGGAAAAATCCAACCCAACTCTACCCGCTGGGATGCCTTTATAAGGCCTCCACCCCTTTCCCTCTTTTTCTTTCTTCTTTTTCTTCTTTGTTTCCTCTATTTTCTGCAAAAATGACCCAACTCCTGCAAAACCCCATGGCCACACACTCCACAGACACCATCATATGTTTCATGTGTTGCATTTTGATTTTGTATTTGTTTATAGGTGTTCTACTTCTCTTCGCACTCACGGACAAGGGTTACCAGCCTAGCTGAAACCCAGATCTGCTTAAAGATGATTAATTTGTGTATTTTATTTGTAGGTTTTGGCTTGCCGAAACCCAGATCTACGTAAAGATGATTAATTTGTGCATTTTATTTGTAGGTTTCGGCATATGAATAGATCTTTACATTTCAACCTCATTTCCAAACTCCATACACTGATAAATTCAAAACATTGGGGGCAATGTTCAGTTTAGATTTGGGGGGTGAGAACTACAGTTCATAGTTTGTGCCTGTAAATATTTTTATTTTTGTTGTTATTTTTTTTATCATATTGTGTACCATGTCTCGTATATTGTATAAATTGATGATCCTGTCTTTAAGTTAGCTTCAATCATCTTTGTGACTGGCAGATGTTACAGAACTAGATAGAGAGTCTTAAAGCTTAGCAAGCATGGATGGTAAACTTTTTGGGTTTGGTCTGGGAGTTTTACGCACTTTTCATATGATGTGCATGCTGTGATCATGAGAAAAGCAAGATTGGTAAGAAAAACTGAAATCTGAGAAAAGCAAGTGAAATCACAGTGTGGTAGAAGCTCTTTTGCTAAACGTCGTTGTGCCAAAAGACTTGGTGCCTGTAAGCAATGTGGCAGGATCTTTCACATGAAATAATATAATCAGTGTTCTGAATCGATTTCCAGTTGCGCACTCGATCGATTAGATTGGATAGTGAATGGGTTGAGTAAGGATTATCCTGAGACGCCATCCTACTCCAGTCCTATGCTTAGACAATTTGTGAGACAAAAAATTGGGAGAGTCACTGACTGTTTGAATGACATCGAGTCAGGGCAAAAATTAGATTAGAGTGTTCTTAACAAACTTTTGGAAAACCATTTTATTTTTGGGGATGAAGGGTAATGGTCCGAATGTTTTCTTGTAAAAACTGTAAATATCTTTTTTTTAAATGTACAAACTCTTTTGATTGAAATAAAAAAGTGGGCAGAGTAAGGAGTATCCCCAAATAACAACTGAAACCATGGTAGGGACTTATCTTGAGACGCCATGAATTTTGAGTTCAAAATTGTGTGTATATCCTTCTTTCAATATGTTAATATAAATGTGCATATAATTGTGATTTTTGATTTGGCATTCGAATGCCACTTAACGTTCGAATGATAGTTGCTCACAATACTTTGGCCTCTACAAGATATCAAAAGTACTGGGAGCTCTCCACGTTCGAATGCCAATCAACTTTTGAACTTTTGATGCTTACAGTACTTTGGCTTCTGTAGGGACCCAACAAGTACTGGGATCTCCAAAAGTTCAAACACTTTGAGAACGTTTGAACTAGAATCCCACGTTCGAACACCAAACTCACATTCGAATGCCAGAAGCTTACAATACTTTGGCCTTTGATAGAATTCAAAAGTACTAAGAGCTCTTCACGTTCAAAAGCCGCTTAACGTTCGAACTATCAGTTAAAAATCCTTCTACACCCGTTCGAATGTTAGTGACGTTCAAATGTTGACTCCCAACCTATGAATACCTAGTTCGTCTTTTTAATTTCAAAATCACCCAAAACCCTAAAACCCTCGGTGACCCTTCAGTGCCCAGCCCTTAGAACTCCATCCATTTCTAATTTTTACCCAAAATCAAGCAACCAAACACATTCCCACCTCATTTCTCATATTTTCACCAAGAAATCCAAGTTTTTCAAAGCCCTAACACTCCCAAACCTGAGAAGCATGCCTCCATGGATGAAGCTTCCTGCTAGGCGCAACATGGTCAACCAAGAGCCAAACATGGTGGAGGAGGTGATTGAGGAAAGAGAGGGGAGGCCCATTGTCCAAAGATACGATCAAAACAGCTTATCCAACGCATTCAAAGTAGATAGATATGAAAAATTATTTCGAAATCAAGCTATAGTTTGTGAACGAATGGTGGTATTGACTGATTTTATGGATTTGGGCATTTTCTAGAATGTGGAAGCGAGAGGTTGGATGTTGTATTTGAGAAACGACAGAGAAGCCGTGAAGGAGTTGGTGCGGGAGTTCTACTCCAATGCCAAGATCGTCAATAGTCTATCAAGACTTATGTGAGGGGGGCCCATATTGACGTGGATGAGGAGTATATCCGGGAGATGAGGCAAGAGGTACCATGAGTACCCAAGCCAAACTATCCCCTGAGGAAGATGGTTGGCATGGACGTTGTAGAAGTGGAGTTGACGACGTTGGCTACCTTTTCTTGGGGAGGACGGAGGTTCATTTGGTAGGGATATTTGACCGAAAAGTACAACATGCTTAACTTAATTGCCATTTCGAACTTTGCCTCCATTAGACAGAAGAATGAGATCCTCCCTGAGATGGCCCGATTGATATACACAATTGGGAAGGGCCAAAACATAGATCTACTGTCCTTAATCTGGATGGAGATGATCAATGGGTATGACGTGAAGAGAAATTCACTCCCCTTTAGCACCCTTGTGATAGAGATGTGCTCAGACTATGGAGTTAGAGTGAGGCCAGAGATGAGAATACAAAAGCCGATGGGGCCATTGAGCAAGGCTCCCTTCCGAGGAGCTAAGGTCATAGTGGCAGTCCAGCGGCGAGACAGGAGGTGCCACCTGCCTGAGGCACTGATGAGGTGTAGGATGTCTTAGATGAGGTGGAAGAGAGAGAGCTAGAGGCAGAGAGAGACCATGCACAGGCCCAGGAGGCCAAGCAAGTGAAATTCTCCAACAGCTGGAGGAGATTCTCAGCTATTTGAGGGGTGGAGCTAGAGGACCATCTGGTGGAGCTAGAGAGATGAGGGAGTGAGAGAGAGATATTTCTATAGTTAATGATTGTTGTGTTATTTCTTTTGTGGATTATTTGAATCCTTTTCTTTTGTGTTAAAATGATGATATTTTATGAAATGAATGGTTTAGCTTTATCACTTTTATCTTTTTAAATTCATGTGTATACTTAGAATTACAATGTTACTTGTCAATAAATGATGAAACATATGTGAATATTGAGACTGTTTGTTAAACTGACTAATCAAATGATCGGTTTGACACCTCACTTAGCAACCTAGACTTAAAATCACATGTCTTGGAAAAATGGTAGTTTCTCTATACTCAATTGCCAAATGTACATTGGTATTTGTTATTCTTAAGGTACAAGGTGACCAGACTTGAAAATGGAATCGATATATAACCAACATTCCCTAAAAATCCAAACATAACTAATGGAGATAATGAAGAATACCATGGTAAGTTTTGAGCCTTGCTATGCTTTTGAGAGAATATCAACATTTACTCAACTAAGATTTGATTAACCTTAATCAATATATAAATTATAACAGTTAATAAAGCCAAATTAGTGTGATAGAATAACTAAAAACTACTAATTAGAGATAAGTAGGGTTTGTGCATAATTAGGGGTTTGATGTGTGTTATGTTTAAAAAGTTTCAGGTTTAATGCAGAATTACTACACAATGCAAGAAGCAATGTATAAAAGCACAAAAGAACAAAGGCCAAAGTGTAATTAAAACAAGAGAAGAGTCAACATACTGCAAGTTGAAATTCCAGTAAAGCTCCATCGTCCGAACGGTGGTGGCGGCGTTCAGACGGTACTCCAAAGGCGGCTGAACTTAATCTGCCAGCTTTTGCTTCCTCTCCTCTATATATAGCCATGGCATCCTTCATTTTCCACAGGCCAGATCCAATAGAGACATCCAAGAGAGAAAATAAAAAAGAGAAAGAGAAAAAGAGAAATGAGAGAAAGAAAAAGAAAAGTTGCAAAACAATTCGGTCCGTGATGCACTTCAGTCCAAACTTTGTACTTCTACATTTCTGTTGTATCTTTCTATTCGGATATTTGAACTGTCGTCACGTTTTTGTCTTAACTGATAATAAAGTTGATTGTGTTTTAGTTGTTCCTTGCGAAAGACATTTTAGATTTTGTATTTTAATTCTAGTTATAATGAAAACTGTCTGCACTCCTTGCTTGTTTGTAGCAATGGGGTGTGAGTAGTTCCATATATCCTCCAGTGAGAGGTAAACACATGTATAATACTGGTTAAATTATGGAATGCTAATGTTTTATATATTTTTTATATCTATATATTATATGCTTCATGTATGATACAGTGATGTACGTACTTTCGGTGCTGAGCCTGGAAGTATGTAATCACTGCATCATCAACCTGCCAGTAAAACAAACATGGCATTCCTATCAGTATGGCTTGTTCTCCACCGGAACGCTAAGGATGTTAACTGATGCATGGTACAAAACCTAAATTATCCTCATGAATGGCTTGTCCTTCGGGGTTATTAGGGTTTACCTTATATATATATATATATAGATTATTCAGATCTAATTCTAGAGCTAGTACATCTAGATCTTCAGATTATTCTATGCCACATAGAGTAAATGAGGAAGAACTAGAAATAGAAGAAACTAGAACAGACTGGAAGAAATGGAATATTCCTCCAGTTAAAGAAAAAAATATTTATAGTACAACTTGGGTTCAGAAAACCTTTAGTGAAGAACACCAAGTAAAAACTGTTGAACAAGTTCATCCTCTCAGGAAAGAAGATGAGCTTTGCGAGCTCCTCAGTAAGGAGACTCTTAAAATTCACAAGGCTAAAGGATATAATTTTATCCACATAGGTCTTGTCCAAGTGGCCATTAAGCCTCTTATTACCCAAGGCAGGAATGCTGCTGCCTTATATATATATATATATGATTATCAGATGAATGACCTAAGTGATCGTCATGAATGGCTTGTCATTCTGGATTACTCAGATCGTTTAGCTGGTATAAAGGATAATATTGTTAGTCTAACAACCACGGCATTCCTATCCGTATGGTTTATCCTCCACCGGAATGCTGAAAATGTTTAACTGGTATATATATATCATAGATAGAGTCAATGAATAATTCAAGTATTCCTCATGAATGACTTGACCTTCTGGTTTGCTTGGATTAGTCAATTGACATATCTATAACCAGCTAACCTAAGAAGTTGTTGTGTTATGACTAATACCACCAGTTGACCTAAGAAGTGGTTGTGTTATGGTTTATTATGTATGCACCTACTATTATAAAGACAAATGAATAATTCAAGTATTTCTCATGATTGACTTGTCCTTCTGGTTTGTAGGGATTAATCAATTGTCATGGATACCACCAACTAACCTAAAAAGTTGTTGTGTTATGGTTTATATACGTCAGACTTACCGATTGACTTGCCAGTAACATGGAAGTTAGTTGCTGTAAGGTAGAATTTTCGGTATTTAACCAATATAACGCATATGGGATCCTTGAACTGAAGGATACTTTTTATTATTGTCTTACTCTATTTGCACATAAACGTTTACTTAGACTAGTTATCAATCTAAGCTCACATCACAAGCTATCACATGCGGTCCTATTCAAATTAGCAACTTTACTATTTTATTTCGTTTCTAGATTATTAAAACTCTTCGTGGGATTGATACTTGGACTTAAAATCGAGAAAATTACAATTCGACCACATTCACTTGGGTGTTTAATATTAATCCGATCACTAAAAAGTGAGAATCAAGTTTTTGGCGCCATTGTCGGGGAGTTATGGTAATTTGAAATTAAATAAGATACAAAAGTTGTTTATTTGTAATATATGTATATAAAGTGTTTTTTGTTTTTAAATAGTTTATGTCTGTTTATTCATCCGTAAGATCTGTAAATCAATCCTCTCCTTCATCTTCATCATCTTCATCTACACAAGAATTATTTAAACTAAGTATGGCTAGAAACGTACCTAGGGAAGAACAACCTAGAGAACAAGAAGTAGTTCAAAATATTTGACCATTAAGAGAATATCTACATCCTACAAGAACTAATGTCCTGTCATGTTTTGCTTTTCCAACAGATGCTCCAAATCTTAATATTAAACCAGGAATAATACAATTATTACCACAATTCCATGGTCTAGAAATTGAAAACCCTTATATTCATATGAAAGAATTTGAAGTTGTCTATGGAACATTGCAAGATAACTCTGAAATGGTGTGACTAAAACTATTTCCTTTTTCTTTAAAAATATAAAGCAAAAAAATGGATTAGCTCTTTAAGAGCCAATTCAATCACAAACTAGCAAGCTTTACAAGCTGAGTTCTTTAAAAAGTTTTATCCTGTACATCGTACCAATACATTAAGATGTCAAATAATGAATTTTTATGTGAAAGAAGGTGAAACTTTTTATCAATGTTGAGAAAGATTTAAAGATCTTCTCCAAGCTTGTCCACACCATACATTTGAAAACTGGACCTTAGTTGGTTTTTGTTATGATGCTCTTCCACCTGCAATGCGACAATTTGTTGAGATAATGGCACAGGGGGGAATTTCTAAGTAAAAATCCTGAAGAAGCATTTTAATTTTTGATACTATTTCTGAGAGTTCCCAAATGTGGGACTCAACTTCTTCAACATAATAGAAAGTAAGTCATTTGCATCCGAAAGAGGAAAATATGTTTTGAAAGATGATGATGATTTAAGAGCAAAAATGCAAGTTTATCTCAAAAACTAGAAGCTTTAGAGATGAAAAAAAATAAAACAAGTATCTATCATATCAACTACTAATCAAGCATGTGAAATTTTTCCGTTGTCAAGACATCCTATAGTAGAGTGTCCAACTATACTTGCATTTAAAGAAATGTTAGTTGAACAATCTAATGCTGTTCCAACTTATAATAATAAGCCTTATTTGAATCCATATTCTGAAACTTACAATCCAAGATGGAGAAATCATCTGAATTTTAGTTGGAGAAATACACAACCTACAAATCAAACACAAGGTCCATCACAACCACAAAATCAACAAAGTTATTGGCCATATCAGCCCCCACAAAGAAGAACTCTGGAAGATACTATGAATCAATTTATTCAAAGTCAAATGAATTTTAACACTCAAAAAACTCAAGCTTTTAATGATTTTAAAGCTCAAACTTCACAAAGTATTGAAGATATTAAAAGTCATCTTGCTAAGTTGACTCAATCTCTTAGTATGCCAAAAAAGGGCAAGCTTTCATCTCAACCTAAACCTCCACAAAGTCAGAGTCAAGCTAATACTGTGTTATTTGAAGTCTCTCCAAGTCAAGTACAAGCAATCACAACATTAAGAAGCGGTAAAATAATTGATAAAACTATTAAACCTAAAATTTCAAAGAAAACACATAAGGAAATTCCTGTTAATGAACCACTTGAATCTGAACCTTTGGTTAAAAAGCAATCAGAAATACAAAATGAAAAATATCAACCATGTCCTATTCCTTTACCTTTTCCTCAAATGGTCAAAAAACTTTCATCTAAAACAGATCAATATGAAATTTTTGAACTGTTCAAACAAGTCAAGATCAATATTCCTTTGTTGTATGCCATAAAATGAGTTCTAGCTTATGCTAGATTTTTAAAAGATTTTTGCACAATAAAGAGAAGAACAAATGTACCAAAGAAAGCATTTCTAATTGAACAAGTTAATACTATAATATAACATGATACTCTTCTTAAGTACGAAGATCTGGGTAGTCTTACAGTCTCATGCATCATTGAAAATTTTCAAATCAAAGAAGCTCTGCTAGATCTTGGATCTAGTTATAATTTAATGTCATATTCAGTCTATACATAATTAGGATTAAGTGAACTAAAACCTTCCAATATCATATTACAATTAGCAGACCGTTCAATAAAAATTCCATGAGGAACTGTGGAAGGTGTTATTATCCAAGTCGATCAATTCTATTTTTCAGCATATTTTATTTTTATAGACACGGAACCAATTTATTATGAATCTACATATATACCTTTGATTCTAGGTCGATCATTCCTAGCTACATCAAATGCTTTGATTAATTGTAGAAATGGAATCATGAAACTTTCATTTGGAAGTATGACCTTGGAATTAAATGTTTTTAATAGTGCTAAACAACCTAGAGAAGAAGATGAAGTGCATGAAATAAATTGTGTTGAAACATTAACCCAAAAGTTTTTTTTGAAAAAGGATTTAAACACAATAAAAGCTGTTGCTGAAAATGAATAAAAAAATCTAGGAAATCCAAAATGTGAAAATATATTGCCTAAATCTATAGAATCTAATGTAAAAATATTTAAGCCAGATTTAAAACCACTTCCAATCAATCTGAAATATGTTTTTCTGGAAAAAAATGAAATTCATCCTGTAATCATATCATCAAAATTATCTGAAAGTCAATAAAAAGAACTAATAGAAGTATTAAAAAATCATCAAAGTGTTCTTGGATGGACAATAGCTGATATAAAAGGTATAGGCCCACTGCTGTATACTCATTGTATATATTTAGAAGAAAATACTAAACCATCTCGTCAAATGTAAAGAAGATTAAATCCACACTTGAAAGAGGTAGTTCGCAATGAAGTACTTAAACTATTAGATGCAAATATTATTTATCCTATATTTGATAGTAAATGGGTTAGTCCTACACAAGTAGTCCCAAAAACTTCTGGTGTTACTATAATACAAACTAAAGAAAATGAATTAGTCCCAATACGTACAGTCACAGGCGGGCGTGTATGTATTGACTATCGGAAGCTAAATTCACTCACCATAAAATATCACTGATGAGGACAAAGTATTGCATAGTTATTGGCCTCATTTCATGATTTTTAACTTAAATTTGCATATTAATTATTTAGAATTAGTTAAAGTTAGGAATAATGTGGAAATTTTGATGTTGCAAGTAATTATAGCATAAATGATGGCTTTTAGAGCTTTGCAACTAAGTGTGAATGTGTGGTGAAGAGATAGACACATTGAATGAGGATAGGGAGGCTTGGAAGGTGAAAAAATCAAGAAAAATGTAATTTGGATGAAAACCTTCTGGAAGGTTTGGCCATAAATCTTCTAGAAGGTTTAGCCCACTGGTTTCCCAAGGTCTTGACATAATACTGTTGTTTTTCCCATGTTTGACCATGATCCACTTCGAATCTGAAAATGTGCAAAACTTGAAAGTTCTCGTTCTGAATGTCTTCTATATTGTTTCAAAATTTCAGCTTAATCCAACAATTTGATATAAAGTTATGGCAATTTTACTAAATATGGTTCTGAGCTGTCACCTTCCGAAAGGTTTTGCATAGAATGCCCAGAACGCCTGCAACTCATGATCCACTTGCTTGGGGGTCCTACCATTAATTCTTCCACTTATCCCTTGACATCCCCTACATATTTACATGTCCCCTACACCCTAGGAGAAGACATTGGAGGCAATGACATTGATGAGGATGGGAGAGAAGGGGGCAGTCATAATGGTTGCGGGCTAAGCATTCTCTTAGCCTGCCAAGCCATTAAAAATCACCTCTTATTGATGGGAGGTCAGCATACACAGACTAGGGAAGCCTCATGGATGAAAAGGCATCAAGGCTTCACCATATATTCAGCATTTCACTCACATTTGAAAGGGGGCTACCTAAGCTTAGAAAATGATGAATAGTGTAATAGAAATTTATATTTTTGCATTTTCTTCTCCATTTCCGTTGTATTAAGCTTTAATACTTTTGTAATCTTTAATCCTTGCACCTTAATGTCATTTATTTCAAGTTCATTTCAAGTTTAGTCTTGCATTTTACATTTCACCATTGTTATGTTAAGTTTTCTTCATTTCTTGCTTTAAAATGAGTATTGAATATTGTTCTTATTAGTTTACAATTTCTTGCATTAGTTTAAGTTCTAATCTTTATTTCTCCATTATGTCTCTTTACATTATGTATTTTCTTCTTGCTTTCATGAGTGGCTAGATTTTTAGTTGGCTAATTCAAGGGATAACTTCTCTTGGATTTTCCATTTCAACTCATTTTCTTTCCTCCTTTCTGTGTACAATGGTTCAGTTTGACTGGATTGAGGGTGGATGAGGTTGTGAGTCTTTGATATTCCGTAGGCCTGGTCACGGTTTATGCTTGGATCCTTACCATCTCGTCCTTCGCTTCCCACGATTCAATCGTTCATCTATGCATCATTGGAGGAAGGTTTCGAGTTGAATTGGCCTTCCCATTGGAATGCCTCTTTGGATTAGCTAACACTTGTTTTCTTTTCATTTCCATCAAAATAAAAAACACCAAACTCAAAACTCAAAGATTTGTACACTTTTCTCTTTTACACCAAAATCACCTTTCACACAATTCCCTTCCTTCCCTGAGGAGACGACCTTGGAATACTTTCCAAGTATAACATGACACTCAAAAGACTCCTTGCGCTTAGGGAGCACTTTTGTTCACATACGCATTTCATTCCACACACATATTTTGTTCATTTCATTCCATTCCATCCACCATTCCATTACCCTATCTCTTGCATCATTCTGAGAGAGAGTGACTGTAAACCCCCACATGTTTATCATAATATAATTATACAAATTGATTGGTAATTTAATATATGTGATGGCATAGGAATGAACCGCAAAGGTTATAACCGCAAAAATGTTAATAGTGTAGAATCGGGTAAATATTTAGTTCAAACTTAGTTTAGAAGGTGTGTTAGCATAAGAAGGGTGATTAGATAAGTTTTTAAATGCTTTCAGGTCAAAATAATGCCTCCACTGAATCCGGAAGGTCAAAAAATATTGGGAGAAATAATATGGGGCGTATTAGAAGTTAGGAAGTATTTTGAAGTTAAAACCTATTTTGGAGAGGATTTGGGTAGAAAGGAATTTGATACTACCTTAGTATTTTGGTTATAACTTTCTACTCATAACTCTGATTGATCTAATTTGTGGACAGTAGAAACCAGACTTCAAGGGCTACAAAACTGTATTTCACAGCAATTTTCCAAATTGATCTCTAAATAGGCCAAAATTGCACTGGAAGTTTCACCAGACGTAGTGTACTGGTACTTCGAACTCTAGAAGCTAAATAGTATCGGTACACAGTACTGGTACGCTCTGTAAAACCCAGTCCGACCCAATTTTGGGTTTTGTCTCCGTTTCTCACCCTATAAATACATTATGACACCTTCTTTGACCTCATTTCACCACTTCCAACCCTAGGAAGCTTTAGAGAGAAAAAGAGAAAGAGAAAAATACATGATCAAAAGGGAAAAAATCAGAGATTTAAGGGTTGATTCAAGATCAAAACCTTAGTTCTTCAAGAACACCATGGTAGGGGTTTTCTTCCATTCTTGTCCATTGATGCTAGGGCTAACATATATGTATTCTTTGACTCTAAATCTTACATATTTGCTATGAAATCATCTTTTCTTGGTCTTCTTGCAAAGATTACATGTTTTCAACAAAGTTAGGGTGGAGTACCCATGGAATCTCTTTTCTTGCTTTAAAACCTTGGTTTTTTTAGAGTGATGGATTCTTCTTAAATTCTTCCTTTATTAATGATTTCGAAACTATAGTGCTTTGTGTTGAGTAATAAAATGATGTTGTGATCTCTTGTATTTTTCTTAATTGATCATTGGAATTGTCACATCATAAATTTGGGAATTATTGAGATATGCTTGTAAATTGAGAAATTGAGTTTGGTATTGTATCTCTTATGAGTGTGGGATGACCATGGATGGCCTTTGACAAGATATCGTAGAGTAGGTAGACGTTTTTCATACTCTGTGTGGGTTTGAACTTTTCCGACCACTCGTAGTGGAGTTAGTGCTTTGGTAAAACTAAACCGCTATTGCTCATGGGTATCGAGGTGGAGGGTTAGTATACTAATGCTTGAATTGGATATGTCACTGCCATTGGTATGGTATATGCCCTTCCTAAAGGTTGGATATCTTTGAGAAGATTTGGGTGTGTGTGTGTGGGCTAGATGTTACTCAATACGTTGATTCATGTGGATGCCTTGCATCATGGTTGAGATATATGTATATATATTGTTGTGAAATGTTCAAGTTATGAGTTATTGTTTATTCTACCAGAAATGGTTTCTACAAGAATCTTGGGAAGTATGGGATTCCACAAGAATTTGTGAGAAATGGTTTATGGTGAAATGAATTATTAATTATATATTGAGTTCTTTTATTGATTAAATTATTGTTGTTACTTAAACTTGAGATCTGTTTCAAATGTCCCTATTTTCTTCAAAAGTTATATATGCTATTTGTAAAATAAAACCGACCATTTTATATACTTTTCTAAACTTTGTTCAGGTTTGGAAGAATTTTTCTACAGAGCTTCGTGCTCACCCCTACTTAACATCCTTTTCAGATTATCCTCTCGAGGAAGAGCTGGGAGTCGAGGAGCCCAAACACTAGGAGATTCTGATAGAAGGGAGCGTGAATCCCGAGGTGGATGCTTAGAGCAACACTTTCTTTTGTTCTACACTAAGATATTTGTTCTAAACATTGTGAAGTCTAGTTTTTGTTTTGTTATTCCGCTACGCTACGATAGTTAATTTTCGAGATGTAAATGCCATGGTTGGGCAAATTCTTTTGGATAATGTTATAAATTTTATGGATGAAAAATGCAGTCTTATTTATTTATGGTTTATATTAGTGCTCTCATGATGTGAATGATTTTTAGATTGTAATGTCGTCCAAGGTGGTTTTTGGGGCGTTAAAAAGTTTTGGTATCAGAGCTTAGGCTTTAGGTCTTACATGGGAGTTGTAGGTTACGAATTACCATTAGAGTTTAGGACTAAGTTGAGTGAAATCTTTGATATAAATTCTACACACGTCTAATGCTTTAGATTAAAAGTATAGTTAGGATGTCTTGTACATCAATGAAACTAAATTGTGAATTGATGTGCAGGATAGACGGTAGGCGTGGACATGGACAAGGTCCTGGTGGCCAAGCAAACCCACCACCACCACCACCTCCCGATCCATGAACGAAATCTACCAATGCTTAAGGGAGCTCACCACTTTAGTACAAAATCATAATGGAAAACAACAACAACCACAATGGGGGAGCTCATCCACCAGCCCAAGTACCGAGCAACGGGGGTGAGAATCAGAGAATTGTCATTCTTTGAGAGTTTCTAATACAACGCCTACCCATTTTCTAGGGAAGCTTCAATCCCTTGGATGCAGATAGATGGATCCATCGAGTGAAGAAGATTTGTGACGGCATGAGTGTGGCCGATGACCTTAGGGTCGGCTTGGCGACATATCTATTTGAGGGAGAGGCCGACCATTGGTGGGATTCCGTAAAGAAAAGGAGGAACACCGATGCACTCATTTAGGAGGAGTTTGACCAAATCTTCCAAGACAAGTATTTTTTGGAATCAATTAAAGACAGAATGAAGGCAAATTTTCTTGCTCTACGACAGGGCAGCATGATGGTGGCTGAGTACGAGAGGAGG
Source organism: Ilex paraguariensis (assembly GCA_963454935.2). Lineage (NCBI taxonomy): Eukaryota > Viridiplantae > Streptophyta > Magnoliopsida > Aquifoliales > Aquifoliaceae > Ilex > Ilex paraguariensis. The sequence continues at coordinate 788,502 of CAUOFW020002025.1, forward strand.
TTTGACGAACTATCCCGTTATGCTACAAAGTTTATATCTACTGAGGCCAGTAAGGCCAAGCGCTTTTGATCAGGGATTAAGACCTGTTATTCGGGAGAAGTTGGTAGCCCTCAAGATCAGGGAGTATGGGGATATGGTTGACAGAGCTACACAGGTGGAGAGAGACATCAAGGACACTCAGAGGCAACAAAGCTTCTCGAGGGGAGGTCTGATCAAGATAGGTGCTAGTAGTAACGAATTACAGCGAGCGACACCATTTCGATGACCAGACTAGACAGGTGGACAGACACCTTTGACCGCCTGAGGAGATAGAGTTGCTCAGACTAGAACAAGCACTGACCCGCGTCAATGCTTTGCATGTAGAGAGTTTGGGCACTTCAAACATAGATGCCCCTTATTTCCCCCAAGGACCAATCAAGCAACCAGGCAGGTACCAACAAACAAGCCACCCCTACAAAGGCCAGCACAGCAAAGACCGTTACAAGCTCAAGCCCCTGGCGGTGCCAATCAAGGGAGAGTTTTTGCTTTGACTCAACCGGAGGAGGATGCTTCTAGTGCCATAGTGGAAGGTATCGTGCTTCTTTATTTGGGCCCAAATCTTATTTGATCCCAGTGCTACACACTTATTCATACGTACTGCATATGCTTTTAATTTGGGATTGGGATTTGAGAAGCTAGGACATGCCCTTAGTATTGACATGCCCACAAGAGAACGGTTGGATACAACAAGGGTGTGTAGAGGATGTGTGCTTCGCATTGGGGAGCAAGAGTTGTATGTTGATTTGATTGCGTTAGATATGAAGGGGTACGACATTATATTTGGGATGAACTTGTTGTCCACTTTTGGTGCGGTGTTAGATTGTTTTCGCAAGCAAATTTCCTTTCAACTACCAGGAGGAGTAGTTTTTACTTTCAAGAATGATCGTAATTCTTCTCATCCATTGCCCACGACAGTAAATAGATTCTTGAAAGCTAAGGCAGGGAGCAATTTGAGTTTCTTGGCCAGCTTAATGGGAGATGATCAGGATAAATCCCAATCGGACGTAATAGTGGTGGTGTCAGAATTTTTGGATGTTTTCCCCAATGAATTACTTGGGTTACCCCCACCACGAGATATTGAGTTCAAAATTGATCTCTATTCGGGAACCGAACCCATATCCATTGCTCTTTATCGAATGGCACCTTTGGAGCTAAAGGAACTAAAGCAGCAGTTGGACCATTTATTGGCAATTGGGTTTATCCGTCTAAGTACTTCACCTTGGAGAGCCTCGCTCCTCTTTGTGAAGAAGCATGACGAAACACTTCGGTTATGCACGGATTACCAAAGTTTGAATCGGGTTACCATAAAGAATAAATATCCATTGCCAAGGATTGATAATTTATTCGATCAGCTGAGGGGTTCTAAGTATTACTCCAAGATTAATCTTCGCACAAGGTATCATCAACTACGGATCAAGGAGGAGGATATTCCTAAGACAGCTTTTCATACCCGATATGGTCATTTCGAATATACGGTGATGGCGTTTGAATTGACTAATGCCCCAGCAGCCTTCATAGATTTGATGCATAGAGTATTCCAATCGTACCTTGATCAATTTGTCATTGTATTTATTGATGATATATTGATTTATTCACAAACCTAAGAGGAACATGCACGCCATCTTTTGATCGTGCTACAGACATTGAGAGAGCATAAGTTGTATGCGAAGATAAGTAAATGCGAGTTTTGTATGAAGGAAGTAAAATTTCTTAGTCATGTGTCCGAACAAGGGGTAGCTGTTGACCCTGCAAAGATTGAAGCCGTAATGAAATGGGAACCACTGAGGAGTGTAACTGAAGTACGTAGTTTCCTGGATTTAGCAGGCTACTACCGGAGGTTAGTAGAAGGGTTTTCAAAGCTAGCAATGTCGATGACTCACCTTACGGGGAAGGGAGAGAAGTTTGTGTGGACTCAAGTGTGTGAACAAGCTTTTTGCACCTTAAAGGAAAGGTTGACAGCAGCTCCTGTCCTCATTATTCCGAATAGTGGGAAGGGATATGATGTGTATACTAATGCTTTATTATGAGGATTGGGATGAGTGTTAATGCAAGGAGGAAAGGTAGTTGCCTATGGCTCTAGATAACTCAAGGTTAATGAGCAGAATTATCCCACCCATGACTTTGAGCTTGCTGCTGTGGTTTTTTCTCTTAAGTTGTGGAGATATTACTTATACGGGGAAAATTTTCAAGTATTCTCGAATCATGAAAGCCTCAAGTATGTGTTCACACATAAAGATCTAAATCTTCAGCAGAGAAGGTGGGTTGAGTATCTAGAAGATTATGATTTCACACTCAACTACCATCCGGGGAAGGCTAATGTAGTAGCAGATGCACTAAGCATAAAGTCTCGGGGTGAAATCAATGTTCTTGCAATGAAAAGGTGGAAGATGATTGATGCCTTGGAGGACTTTGATCTATGGGTGGATAGGCAGGAGAATCGTTCATGCCTATTCAACCTTGTGGCTCAACCTACCATTCAACGTAGGGTTGTGGAATTGCAATGCTTAGATCTTGATTTAGCGTCGATTAGAGCTAAATTAGAGAATGGAAAAACAATTGAGGGTTGGTTTTTGAGAAATGGAGAACTGAGATATGGGGAGAAGCTATGTGTTCCCGATGATTCATCCCTAAAGGAGGAGATACTTGGAGAGTATCATTGCTCTAAGTTTGCTATCCATTCTGGTAGCATAAAAATGTATAGGGACATGAAATGCCAATATTGGTGGAAGGGACTGAAGAAGGATGTGGCAAGGTTCATAGCACGATGTGCGATGTGCCAGTAGGTGAAGATCAATCATCAAAAGGTAGGAGAATTACTACAGTCCTTGCCTATCCCAGAGTGGAAGTGGGATCACATCACCATGAATTTCGTGTCGGGTTTACCACGGACGTCACGCGGGCATAATTTGGTATGGGTTATAGTTGATAGACTCACCAAGTTTGCACATTTCTTGAGTATGAAGACCACGGACACTCTAGAGACCTTGAGCAAGCTATATATCCGCGAGATCGTGAGATTGCATGGAGTTCCACTTTCTATCGTATCGAATCGTGATTCCCGTTTTGTGGTGTAATTTTGGCAAAGTCTATAACGAGCTATGGGGACAAAAATGCATTTTAGCACCGCTTTTCATCCCCAAATGGATGGCCAATCCGAGAGGTTGATACAAATTTTGGAGGATATGCTTCGTGCTTGCGTATTGGACTTCAAGGGAAGTTGGAGTGACCATTTGCCGTTGGTGGAATTTGCGTACAACAACAGCTATCAGGCAAGTATTGGAATGGCTTTGTATGAAGCATTGTATGGAAGACCATGTCGATCACCGATGTGTGACAATCACGGGTATTTTCACGGGTTAACGGGTGGTCAACGATAGAAAAAGGACCCCCGGTTTTAGGGGCATCACAAAAGCAGCCCACAACAACAAGAACAACCCCAGGGTTAGAATGTATTCAAAGCTTCCATGTTTGAAAAGATTGATCAGCAAGTTTGGTATGTTACTTATTTTTATTCTAAGCCTATTATTGTTGGACGACTTGTGGTATATGGGGATTTTGAACAAATAATGGGCAAAATTTAACGGCACGAGGTTGGCTATATTATATGCAATTAGTAGGTCCTGCATACAAATGTTTTATCTAGGAATTTTATAGTAATGCCAAGGAAACAGGCCAAGGCAATTTCATGTTTATGTTAGGGGAGTTATTTTTCAAGTTACACCGGCTTCTGAATCCTATGCCAAGGCATCATCATCCCCATTACCCCTATACCACATTATCTGATATGACTATCATTGGGATTGATATCTGATATAACTATCATTGGGATTGAGTTGATTGGGAATTCGGAGTATATTTGGGGTAGGCTGAACAAGTATATTAAGCATGGCGACTTAACTGACAAATAAAGAATCCCGAATTTGATCATTGTGAACAATCTATTTCCTCAATCTTAGAAAAACCAAATCTACACTAAGAGAGCCTATTTTTTGTATGCCTTCAAAATAGAACACATTATTGGTTTGCCGACATTGATAATGGACCAAATGATGGTGATTGTTAAGGTCAAGAGGTCCTCATTCTCATTTGATGTGTTAATATTTGAGTTATGCAGGGAAAAAGGAGTCATTGTAGATCCCACTTGGCCAACAGTGGAGCATTTGGCACCATTGGACAAAATGTCGCTAAAGAAGAGCCATGGAGGCTAGGGTGAGGAGGAACAAGAAGCACCACCAAAACTACAAGCAAATCCATTACCATAAGGTGTAGACTTTCACCCACCAGAGGAGCTTCAACAACAAGAAGAGCAGTCTTATATTCTAGTAGATGATCAGACTAACCGCCAGATTCTGTTAGGACTAGAGACTAACATCACCCAGTTGGCTCAATAGATGGCTTGCTATGAGGGGAATCAGAATGAGATCTTGAGGCTACTTCGAGGACAGTATGGTGGAGGCCAGTTAGCTTAGTGACTGGAGTTTCTGAAGATTCTATGCGCTGTCTACTTTCACCAAACTTTTTACTTATGCACTTTATTTTAGTTTTATGTTATGTATAGTTGTTTGGATTTGGTTTTGCTTAATATGGATGATTTATGATTTTTCTAAATTTTACTGTGTTAGGATGCCTATTTCATATATGATTCGCGATAAGAATTATGTTATCATTCTAATGTGTTGCACATATAACTGTAACCAGATTAGGCAAAATTTTGATACATTAATTGTGCACTATTTTTATATTTTCATAGAAACTCAGCATTTTGGACACGTAAAAATTCCTTATTCTGAAAACCTTTCGAAATATTATGATCTTTTATAAAGCTTACTTATATAGTGGAGATGTAAACCTGTATGCAGATTTTGAGTCAATCCTTCTTGGAGAGATTTTTCACATTTACTCAAGTAAGAGTTTTGGTTCAGTTGTAATATTTCTTTGAATAATCTCCTTAACTTTGTTTTGGTTAGCACTCATTGAATAACATAGTTAGCATTTTCCTTTAAATTGTAACTGGAAATTATGCAAGTGTATAAATTCTGGAAAATGATCTTTGCCCATTTGTGATTTTATTTTAAGCCTTAACCATTTCTTTTTCAAAACTATATCCCTAGTAAGCTGTGATTAAGCCTAAATGAAAATTTCTTTTCTTGATCCCATTAGCCAATCAAGCCACATAAAAAATATATTGACCGACCCTTGTGATGAGCACGTAATATTGCATATCTAACAACCTCAGTACATGCATTTTGACTCAACTTTGCATTTAATTACTTAGACTTAGTCAAATGTTTTAATAATGTGAAAATTTTGAATTTGTAGGTAATTATAGGGTAAATGATGGCTTTAGGAACCCTGTAACTAAGTGTGGATGAGAGGTGAAGACATAGACACATTACACGAGGATTTGGAGGCTTAAAGTGAAAGAAACCAAGGAGGTATTGGTACCCGGTATCATAGGTACCGATACCCACACCATTTGGTATCGGTGCCTTTGTATTCCCAATTTTGACCATGATTCACTTCGTATCTGAAAACGTGCAAAACATAAAAGTTATAGACCTAGATGTTCTCTATCTTGTGTCAAAATTTTGACTCAATCAGAAAATAGGATCAAAATTTATGTCAAATTTATGAAATCTAGAAATGAGCTACCGATAGAAGAATCTTACTACAACCTACCGGTAGAAGACCCTATTGGAAAATACCTACCGATAGGTTACCCACAACCTACAGGTAAAACATGCCCAAAAAGTCCATGCACTTCTCCCCACGACTCCACCAACCACGGGGGCCCACCTTTTATCCTCTAAACCATGCCCTGACATTTCTAACACTCCATAATGATCTCCTAACCCTTATATTTAGATTTGAAGCATGAGAGAGTGGGTGGCTAAGGAAGGTAGAGGGAATGGTTGGAAAAAGTAATGGGCCATTCAAAAGAGAGGGCTAAGATCTTTCATGATAAATCCATTGCAAGGAAATCATTTGAGCCCAGACAAAAAGTGCTTTATATAATTCTCGTTTCTCGATCTTTCAATGGAAACTCCGTTCCCATTGGGATGACCCCTATCTTGTCAAGGTGGCCTACCCCCATGGAGCTTTGGAATTCAAAAATCCCAAATATGGCAAGACATTCAAGATTAATGACCAAAGACTTAATCTGCTCTTCATGGGGTTTGAAGGTCAAGGCGTGGAAGGATCCAGTTTACCCAGACTTGTTGGAGGATTAACTATTCTTGTGATTTTTAGTGTATAGTCGTCTTTACTTTATCTATTTATGTTTACTTTATCTGTGTGTATAGTGTTTTTTTTCGTAGGTTGCAGATATTGGTGTTTTTTTTTGTCAAAACTCTAGTGCGAGGTGTTCTCCAACCCTACTCATCTTTTTACAGTCCTTCATTGCATATCATATCTTTTTTGTTGCATTGAGGACAATGCAAGAATCAAGTTGAAGGGGGTGAGGAGCACCATTTGTATGATACACCAACGTTTGTGGAATTTTTTGTTGATAATACCAATTTTTGTGGTGAAAAATCACCTCTCACATATCATACAGATTTTTGTTTACAATAGTTGTAAATTATGTGAAAATTTTAAAAATTTTTGTGAAAAAATATCTAAATCTTGATATGTATTCCCCTATTTAGAGTTTTATGGGTTTGTTGATATGTTGATCTTTGCGTTAAACTTTGAATACATGAGCACATTATAGAAGTTCATACTATCCGTGAGTATCACATCTTTATTTGCTTTTGAACTCAACCTTAAGTGCACTATGAATGTGTAATTTTAGCAATTTACGGATTGAGTTCACATTTTAGTACTTGACATGAATAGTGGAGATGAGTAAAAATCCATGAGGGCTTTAGTGTCAATCCTTTGTTGGAGGGAACTTACATTTACTCGATGAACAATTTTTTGAATTCCAAATTTGTTTCAATAATCTCATTATGCTTGTTTTGGGTAGATGCATTTGGGTAGTTGATTGACTTTGTCTTGAAATGCAATGTGCTCCCCCATGCCTATCTAGAAAGGATCTTAGGCCATTTTTTATTTACTTTGAGCCTTAGCCTTTTTCTTGTGAAAATTTATCCCTAGAGCCATGATTGAGCCTTAATTATAAATTTGTTTCCATACCACACATTTAACCAAGCCAGCGCAAAATGATAAAAAAAAATCTACCTCACCTTGGTTGTTCCTAGAGCTGAATATGAGTGATCATAAAAGAGAAGGATGTATGCTGTGAAAACTCAACAAAAGGGGATGAATGAAGTTGAATTCGAAGAGTTGAACGAAAAATAATGACAATCCAAGCAAAGGAGAAACAAGGGGTGAAAGGAAGAAAAGAATGACAAAATAAAAGGAAAATGTTAAGGAAAAGAGAGAAAAAGAAACAAAGAGTGTGGTGATGGTGTTGGACTGAAAAGCCCATGAAAAGGGCGATGTTTTCAAACAAAAGTCATTCACTTGGAACAACCCTCTTTCTTATTCTCTATCATTCATTCATTTACCTAGATATCACCCCAAGGCCTCACTACAATCCGTGAAAGTCCTAAATGATCTAGAGAAACATGGGGATGCATACTTTTAAAGAAAAAGAGAAGTTGGTTTTGCTATCTAATGCCCCAACATTCCTATCATGAGATTATGCCAAGGTTGTTTAATTTGTATGCTTGAACTTCATTTTTGGATTATATGTGAGCATTATTCGTTTTGTGCACAAGATTCTATCTCATATGTACACATGGAGAGCATGTCAGGATAACTATAGTATGATTCATTGTTAAGAGAGACCCTTGGTGAGTTTTGTATCGAAGGTGCATACTCTAGACTAGCATTTAAAGCCATGGTGATGCTCATGAGTGCTCAGTGTTCGGTATTTGAACGATGTGTTAGGCAGCCATATGCCTGCAAGGTAGGGGAATATTGCTCAAGCTTTTGATATTTGTAGGAATTAGGAATGCCCTTGTCATTTGAATATGTGTCTTACATTTTGAGTGTTCATTTTGGTAGTTAAATGTAGAAATCCATACCTCGCGTTTTGAAAGCATCAAAATTTTAAGTCATATTGCAATTTTGGTAATGACTTTGGGCATGACAGTTTCAATTGTGGTTCACAAGTGTAGCACATGTTATCGGTGGAGTAGAGGTCGTAAATAGGGTGTTAGAATGTGTATGAGTCGAAATAAAGTGGAGAGGAAGTGAATTAGAGAGCACAAGTTGTTTTGCAAATAACTTAAAACCTACCAGTAGGTTTGTACATAAAACTAATAGTAGGTTTTGTACACTGGACCTGAACCTACCGGTAGGTTTTGCCCAAAATGCCAATCAGATTTTTTTGGGAGACTGTTCATTGTCTTCCCAAATTACAACCTCTCAAACACTTCTCTCTCCCACCAAGCATCTCTAACCTTCAAAATCCCCCACCCATTACCTTAATCCCTCACATTTCACTGCTAGGGTTGTTGATTGACTGATTTTTGGTTGAAGATTGGTGAATTTCAAAACCTAAACCCTAGGTTGGCTGATTTTCCCCAAGCTATTCTCTTGAATCTTTTCGAAAGCTCCAAAATCCTTGCAATATCTCACATTGGGAAGATCATCTTTGATGGTGTGGACCCAATTGAGGGATTTTTGATAGCATTCTTATCTCTCTTGGTGTTCGAGGCTCTATTTGTAAACCCCCACATTCATATCTTTATGTAGCAACGTAATTATGTTTAAAATTCTAATATATGTGATGATGTATGCATGAACTACGTGGATTGTAAGAGTAGAAATAAAAATGTTAGTTGAGTTAATAGGGTATGAATTGGAAGTTAGGAAGTATTTCGGAGTTCAAACACATTTTAGATAAAATTTGGGTAGAAAAGATTTTGGACACTGCTTAGTATTTGGACTATAACTCTTTACACTGATGTTTGTTTGAGCTGAAATTTTACAGTAGATATTAGACTTCTAGGGCTACAAAAGTATATTTCACTAAAATTATCCAAATCGATCTCTAAATAGGCCGAAATGTTACTGGAAGTTTTAGAAGACACAGGAAGTCCGTTCGAACGTGAAAGTCCGTTCGAATGACAGTTCGTTCTAGTACTCTGTCTCTGATGAAAAAACAAAAGTACTAGGAGTAACTAACATTTGAATGCCAATGATGTTCGAACGTGAGTGATGAATTAGAGTATCATATTTATGTCATTTGAACTCTTTTCTTCCCTTATAAATACATAAGGGCACCTCCAATAGCCCCATTTCAACATTTATAACTCTAGAGAGGCTTAGAGAGGAAGAAATAAAGGGAAAAAACACAAGATCAAGAGGGATTTTCACATTGAAGAGGATCAAAACTTCTAGTTTTTCAAGAACACCAAGGAAGAATGAAGGTAGGGTTTCTTCCCATTCTTGTCCATTGAGGCTAGGGTTTATATATATATATGTTTTGCTTCTAAATCTTAGATATATGGTATGAAATCATTATTTCTTGATGCTCTTGCAAACCTTCTTATGTTTTGAGTGAAGTTATGGGTTGAAAGCCATAAAAACCCTTGTTTTGACATCAAAACCTAGTTTTTCAAGATAAATGGATTTTTCTCTTAATTGTTCTCTTGTTCTTGATTTAAAAACTCTAGTGCTTGGTATTGAACAATAAAATGGTATTTTTGATGATCTCTTGGTTATTTTCTTAAATTGTTCTATTGGAATAACACATGTGAAATTTAGAGATTTTTGGGTTTGCTTGTGATTTGAGGAAATGGGTCATTGACTGGGTATCGTAGAGTGGATAGATGAGTTTTTTACTCCATGCGGGTTTAAATTTTTTCAACCACTCGTAGTGGGGTTGGTGCCTTGCGAGGATCGAACTACTATTCGCTCATGTGGTACCCAGGCTGAGGGTTAGTATACTATTCCTAGATTGGATTCGTCAATGTCAATGCGTTGCTATACACCCTTCCTAAAAGTTGGATATCCTTGCGGGGATTGGGTGTGTGTGGGGGGTCAGGATATTCTCGATGTGTTTATTCATGCGAAGTCATACATCATACCTAAGATACAAGTACACATACAAATACAAGTTGTGTTTTATATACATTGTGGGCTATTGTTGATATGACAAATGGTTGGTTATGGTTTATTGTGGAAAGGAGTTTCTGGTGGAATTGGTTAATTGTAAAATTGGTTATTGTGGAAATGGTAACTTGTTGGAATTGTTATTTTAGGGAATTGGTTTTATTTTTTCATTTAATTATTATTATTGTGTAAACTTGAGATCCATTGAAATGTCCCTGTTTTCCTTCAAAAGCTATATATGATATTTGTAAAATGAGACCGACCGTTTTATATGCTTTTGAAACCTTGTTCGAGTTTGGGAGGATTATCCTACAAAGCTTAGTGCTCACCCCCTACAAACAATATCTCTTTTAGATTGTGGTCTAGAGGTGGAGCTCGGAGTTTATAAGTCGATACATTGGGAAGCTTCAATAAATGGGAACGTGGATCCCGAGGTGGACGTTTGGAGCTATATTCTCTTATGTTGTAGACTAAAAAATTCATTTTGAGACAATGTGAAGTCTAATATTTTTGTTATTCCACTGCAAGATAATAGTTGATTTTTGGGATGTAATTGTCATAGTTGGGCATATTCTTTTGATGATGTTGTATATATTGTGAATGATCAATGAAATTCTCTTTAGTTATGAAGTTCATTTAGTTGCTCTCATGATGTGAATGGTTTTTAAATAATAATGCCGTCCAAGGGGGATTTTGGGGCGTTACAAGATTTGGTATCAGAGCCTAGGAATTAGGTCTTACATGGGAGCTGTAGGTTGTGGATTACCACTAAAGACGTAGGACTAGGTCAAATGAATTTTTGATTTAAATTTTATACAAGCCTTATTCTTTAGATTAAATTGATAGTTAGGATGTCTTGTACATCAAGGAAACTAAATTGTGAATTGATGTGCAAGATGGACGGTAGACGTGGACGTGGACGTGGACAGGGACGTCGTGGCCAAGCAAACCCACACCACCACCACCTCCAGATGCCATGAATGGCATATACCAATGCCTATGGGAGCTAACTGACTTGATCCTAAATGTGTACACCCAAGTGCAGGTGGTTAAGCTAAAGTAATAATTCGGTTAAGTTCAGAGTCAAATCCACAGGGGACTATGATTGGTGTTCTAAAGTAAGCAGTGACAGAGACCAAGTTACTGGAAACCTTGAGAGTTTGAAGTTATGGGAGTTCTTTGAATAGAATAGAAGATTCTTTCCAAGATTTTTATAGACAAAATATAAGATAAACTCATGTAAAACAGTCACCCTTTAGCTTGAGGATCAGAACATGTAGTTGATTATCCAGTTTATTATACTTGTGCTTTATAACTCAATTAACTCTTGTGTCAACAGCAAGTTAATCGGAAGATAAAGATGGACTGTGAGAATTAAGCATATAATTCAGATGCCTTTCTAGAAGTTTACAAAAATTGTCTGTGCCAAGATTTAACCCGTGTACAAACAAACAAGTGTTTCTACAAGGCATCCAACCATGGCATTAATGTTCCATTCTTTAGATAAAGCACAATAATGATAAAGATTGAAATGTTGTCATGAAGATCTAGTCGGGGTACTTGCCTTGAACCAACGGGTCTTTCCATGCAAAATTCATCCGTGACATAGAAAAAACCTCTGGTTATACAAAGTACCTTAGCTTTGCTAAATACAATCAATCATTCAATAAGCAAGTGGATTATAAACCATTAAAGCATAAAAGAAATGTACAAATATAACATCCGGATAATCAATACATGTTCATCACCTCTTACAAAAGAGTGAATGAGGAACTACTCACTCTTCATGGCCTGGGTAAAGCTAGAAAAGTGAGTGATACTCATTCCTCCAAGTAGAGAACTTACAAGGTAAAGTACAATAAGCGAAGAGTTGATCTTCACCAAAGAATAATGAATCAAGTTACACCCTTCACGGCTTTGGTAAAGCTCTAGAAAAGTGAAAGAGTTTCACTCCTCTAAGGAAGAAGGAAACTCAAACAATGGAAGTGAAAGACGTGAACAATAGAAGTAAAAGAAAGCTAGTCACATTTGGAGGGTGGATTCCTCAACCATGAAATGGAGGGTTGCTTCCTCAACCAACATATGAACTAACTCCCTTGATACAAGAAAGTATAACATACATCTAACTACATGAGTGGGAGTCCAAGCCTCCATCAAGTTCTTGACTAGTTCTTGGTATAGTCTAAGCCTTACAAACCAAGTTCTAGTCTTCTACAATAACATGGTTTAAGACTAGAAAGTATATCATACATCTAACTACATGAGTGGGAGTCCAAGCCTTACAAACCAAGTTCTAGTCTTCTACGAGAACATCCTCTTTCCCAAAGGCTCTCCCAAGGTTCAAATGTTGTTTGGTGTTCGAATGTTTTTGCTATTTTTAATTTGTGGGCATTTGACCAACAGATGGTTCTTGACCTCCTTACTTGAGTGGCCTGTGGTCTTCTGTGGAAACCCATTTCCACATTTCATGCACATCTTGGCTCTTTGCACTCTCACTCTGGTCTTCAATCAAATCAAGTGAACGTTCGAACGTGAGTTGGCGTTTGAACGTGGTACTCAAGTACTTCAGGGTCTTCCTTCTTGACTGCAACACCCCATGTCTCAGCAGTCTGGTATTCTCATAGTTCAAGTGGACGTTCGAACGTAAGTTGACATTCGAATGTCTTGCTTTGTTCCAACCTTCTCCAATTTTGCTCCCTAATGCACTAGTGTTACACTCAAGGGTGATATTTGTTGCTCTTGAGCCTTTGTTCACTTTAGGACCTGAAATGTCATTACTTAAATCCATCAAAGTACAATTAGTCCCAAAAAGGCATAGTAAAATGCTAATTTTAAGCACTAATCACACCCCCAACCAAAATGTTGCTAGTCCCTATTAATACAACAACAATTAAATGTAAATCTATTTCTAATACCATTTTCATAGGTCATCCAGTTGCATTTAGTTTATGCAACAAGTCATTGAACCACTAGGTTTACCATAGCAGACAAGTGTTGTCTTCTGAGGGTTTTCAGTGAAGCTACCCACAAACTTCAGTTGAACAGATATGTGTGTGAGATTGTTGGGTAAAGTAAATTAACATCATGGTCGTTGAGACACCCAACCCTCAATTTTGACTTACATCGTGCATGCTCCTCTTTCATAGATATTTATTCTATGCAACAATTAGCATCTGTTACATTCGTATTTGAAATTCCCTGTGTATTAGGAATGATCATTCTAGCAACAAGAATTGTTATATAACAAACATTCCATCTTTCCACCTTCCATGGATAGCTTCGATTTCACAAACCTCTCTTAGAAGCACCCTCAGCAAAAATTCGCTGAGGTTATAGTGACTTGTCTCTCAAAGGGCATGTGATCAGAAGGTGGCCAGTCAAAGAATCACATGCACAGTTAGAGAGGGAGTGAACTCTTTAAGAAAGTAAACCAATCACGGTCTTGGCAGAATCTCATGAAAGAATATTGATGCAGTTAAAGAAATACTATTTAACATACCCCACTTGTGGTTGACGACCTACACATGTATCAGACTCAAGATCAATTAGGGCTTTTAGTAGGTTGTAATGTGGCCAGAGGTCATTGGCTAAGGAAATGACGTCAATGGTGTTCAAAAGGTATACCCTTTTTATGTAGTGTAGCACACGTCTTTCTATCTTCTCGACATTTTTCCTGAGAATGTTATTTCTTTCTTTCATTTTTCTCATTTTTCACTTTCTTGGAAATTCCCTGTCTTTTTGTTTCTTTTATTTTTTGATTGTTTCCACCAATCTGTCTTTTGAGCAGCAGCGACCATTTTCTATTTTTTCTTACTTTTCTGTATTATATTGATTTGTAAGAGGGTGCAAGAAAATTAGATAGCAATGTATGTTAAGTATATTCTCTTATGGCTTTGTTATCATATGGGTTTTTCGAAAAAAGATCTAATTCATGGAAGGCTCAAGCATGGCTGACTAGGGATATACTTTCGTAAACAAAATGGCTAAGGCTCAAAGTCAAAGCAAAGATGGTCTAAGATCTTTTCTCAAGTATGTGCACATGTATGTGTCGTATGCAAAGGTTTCCTATGAGATATGTCAATAGATCGTTTTAGTTGCATCAATCAAAGCAAATGTAATGAGCTTATTCAAAAATAGATAGTGAAAAAACCTTTCTCAAGTAAATGTGGATATCCTCTCAAAAGCATTGCAAGGCTCAAAACTCACCATGGTATTCTTTGTCATCTCCCATGGTTATGTCGGGTGTTTCATAGAATGCCGGTTATATATCAGTTCCACTTTCGAGTCTGGTCATCTTGTACCTTAGGAACAACAAATACTGATGTACATTTGACAATTTAAGCATAGAAAAAACACCAGTTTTCCAAGAAATGTGGTTTTAAGTCTAGATTGCTAAGTTAAGGTGTCAAACCGATCATGTGCTTAGTCATTGCTAAGTGAGGGTTTGAAAATCTTGAGTTTTTGGTGAAAAAATGGGGATGTTTGATGTGGGAATGGTCAATTTTAGCTATAAATGAGGAATGAGAAGTGGATTAAGGTCTGGGTAATGGAAAGGGGTTCTAGGGCTTGGGAGATTTTGAAGGGTTTTGGGAGTTTTGGAAAGAAGAAAACGATCCAGGCTTTTATAGCCTAAGAAGGATCATTCGAATTTCAATGACGTTTGAATGTATGTAGAAGGATTTTTAAAAGATCATTCAAACGTAGTAGTCATTCGAACGTGGTGAACTCCCAGTAGTTTTGAGTTATGTCAAAGACTAAAGTGCTGTAAGCTCCTCTCATTCAAACGTTCTATTAGCGTTTGAACGTGAAATTCTCGTTCGAACGGTCTATTGGCATTCAAACATTGATTGGTCCCGTACTTTTGTTTCCATCAGAGGTTGAGTACTGCAAGCAAGTGACGTTCGAACATCACTTAGCGTTCTAATGTTGAATCAAAAATAAAAAAAACATTTATGCACTACACTATACACAATCAGAGAGGTTTATACACACAAATCTTAACCAAAATTCATGGCGTCTCAGGAGAAGTCCCTATCCATGCTTTAGGTTGGTATTTTTGGGATACTCCTTACTCGACCCATATTTTCTTTTTAGTCAAAAGAGTTTGTACAAAAAGATTTGTTGTTTTACACTTTTTACAAAAAATTTGGACCCTTGGCTTTCATCCCAACCAAAACACAGTTTTCCTCTGAGAATAATTTAATCCGAGTCTCCCTCCATATCTGTGTAGTAAGGACAACCAGCCACTCTCCCAATTTCCTCTCTCATAAACCAATTAAGCATAGTACCGGAATACCATGGCATCTCAGGGTAATCCTTACTCAGCCCATTCACTATCCAGTCTAATCAATCTAGTGCGCGACCGAAAATTGGTTTAGAGCACTGATTATACCTTTTCTTGTAAAAGACTCTACCACACTATTTACATGCACCAAGCCTTTTGGCACGATGACATTTAACCAAAGTGCTTCTACCACAGAGGGGTTTCTTTTGCTCTTCTCGGATCTCATTCTTTCTTACCAGTCTTGCTTCTCTCATGATCTGAGTATGCACATCGGATGGAAAAGTGTGTAAAACTCCCAGACTAACCAAAAAACTTTAACATCCATGCTTTCTATGCTTTCAGACTCACTATTTGGTTCTTTAATGTCTGCTAGTTACAAAGATGATTAAAGCTGACTTACAGACATAATCATTAATTTATACAAAATTCAAGGCTAGGTACACAAAATCATCAGAAACAGCAACAACAACAACCGAAAACCTACAACAAAATATGAACTGTTCTCACCCCAACCTAAACTGAACATTGTCCCCAATGTTTCAAATCTACCGATATGTCAAGCTTGAAGATAAGGTTGAAATGTAGAGATCTGTTCATCTACCGAAAACCTACAAGAAAAATACACAAATTAATCATCTCTCCGCAGATCTAGTTATCCTCTAGGATGAAAATCCTTGATTTTGAGTGCAGACAGAAGAAGAAGAGCTATGTACAAATAGAGTAAACACATGCAGATCATGAGATAAAGGATTAGGTCTTCAGGTTATGTGGTTATGGTACTGTTGCGAGTTGGGTCGTGGTTACAGAGGATTGTTAACAGCAAAGAAAGAAGAAGAAGAAGAAGAAGAAGAAAAGAAAAAAGGGAAAGGGACAGAAGAGCATGGAAAGAGAGGAAAAGGGGGTGGGTAAAAAGAGAAAAGGGGGGGACGCCTTATAAAGGCATCCGCTCGGGTCGGTTATGATCGGGTTTTTTTTGGACCTGAACCCTTTTTGTGTCGGCAGGCAAAAATCTTGGAGGGATTTCTCTGGGTGCATTAAAAGAATGACTTTCACATTTTTAGCAAAATCCTCCAAAAATGGTTTCAACCGCTGACCATTAACAGGAAAGATGTTACCGTTCAAGGGGTTTTCCACTTCTACTGCTCTGTATCCAAACACCTTTTTGACAATATAAGGTCCTGTCCATCTTGATCTTAACTTACCAGGAAAGAGGCGGAGTCTTGAATTAAACAACAAGACTTTTTGAGAAGGTTCAAAAGACTTCTACACAATGTTTTTGTCATGAAAAATTTTCATCCTGGTTTTGCAATTTTAGCATTTCTCAATTCCTCTAGTTCATTAATTTACTATTTTCTTGAAAGTTCGGCCTTGTCCAGGTCAAATTTCATTACTTTAGTGGCCCAATATGCTCTATGCTCCAACTCCATAGGTAGGTGACAAGGCTTTCCATAGACTAAATCGATAGGGAGACATGCCCGAAATTGTTTTACAAGTAATGTGATATGCCTAGAGTGCATCAGTTAATCTTGACAACCAATCTTTGTGGTCTGGATTTACCATTTTTTTCAAAATTAATTTGATCTCCCGATTAGCCACTTCAGCCTGTCCACTAGTCTATGGATGATAAGAGGTTGCAATTTTGTGAAAAATCAAATATTTTTTCATCAAATTCCAAAAAGGGCGATTTCAAAAATGAGCCCCCATCACTTATGATTGATTTAGGAACTCCAAACCGGTACAAAATGTTTTCTTTTAGAAATTTGATCACCGTTTGGTGATCATTATTCCAGCATGAAATTACTTCAACCCATTTGGATACATAGTCTATGACCACTAGGATGTATAGATAACCAAAGGAAGGCGGAATGGTCCCATAAAATCAATGCCCCAACAGTCAAAAATTTCAATCACAAGAACCGGGTTTAAGGGCATCATGTTTCTTTTTGAAATGCTTCCCAACCTTTGGCGTCTATCACAAATTAAACAAAAGGCATGGACATCTTTGAAAAGTGTGTGCTAGTAAAATCCATGCTGTAAGATTTTTGCAGCGATTTTTCTTAAGGAGAAGTGGCCACCATATGCTTCAGAATGGAAAAATGATATTACCTATCTACTTTCATGAGTGGGGATGCAGAGTCTTATGATCTGATCCTTACAACACTTGAATACGTAGGGATCTTCCCAAAAGAAGTTACGAACCTCCCTCATAAATTTCTTTTTGTCTATGGGAGAAAAGGATAGAGGGAGTGTTCCAGTAGCAAGGAAATTAGCAACATCAGCATACCATGGGGTCTCATCAATTATGAACAGTTGTTCATTGAGAAATTTTTCATTGATTGATAGTCCATCCTTATGAAATTCATAAATTAACCTAGACAGATGGTCTGCCACCATATTCTCAACACCCTTTTTGTCCTTAATGACTAGGTCAAACTCTTAGAGTAAGAGTATCCATCTTAAGCGCCTAGGCTTCACATCCTTCTTTCTGAGCAAAAATTTTAATGTTGCATGGTCAATGAACACAATAACAGAAGAACCAACAAGATAAGGACAAAATTTTTCTAAAGCAAAAACTACCGCAAGCAATGCTTTTTCAGTTGTTGAATAATTCATTTTAGCATCATTCAAAGTTTTACTTGCATAGTAAATGACATGTGGTTTCTTATCTTTTCTTTTTTCCAACATAGCACCTACAACATAATACCTTGCATCATACATTAGTTCAAAGGGCAGAGTCCAATCAGGGGGCTGCATTATTGGGACAAAAATTAACATGCCTTTAAGCTTATCAAAAGCTTGCTGACACGCTTCACTCCAATCACAGATTACATCTTGACTCAAGAGATAACACATGAGTTTTACTATAGTATTGAAATCCTTTATGAATCTCCAATAAAAGCCTACATGTCATAAGAATGATTGAACATCCTTTACAGTCTTGGGAGCAGGCAAATTCCCAATCAGATCTATTTTTGTCTTGTCAACTTTCATGCCCTCAGACGACACGATGTGACCTTAGACAATGACTTGTGCTACCATGAAATGGAATTTCTTCCAATTAAGCACCAGATTGGCTTTCTAACACCTTATCAGCACCTTTTCTCGACTGGCCCAAACAAATCAAACGAGTCACCATAGATAGAGAAGTCATCCATGAACACTTCCAAAACTTTTTCGACCATGTCACTGAACAGACTCAACATGCATCTTTGGAATGTTGCAAGAGTGTTAAAAAGTCCGAATGGCATCCTTTTGAATGCAAAAGTGCCAAAGGGGCATGTGAATGTGGTTTTCTCCTAATTATTGAGTGTTATCTCAATTTGATTGTACCCAGAATACCCATATAGAAAATAGTAAAATTCATGACCTGAAGTTCTCTCTAGAACTTGGTCCAGAAAGGGAAGAGGGAAATAGTCTTTCCTAGTCACCAAATTGAGTTTTTGATAGACAATACACATCCGCCATCCTGTGACGACTCAAGTTGGTACTAGTTCATTGGCTTCATTCTTGACCACTGTGACACCAAACTTTTTGGGCACAACTTGGGTTGGACTAACCCATTTGTTATCGGATATGGGAAATATTATCCCTATATCTAAGAGTTTAAGCACTTCTATTTTCGTAACTTCCTTCATGTGAGGGTTCAGTCTTCGCTGCATTTGTCGAGAGGATTTTGAATCCTCTTCCAGGTATATGACATGATTACAAATCAACAGACTTATACGTTTCAAGTCAGCGACGGTCCACCTAATGGTGCTTTTATGGCTTTTAAGAATTTCAATCAGTTTAAACTTTTGCAAGTCTGTGTACTTAGATGAAATTACTACTAGGTACGACTTGTCCTCTCCTACGAAGGTATATTTAAGGTCAGATGGGAGAGGTTTCAATTCAGGCTTTGGTGGTTTGACACTTGATGAGAGTAGCTTTGTGCCACTTGATGAAAGTTCCTCGAATTTGGAGATTCATTTATCAACAGCATGAGTCGGGTAATTCTTTGGATCAACATCTGTTGTGATAGATTCTGGCAGAGATGATTCAGTGCAATTTTCACAGAATATGTTATTCAGATGGTCCTGAACCAACGACTCAATGAAATTTATTTCTCTCTCTTCTTTGTCTTCTCTTGGGTGTTTGGAAACATTAAAAATATTTAACTCAAAAGTCATATTCTCAAAGGTTAATTTCATGACCCCATTCTTGCAATTGATTAGTGCATTTGAAGTTGCTAGGAAGGGTCGACCAAGAATTAAGGGAATTGGGTTCTCTAAATGCCTTGCTAGCTGAGTATCTAGGACAATGAAGTCAACAGGGAATACAAAGTTGTCCACTTGGACAAGTACATCTTCCATAATACCCCTAGGGATTTTGACAAATCTGTATGCCAACTGAAGTGTGACACTTGTGAATTTGAGTTCTCTCAGACCCAACTACTGGTAAACGAAAAAAGGGAGAAAATTGACACTTGCTCCAAGATCTAACAGTGCTTGTTCGATTCTAAAATTTTCAATGACACATGACACAGTCAGACACCCTAGATCTTTGTATTTTGGAGGGATTTTGTGTTGAAGCAAGGCACTAGCATGTTTTGTCAGGAAGGCTCTTTTTTGAACATTCTGGCTTCTTTTGACTGTGCACAAGTCTTTCAGAATCTTGGCATAAGATGGAACCTGTTTGATTGCATCCATAAGTGGGATGTTGATTTTTACTTGCTTAAAAAACTCATAAATTTTACGCTGATTATTCAACTTTTGTGCAATTTTGAGTTTGTGAGGAAAAAGAGTAGGAATAGAACACGATGGTCCCTTTTCTTTTGATGGTTCTGAATCTTGTTGAATCACCAGTTCAGGCTCCTCCTTGATTACAAGTTCAAGTTCCACTGTCTCAGGTTCAACTAGTTCAAGCTCAACTGGTGATGTAACGCCCCAAAAACCCCCTTGGGTGACATTACATTCTAAAAACCATTCACCGCATGAGAGCATTAAGTAAATCCATCACGACGAAAGTTTCATTCATCCACCATTCATATTTTAACAAAATTTGGGCAGAATCTCCTCTGTTCGGGAAGCTCTATCCAAAACACAACCTGTGCAATTCTACTGTAATGACCACACCGGGTCCATTTAACTACCATAAAATCAATCCATCCAATTTACATGTTATCCCAAAAGAATAGGCCAAGTTATGGCTTTTACATTCCCACAAAAGTACTATAATACACAGCGGAAATTATAAAATAAAAACTAGGCTATACAATTCTCCCAAAAGATTATCCAAGTCTATAGCAAAAGAAAGGGGGGTCGCTCCAAGCATCCACCTCGGGATCCACGCTCCCTTCTATTGAAGTCTCCAAATATGTCGGCCCCTCGACTCCCAGCTCCTCGTCAAAGGCAAAATCTGAAAGGTGGGGAAGTAGGGGGTGAGCACAAGGCTCTGTAGGAGGATCCTTCCAAACCCATTCAAGGTTTTGAAATCAAGTAAAACAGGTAGGTCACGTTTCGCACATACATATAAATGAATTTTAAAGTAAAGTAAGGACATTTTAAAGGAGATCTCAAGTTGGTACAATAATAAGGACTTGAACGAGAATAAAATCACGTTTAATTGACAAATAATTTCCAACATAATCCACTCCACCATACACCATTTCCACAAGGTATCGCAGCATCCCATACTACCCGAAACTCTTGGAAAAATAATATTTGGTACAATGAACAAAAAATTCTATTTGTTACCACTCAAATAGGTTGTCGCTTCTCATGAATTTATCCGACGATTCTACCACGTTCACCCATTTCCACTAACAATCACAGACCAATTTAGGAAGGGCGTGTACTGTCTCATACGGCCTTGACGAGATCCTCCCAAGGTGTCTAGTATACTAACCCTTTTCCCCGGTATCCGTGAACAATAGTGGTCACTGTCACCACAGTGATCAACTACGAGCATTAGGCAGCCATCTCACCCCCCCATTGGGATAGACTAACCTCTAACGCTCTACGGCAGTTTTCGAAGGTAATCCAAGTCCCTCACAATACCATACACAAGAGTGACATACCAACAATATACTCAACCTCATATACAGGCAAATTCCATGATGTTTCCCCAAATTTTCACAAGCAAGATACATAATAGAACAATTTAAGAAAATATACCCATTTCACAAATCATGTAACAAGAGACAAGTTTAAAGGAAATTAGCATGAGATCATGAATACAATCATTTTGCTACCCAACACAAAGTTCTAGAATTTTTGAAATCAAGATGATGTGAAGAAATAGAGAAAAATTCATATTTCCCCCAAAAACTAGAGTTTGATGGATTTCCAACCATCATTTTGTTCAAAGCATGGGAATGTTTGTAAACATACAAAGGAACAAGGAACTCATAACAAATACATACTATTAAGAGCCAAATTCTACATGTATAATAACCCTAACATCAATGGACAAGGATGAAAGAAAACCCTACCTCAATGTTCTTAAAAACCTAGGTTTAGTGTGAAGAAGATGAAGATTTGATCTTCTTTGAAGTATAGATCTCTTCTTGATCTTGTGTTTTATCCTTCTCTCTTCCTCTAGAGTGCTAAGAGAAGTGGGTTGAGAGTGGAATGAGAGAAATGAGAGTAAAGGCTGAAATCTGTGTTTTTAAACACAGAAATCCCGAATTTTTTTTTCTTTTACTGTTCATGGGCTGCTTCGATATTACTTTGTTATCGGGGCATAACTCTCTCATCCGAGCTCCGATTGAGATGATTCAAGATGCTATGGAAATCTAAGCAAGAACTCTACAACTTTCATGTTTTGAGTTTTAAGAGATATTGACTACATCAAGGTCTAAATTGGGCTTCAAGTTGTAGCCAGTGCACAGTTCACGTGCACTGTTCACTATTTCATCCCTTTTTTCATTTCCAATCTACCAAATTCAAACACACATCGCTACACCTATCCCTATTTTTACAACAATTATTTAATATATATCTATATGCATATATATAAAATAAAATGCGGAGTGTTACAGGTGAGTCGACTAGGATTGACTCAGGTTTGTGCTTAGGAATTAGCATATCCCTAATGGTCTTGTCAATCACCTTGTCACTCCTCAGTGCAGTGATAACTTGGGCTTGGTCTTGTGGAGTTTCCATGACTATGGGATTTCCCACCTGAAATTGGCCATGTGGTGATTTTGGTTGGGCAGGAAACTTGCGCTTCTCATGTGTGGTCATGGATTGGGTCAACTTTTGGATGTGGCTTTTAAGATCCTCAAAAGATTGAGTGGTCTATGTTTTAAAATCAGTGGAAGCCTGAGTGGAATTATTGTTATAGTTCATTTGGCTTTGCATGAACTGATTCTGTGTGTCCTCGAGGCTCCTCTTTTGTGGTGGTTGGTATGGTTGATATGTGGGAGGTCCTTGAGGTGGTGAGTGTGAGCCTTGTTGTTAATTTATGGGAGTTAGTTGTGTGTTTCTCCAACTGAAGTTCAGGTGGTTTCACCACCCTTGATTGTATGTTTCAGAGTATAGGTTGAAGTAAGGCTTGTTGAAGTTACAAATGACATTTGTTTGTTCCATCAAAACTTCCTTGAATGCCAGAAAGATTGGACACTCGCTAGTAGGGTGTCCTGTTAGTGCACAGATCCCATACACTTGTTATGTGGGAGGGCTAACATCAACTTGATGAACCTTTTTCATCTCTAAAGGTTTAAACTTTTGAGATAGGGTGGATATTTTTGCTCTTAGGTCATCATCATCTTTCAAGACATACTTACCCATTGGGAAGTAGATGGTTTGGCTTCAACAATGGTAAGGGAGGCCGAGTCCCACATCTGAGAAGTGTCAGATATGGTGTCAAAAAAATTGAATGCCTCCTACAGACTCTTGCTCATAAACTCTCTTTGAGCCATCATTTCGACAAACTAACGTAGTCTAGTGGGTAAAGAGTCATAGAAGAATCCTACCAAGGTCCAATTCTCAAAAGCATGGTGTAGGCAGGACTAAAGTAGATCCTTGAATCTCTCCCAACTTTGGTAAAAGGTTTTTCTTTCTTTGACCAAAAAAATCATGATTTGCCTTTTCAGTGCATTAGTGCGGTGTAGAGGGAAAAACTTTCTGAAAAATTCATTTTGTAGTGCGCGCCAGTCATGTATTGAAAGAGCTTTTAAAGAATTTAGCCATTGTTTAGCTTTATCCTTTAGAGAGAATGAAAAAAGTTTCATTTTGGCTAGCTCATAATTGTTTTGAAATGTTCCACATACTTCCTCTAACTCTTTTATGTGTAGATGTGAGTTTTCTATTTTGAGTCCATGGAATTGAGGGAGTGGTTGAATTGTCTCCGTCTTTACAGTAAAGAGGGGTGCATCTTCAAGAAAGATAAAACAAGAGAGGACACTATTTCTTGTGGGATTTAAGTAATCTCGCAAAGTTCGAATGTTAGACACTTTCCCCTCTCTCACAAGAATTTCTCCTCGTCTCTCATCATTTGCCATTTTACTTTCATAAGAGTCTGCTACTGATCTAGGTGAAGGTGGTTCTGGTTGATTCACAGACCGAGAAGATTCTGCCAGCAAATTTTGATATTGAGGAGCATCTCAAACATCAAAATAATTAAAACAAATT
Source organism: Ilex paraguariensis (assembly GCA_963454935.2). NCBI lineage: Eukaryota > Viridiplantae > Streptophyta > Magnoliopsida > Aquifoliales > Aquifoliaceae > Ilex > Ilex paraguariensis. Next base: position 812,505 of record CAUOFW020002025.1, read on the forward strand.
TATACAGAGTGAAGCAAATATTTATACAAAAAGAGAGGTCTTTTTACCTTTTACCACAAAACACCTTTTAGGGTTCCCTGCAACGACGCCAAAAACTTGACTTGATCCAAAATGTGTATACCCAAGTGCCGGCGGTTAAGCTGTAGTAATAATCCGGTTAAGTTCGGAGTCAAATCCACAGGGAACTATGATTGGTGTTCTGAAGTAAGTAATGATAGAGACCAAGTAAATGGAAACTTTGAGAGTTTGAAGTTATAGGATTTCTTTGAATAGAATAGAAGATTATTTCCAAGAGTTTTCTAGACAAAATATAAGATAAATTCAAATGTAAAACAGTCACCCTTTAGCTTGAGGATCAAAACATGTAGTTTATCAAAACATATATTTCATTTATGGTCCATTTGTATCATTAGAACCAAAGAAACCAAGGTCCGAAAGCATCGCACTTTAGTTTTAAAATTTCAAAATTTTGGAGATAGTACCGGTATGGTTTGCCTTCTTGACAAACAGTACCGGTACGTTTTGCCCTCTGTCCCCGACAGTACCGATATCGTCTGGACTATACCGGTACTGTTTTCCTTCCAAATGTTTTTCAAAGTTTTGGAAAGAGTACCCATACTATCTACTCGTTGTACCAGATTGCACCAGTACACTATACCGGTACTCTTTGCCCAGTTTTGCCTATTTCCACTGTTTTTCACTTCCAATCCATTCCAAACCATCCCATTTTCATCCAAAACATGCATAATGGAATTTATCACAGAAAACTTGATATCTACAAGTTCTATTACAACCCATTCACACGATTGCCTACTCAAAATGGAATTTAACAAAAGTTTTACAAAAACTTGTTTTCAAAAGCCACAACCCGACTTTTCTTCATCGTTGAGGCCCTGAATGCGAGTCCTCCACTGGTACGAACCCTGCACCTAAAATGTGTTCCCGTGTAGGGTGAGCCAACGCCAAGTAGAATATTTCCTACTAAGTGCATATGAATGTGTACATGCAACAATACACAACCAATATCTATTTCAATGCAAGAATAAGTAATTCATGTTGGAATCTATCGTGTCATGCCATGAAATGAGATGAGACTCATTCATGCACTTTACCCTGAGTCTTCACCGACTGCCACAACACAGGACAATGCCAATGTGTATTTTAAACCGTCATCTATGTTACTCATCAAATGACATTTTCGAAAACTAGGGTCTTTCTTGGGGTGGGTATTCATGGACTTACACCAACGACACCGAGCCGACATGGAATTCATGGACTACCACCAACGGTTTCATGTACACTGACACACTTTATGGGCTCTTATACCAACAAAGTGCGAATCCAATCACCGGGCCTTTCACCCGAGGGATGTTTCTAGCCCTTCTTGCTAACTCCGACCTAATTTTTTCATAAAATAATGCGACTAAGTTGAATCATTGATCCAACATTCCCAAGTCCACCCGTCATATACCAAATGAGGTGAAGACGACAACCATGCACACACACCCTCAATATGCGATGTCTCCGTTCAAATGCAATGTAATGAACCATTGCCCATCAATGTCATGTCCCACATGTAATGAATTCCATATGGACAACTTAAACCACACAATTTTACATATCTCATGGCAATTTAAGTCTTATGCGCAAAATCACCAATTTCATCACAAGTCAATATAGCAATGAGCATATTTTAACATTTGACATTCATCACAATTCACAACAATTATGTTATACAGAACTCATGCCAATAACACATTCAATTCTCAAGGCATAGAATACACACATAATATGCCCACCAATGCCAATTTCTAAGAAATCACCCAAGCTAGGAATTGATTTCAAGCCATTTTAAAACTCATTTCCATAACCATGGTCAAAAGACCTATGTTATTCATTACCCTTATCCATTCCATAATACAGCCTAGGTAAGAAGTCAACCAAAGTAGGAGAAACCCTACCTCTTGGAGCATGATACGAAAGGTAAAAGCCTCAAGACACCCTTCTAGCCCCAAAAATCTTGATTTCCAAATAACCAACTTTAATTCTTGGTTCGATGAATTCTGACCAACGGAACTCCTTGGATCGCAAAAGAAAGGTAGATTTTTTTTTTTAGGTTTTTCTCTTCTCTCTCTTTTTTCTCTTCAACGTCTGATTCAATCGGCCAAATGGGTGAGAATATCTGATTTTTCATATATTTAGCCCTATTTATACTTTTTAATTGCGAGGTCCACATTGCCCCGCACGTTTACTACTTTTGGGTCCGTTTTTAACCCGTAACGACTTAATTCAATCCTGATTTCAGTTCAAATTAATTTTATTTGAAAGTTTACTCAATTATAAGGAAATTTTATAATATTTATTCTTGGGAACGTTTAAAAGTTCATTCATCACCCTGTTATCTCGTAAAACGTGTAAAATCTGACTATCTCAAAATTCGATAAAAATTGACATGGGAGCTCAATTTTGTGATGTGAATTCAATGATGAAGTCCATTGCTCCATCTGAGCTCTATAAAAATATACATTTTAAACCCTCATAATAGTGACAAATTACCATTTTACCCTTTTTCTGAAAAAATTTAAATTTACCTGGGTTTTACAGATTTAGTCGGGGTACTTGCCTTGAACTAACGGGTATTTCCATGCAAGATTCATCCGTGACATGGAAAGGACCATTGTTTATACAAAGTAGCTTAGCTTTGCTAGATACAATCAATCATTCAATAAGCAAGTGGAATATAAACCATTAAAGCATAAAGGAAATGCACAAAAATAACTTCTGGATAATCAATACATGTTCATCACCTCTTACTAAAGAGTGAATGAGGAACTGCTCACTCTTCATGGCTTGGACAAAGCTAGAAAAGTGAGTGATACTCATTCCTCCAAGTAGAGAACTTACAAGGTAAAATACAATAAACGAATAGCCGATCTTCCCTAAAGAATAAGTGAATCACGTTCCACCCTTCACGGCTTTGGTAAAGATCTAAAAAAGTGGAAGAGTTTCACTCCTCTAAGGAAGAAGGAAGCTCAAACAATGGAAGTGAAAGACATGAACAATAGAAGTAAAAGAAAGCTAGTCACATTTGGAGGGTGGCTTCCTTAGCCATGAAAGAAGGGTTGCTTTCTTAACCAACATATGAACTAACTCCCTTGATACAAGAAAATATAGCATACATCTAACTACATGTGTGGGAGTCCAAGCCTCCATCAAGTTCTTGATTAGTTCTTAGTGTAGTCTAAGCCTTACAAACCAAGTTCTAGTCTTCTACAAGAACATCCTTTTTCCCAAAGGCTCTCCCAAGGGGAGTATTTATAGGCAAGGAGGAGGGGGAGACAAGGGAATGTGAAGGAATAGTGTATGTCACCCAAGTCCAAGTGAAAAACCAACTACTTTGCACCCTGCCAATGGTGGACGTTCGAATGTGATTTGGCGTTCGATTGTTGTCCCTGTTTTTCCTTTATAGGCGTTTGAACGATTTCTGTCATTCGAAAGTTGTCCCTATTTTTCCTTTACAGGTGTTCGAACATTTCTGCTGTTTTTGATTGATGGGCATTCGAATGCTAGATGGGGCTTAACCTCCTCCTCAAGTGGTCTATGGTCTTTTGTAGAAATCCATTTCCACTGTCCATGCATATATTGGCTCTTTGCACTCATTACTCTAGTCTTCAATCAAATCAAGTGAACATTCGAACATGAGTTGGCATTCGAATGTGGTACTCAAGTACTTCTGGATCTTCCTTCTTGACTGCAACACACCATGTCTCAGTAGCCTGATCTTCTCATTGTTCAAGTGGACATTCAGACATGAGTTGGCTTTTGAACGTTCTTACTTTGTTCCAACCTTCTCCAATTTTATTCCCTAATCCACTAGTGTTACACTCAAGTGTGATATTTGTTGTTCTTGAGCCTTTGTTCACTTTAGGACTTGAAATGTCATTACATAAACTCCATCAAAGTACAATTAGTCCTGAAAAGGCATAGTAAAATGCTAATTTTAAGCACTAACCACTAACTACTCTGGTGCAACACCAGAATGGAAATAACAACCACAACCAGGGGGGTTCATCCCTTAGCTCAAGAACTAGGCAACGGGGATGAAAACTGAAGGATGATAGTTCTTCGAGAATTTTTGAGGCAATGCCCACCTACTTTTCAAGGAAGCTCTCACCCCTTGGATGAAGATAAATTGATTTGCCATGTGAGAAAGATGTGTGATGGCATAGGAGTTGCTGAGGATTTGCTGGTTGGCTTGGCTATATACCTATTAGAGGGGGAGGTCGAGCATCAGTGGGACTCGATGAAGATAAGGAGGAACACTGATGCACTTACCTAGGAGGAGTTTGATGAAATCTTCCAAGACAAGTACTTTCTTGAATCGTTCAGGGACAAGATGAGTGCAGATTTTCTCACTCTACAACAAGGTAGCATGACGATGGCGGATTATGAGAGGTAGTTTGATGAGATATCCCGTTATGCCATAGAGTTCATATCTACCGAGGGCAGGAGAGCCAAATGCTTTGAGTAGGGCTTGAGGCTTGCTATCAGGGAAAAGCTTGTGGCTCACAAAATTCGAGACTATGGGAATCTTGTTGACATAGCTACAATGGTGGAGAGAGATACGGAGGACAACCAGGGATGACAGAACTTCACGAGGGGAGGTCCAATCCAAACGGGTGCTAGCAACAGTGGAGTGTAGAGGACGACACCATACCGTTGCCCAGATCAGGTGGTGGGACAAAGACTTCAGACAGTTTGAGGAGATAGGGTCACTCAGAATAGAGTAGGCACTAACCTGCGTCAATGCTTTGCATGTGGAGGTTTTGGGCACTTCAATAATAACTGCCCATTTTTTTCAACAAAGACCTATCAAGTAGCAAGACAAGTAAATGCAAACAAGCCACCACTATAGAAGCCACTACAACAGAGACCGTTAGGAGCTCTAGCCCCAGGCGATGCCAATCAAGGAAGAGTGTTTGCTTTGATCCAACTGGAGGAAGACGTTTCCAATGTAGTTGTGGAAGGTATCGTTCTTATTTATAATTCTTGGGCCCAAATTTTTCTTGATCTTGGTGCAACTCATTCATTCATACGCATTATGCATGCTTTTAATTTTGGATTGGAATTTGAGAACTTATAACATGCCTTGAGTATTGACACGCCTACGGGAGAATGGTTAGATACTAGAAGGGTGTGTAAAGGTTATGTGATTTGTATTAGGAAGCAAGAATTAATTGTAGATTTGGTTGCATTAGACATGAAGTAGCAAAAAACTACCGTAGGTCGAACTTCAGTAGCCAAAACCTACCGGTAGAACGCTAAAAACCTGCCGGTAGGTTTTGCCCAGAACTCATGCTCCACTTGCTTGGGGGTCCGACCATTGATTCTCCCACTTATCCCCTGACATCCTTTACACATTTGCATGCCTCCAACACCCTAGTTGAAGACTTTGGAGGCAATGGCATTAATGGGGATGGGAGAGAAGGGGGCAGCCATAAGGAGTGTAGGCTAAGCTTTTCCTAACCTATCCAAAGCCATCCACTCACCTCCTATTGATGGGAAGCCTGCACACACATGGTAGAGGACCCTATGGATGAAAATGCAAGGCTTCTTCACCATATATTCAGCATTCCACAAGATTTTGAGGGTGGCTACCTAAGCTTAGGAAGCTCCAAAGAGGAAGATGATGAATAGTTACATAAAAAGTTATGTTATTGCATTTTCTTCCATATTTTCACTTGTAGTTTAGTGTAAGAATCTTGTAAGCTTCATTATTTACTTTTAATGTCATTTATTTCAAGTGCTTTGAGTATCTTAGTTTCTACCATTGTTGTCTTAAGTTTTCTTCATTTCAAGTTTTAAAATAGGTATTGAATATTTTTCTTCATAGTTTAAGACTTCTTGCATTAAGTTAAGTTCCATGTTTCATTTCTTAATTATGTCTCTTTAAATTATGCATTTCTTTTTGATTTCATGAGTATCTAGAGCTTTAAGTTGGCTAATCCAAAGGAGAACTCCTCTTAAGTATGCCAAATCAACTCACTTTCTTTCCTCCTCTCAGAGTACGATGGTTTGGTTTGACAGGGTTGAGAGTGGATGCGGTTGTGAGTCTTTGATATCCCGTAGGCCTGGTCATGGGTTATGCTTCAATCCTCACCTCCATCTCGTCCCTAGCTTCCCACGAATCAATCATTCATCTAACCGCTATTCGAGAAAGGCTTTGAGTTGATTTGGGATTCCCATTGGAATGAACCCTTCAAATAAGCCAACACTTGCTTTCCATTTCATTTTCATCAAAACAAAAACTCACCAAAACACAAAAACTCCAAAATTTTACACTTTTCCATTTTTACAAAATCACCTTCACATAACTCCCTTCCTTCCCTGAGGAGATGACCTTGGAATACTTTTCCAAGTAAAACACAACATTCAAAAGACTCTCTGCACTTGGGGAGCACTTTTTTTCACACACACACACATATTTTTGTAGATTGCATTCCACCATTCCGTCGCCCTTTCTTATGACATCATTACAAGGGAAAGTGACACTCCCTCCACAAATAGATTATACGTATTGAGAGATGATGTTTAGAGGTTAGGATATACTACAACGAAAAAGATCAAGTAGTAGGTTTGCAGTAGGTGTGAGTCCAGTAGCCAAAAACAACTAGTATGTTTTTCCTTATGTTGCGAAATCCTTGGTTCCTTCACCCGTCAAGAAATCTTTAAGCCTACTGGTAGGTTTTTTCTAGTTTTGTGCAATTCTTGTTTCCTCCATCTGTCAATCAATCCACAATTCTCATTCTCATCTCTATTCATCTTGAACACTATGGGAGGGCATAGCCAGCACCAATTGACCCTTTTTATCTGCAATCATACCAAAATTCCATTAAAAGCTCAAACAGCGCAATTCTACTAATTTTTACTTCAAAAGTAGCCACAAGTAGGATGTAATGATACATAAAATATGCAATGTTTTGTGTTAATCAATAATCTGGTTAAGTCCAGAGTTGAATCCATAGGGAACTATTATTGGTTCTTTGAAGTAAGCAGTGACAGAGACCATGTGATTGTAACCTTTAAGATTTATAGTGATGATGTTTAGAGATTTTCCTGGGCCAAATATATAATTCTTTCCAAGAAGATTTTCTAGACAAAATATAAGATAAATTCAAATTTGAACAGTCACTTTTTAGTTCGAGGACCTGGACATGTAGTTGATCATCCGGTTTATTATACTTGTACTTGGCAACTCAATTAACCCCCGTGTTAGCAACAAGTTAATCAAAATATAAAAGTGGATTGTGATAATTAAGAACATTGTTCTGATGCCCTTCTAGAAGTTTACAAGAATTGTCTGTGCTGAGACTCAACCCGTCTACAAACAAGCAAATGTTTCTAAAAGGCATCCAACCATGGAATTAATATTCTATTCTTTTAATGAAGCACGATAATGGTGAATATTGAAGGGTAGTCTTGAAGATCTAGCCAGGATACTTGCCTTAAACCAATGAGTCTTTCAGTGCAAGAGTTATCTGTGTTATAGAAAGTACTAATGATTATACAAAGTACCTTAGCTTTGCTAGATGCATTCAATCATGCAGCAAAGAAGTGAAATATAAAGCATTAAGCATAATTGAAATACACAGATAAAACTTTCGGATGATTTATACTTGCCCATTACCTCTTACTAAAGAGTGAATGAAAAACTACTCACTCTTCATGGCTTTTGTAAATCTAGAAAAGTGAGTGATGCTTATCCCTCCAAGTAGAGGAGTTAAGAGGTAAAATACACTACACACGGAGCTGATCTTCGACGAAAAATGAGTGAATGATGTTTCACCCTTCACGGCTTTGGTAAAGCTCTAAAAAAGTGGAAGAGTTCAACTCCTCTAAGGGAAGAAAGAAGCTCAAGAAATGGAAGTGAAAGAAACTAACAATGAAAGTAGAAGAAATCTAGTCACTTTTTGAAGGGTTTCCACTGCAATCAAAAAGATGATCTATCTCCCTCTATACAAGTAAAATGCCAGCCTAAGTCTAAGACTAATTCTACAACTAGCTAAAAAATTTTGGTCTAGTCTAAGCTTCCCATTCTCTTCCTTTTGAAGCTCCCACAATGGGAGTATTTATAGGCAAAGAAGAGGGAGCAAGAGAGTGTGGAGGAATAGTGCAATGCCTTCAAAGTCATGTGTAAGTCCCAATGTCCAAACAGAAAATCAACCACTCTACAGACTATCTAGGGACAACGTTCGAACATTGGGTGAGCTACTTCCATACGCCTTGAACCACTGCCCTTGCACTCACTAGCTTGGTCCTCAATAGTTCAGGACCACATTCGAACGTGGATTGGCATTTGAACGTGGTACTCAAGTACTTTAGTGTTTTCCTTCACAGCTGCAACATGCCATGTCTTAGTATTTCAGCACTGTGGTCTTCAAATAATTCAAGGGAACATTAGAACGTGAGTTGGCGTTCAAACGTTCTTGCTTTGTTCCAACCTTCTCCAATTTTGTCCCACAGCATGCTGATGTTGCATGAAAATTTGATATTCATTGTCTTTTGACCTTTGTACAATTTATATCATGAAATGTCATCATTTAAACTCCATCAAAGTATAATTAGTCTTAAAAAAGGCATAGTGATATGCTAACTTTAACTAATAATCACACCCCCAACCTAAATATTGCTACTCTCTAGCAATGCAACAATAATTGAATGTGAATTTATTTAAAGTGCCATTTTCATAGGTCATTCGGTTGAATTTAGCATATGCAATAAGCCGTTAAATCACCAGGTTTACCCTAGTGGATGAGTGTTGTCTCGTAAGGATTTTTAGTAAAGCTACCCACAAACTTCAGTCAAATAGATGTGTACATGAGTTTGTTGGTTAAAGTGAGTTAGCATCATGGTCATTGGGACACCCAACCCTCAATCTCAACTTATATCCCACACATTCCTCTTTCATAGGTACTGATTCTATACAAAAATTAGCATTTGTCACCTTGACATTTAGAATTCCCTGTGTAGTAGAAATGATCATTTGAGGAACAAGAATCGTTATATAACAAACATTCCACTTTACCACCTTCCCTAGATAGCTTTGATTGCACAAAATTCCCTTAGAATGCTCTCAATCAAAAAATTATCACTCCGATTACAATGACTTGTCTCACAAATGGCATCTGATTTGAAGACGGGCAATCGAAAAAATTGCACGCACAATTAGCACAGGATTGAAATCTGAGGAACAAACTAATCATGTTTGGCATAATCTCATAAAAGAATATTGATGCAAATAAAGAAATATCATTTAACATACCCCAACTTTTAGTCGACGACCTACACATACATTAGACTTGAGATCAACTAGGGCTTTTTATAGGTTTTAATGTAGCCAGAGGTCAGTGGCTAACGAAAGGACGTCAATTGTATTCAAACACTATCCTTTCTTTATGTAGTGTAGCACACCTCTTTCTAGCTTTTCAAAATTTTGCCTAGATATGGTATTTCTTTTCTTTCATTTTTTCTCTTTTTTCACTTTCTTGGCCATTTTCTATTTTTCTATCTCTTTTCTTTTTCAATTGTTCCCACCAACTTTTCTTTCATTGAACGGTAGCCACCATCATCTTTTCTATTTCTCTTGTTTTTCTATATCATACTAATTTAGAAAAGGGTGTAAGAAAATTAGATAGTAAGGTATGTCAAGTATATTTTCTTGTGGCTCGGTTAGCATATGAGTTTCTTGAAAAAGAGATCATACATTAAAGGCTCAATCACGGCTAACTAGGGATATAATTTTGTAAAGAAATGGCTAAGGCTCAAAATTAAATCAAAGATGGCCTAAGATCCTTTCTCAAGTATGCGCACATGTATGTGTCGTATGAATATATTCCTTGTGGGATATGTCAATAGATCGCTTTAGTTGTGTCAATCAAAGCAAGTTTAATGAGATTATTCAAGGATAGACAATGAGAAACCTTACTTGAGTACATGTGGATATTTTCTCAAAAGAATCGCAAGGCTCAAAACTTACCGTGGTATTCTTTGTTATCTCCACTGATTATGTCAGATTTTTCATGGAATGTTGGTTATATATTGATTCCGTTTTTCGAGTCTGGTCAGCTTGTACCTTAAGAATAACAAATACCAATGTACATTTGACACTTTAAGCATAGAGGAAATACCATTTTTCAAGGATCTGTGGTGGTAAGTCTAGATTGCTAAGTTAGGTGTCAAACCGATCATGTGATTTGTCACTTTAACAAATAGTCTCAAAATCCACATTCTTTCCATCATTCATTAACAAATAACAATATAATGCTAATTCTACACATGCATTTAAAAAGATAAAAGTGATAAAACTAAACCATTCATTTTACAGAATAAGATGGTGTATTGCAAAAACTAAGGATTCAAATCATCCACAAAAGTAACAAATACGCAATCACACTCAAGAACATAAATCACTCTCTGCCAGCTCCACCCCTCAAAAGTCGAAGAATCTCATCCTACTTAGCTTCGATGCTAAGCATGATCTCTCGAAGTGATCGCCGGGTGCTGCTACTGGTGCTGGGTCCTGCCTCCTCCAGAGTCTACTCCTGGGCTCTCTCAGTATCTAACTCTTTCTCTTCCTCCTCATCTAACACATCATGTACCTTATATGTGCCATGAGCAGGGGGCACCTCCTATCTAGTTGTCGAGGCGCCACTGTGACCTTGGCTTCTCCAGAAGGAAGCCTTGTTTAATGGCCCCATCGGCCTCTATATTATCATCTCTAACCTCACCCTAATCTCGTGATCTGTGCACATCTCTATCACCAAGGTGCCAAAGGGTAGCGAATTCCTCTTCACGTCGCACCCCTTCATCATCTCTATCAAAATCAACGAGGAGAGGTCTATGTTGTAGCCCTTCCCAAGTGAGTATAGTAAACAGGTCATCTCGGGGAGAATCTCGTTCTTGCGTCCTATGAGGGTGAAGTTCAAGACCGCAATCAAATTCAACATCTTATACTTGTCAGTTAACTCCCTTTGTCAAAAAAACCCCTACACTATCTAAGAAAATGTACCCAACCCCGTCCACTCTGCTCCAACAACATCCATCCCCACTTTTTTCCTCAGGGGGTAGGTTGGCCTTGATTCCCGTGGTACCTCTTGCCTCATTTCTTGAACGTAGTCCTCATCCACGTCAATATGAGTTCCCCTCACATAGCTCTTTATCGCCCTATTGACTATTTCGGCGTTGGAGTAAAACTCCCGCACCAAGTCAACCACGGCCTCTCCACTGTTTCTCAAGTACAACATGCATCCCCTCCTGTCCATGTTCTCCAAAATTCCCAACTCAACAAAATCAGTCAATGTTATAATTTGTTCACGAACTACGTCTTGATTTTAGTAAAAGTTCTCATACCTGTTCGCCTTGAGGGTGTTGGGGAAGCGAGTTCAATCATACATTTGTACTATGGGCCTCCCTTCCCTTTCCTCTATGACCTCCTCTACCATATTTGGCTCTTGATTTATCACTTTGTGCCTGGTAGGATGCTTCATTCTTGGAGGCATGGTTTCTCAATTTTAGGGGGTTTTGGGTTTTGAAAACTTAAATTTGTTCGGTGAAAAGGGTGAGAAATGGGGTGGAATGTGTTTGGGTGGCTTGATTTTGAGTGAAAATTGGAAATGGATGGGGTTTGGAGGCTTGGGTAATGAAAGTTCACCCTAGGGTTTAGAATCTTTTCAAGGGTTTTGGGATTTTTGAAATGGAGAAGATGAACCAGGTATTCATAGCCTAAGCGTTGACGTTCAAACGTGTGTAGAAGGATTTTAAAAGGATCGTTCAGATGTAAACATGGCGTTCGAACACTATGAGCTCCCAGTACTTTTGAGTTCTGTCATAGACCATAGTACTGTAAGCTCATGGCGTTCGAACGTGATGAGGTTGCTTGGTTATTTTCCTTGTTATCCCTAACCCCTAAATATCATCCCTTAAAACGAATTTTATATGGTTGGAGGGGAATGTCACTCTCTCTTTAAATAGTGTCAAAAGAAAGGGCAATGAGATGGAAAATGGGATGGTGGAAATGTGTTATGTGTATGAACAAAAATACTCCCCAAGCACAAGGAGATTTTTGTGGATCGTGTTTTACTTGGAGTACTCCAAGTTCGTTTCCACAGGGGAAGGATGTGAACCAAAGGGAAGGTGATTTTGGGTGAAAGAAAGTGTAAAATCTTTTGTTGTTGAAAGTTGTTTGGTGAAGTGTGTTTTGGTGAAAATGAAATGAGAAACAAACGTTGGCTAATCCAAGAGGTCACTTCAATACGGATACCATCTCAACTCGAATCCCTCCTCTAATAGAGTATAAATGTACAATTGATTCGTGGGAAGCTAGAGATAAGATGGGTGAGTATCTAAGCATAAACCGTGACTAGGCTTACGGAATGTCAAAGACTCACCAACTTATCCACCCTCAGCCCTGTCAAACCGAACCATTGAACTCTGAAAGAAAAGAGGAGAATGAGTTGAAAGGGCATCCCAAAGTGGAAGTTGCTCTTGGTTTTGCCAACTAAAGGATTTAGCTACTCATGCTTGGGATGAAATTAACAATGAACAGAGAATGCATTGCAAAGGAATGAAGTTCTTGAGTAACTAAATGCAAGCAAACATAAACTATAAGTGAAAGCAATGAATACCCATTTTACAGCTAGGAAGAATGAAGAATATAAATGCATTAATGGTGAAAGCTTTAAAAGGGAATTAAACTTGCAATGAACTTGTAGGAACTAGCATTAATGACATTCAATAAAGCTCCAAAGATTCTTAAAGGAAATTACAAGACAATGTATAGAAGAAAATGTAAAAATCTCAATTTATCTCTCTAGAACACTATTCATCATCTTCTCCCCAAACTCTCTCTCTCCATATTTTGTGTAATGTCTGAAATGCTGAAAAAAAATATAGTCATTTCCCCCTAAAAACATCCATAGTCTGCTCCCTCAGCTAAGTGATGTGATTTCCATCCATAGGGACTGCACGGTGTAGACTAGGACCAATATCCAATATCCACTCTTCTCTCTCCTCCTCATTAATGCCCAAGCATCATCAAGACCAAGTAGGGGTGAGGGAGGCCTCCTAGATGTGTAAGGAATGTCAGGAGACTTGATGGAGTAGTGTAAGTGGGACCCCCAAGCTGCAGAGTTGAGTTACAAGCTATCTGGGGAATTTAGCAAAAACCTTTCGGAAGGTCGACATAAACCTTCCAGAAAGTTTGTCCATGAACAATTAAATGAAGGGATCAGCAGGCAAAACCTTCCAAAAGGTTCATTCCAGTTGACAAAACCTTCCGGAAGGTTTCACTCCAGTGGACAAAACATTCCGGAACGTTCATTCCAGTAGACAAAACCTTCGAGAAGGTTTTCGACCAACTTGAATTTTCTTGGTTTTTCTTGGTCTCTTAACCCTCTAAACCTTCCTTTAAGCTACCCCTTCCTTATCATTGACCTCACCCACTTCAATGGGGGTTTAACTCATTCCATTTACAACGTTTTATCTACATTCACACAAGATTCCATCAAAACGCAAGTTAAACCCAATTCTCCCCAATTTCATGACAAAACAAGTATAAGAGGCATATTAGTGCACAATATATGTCATGTTTTTATGCTAATTATTTCCAACCACAAGCAATAAGTACATAACCATTCATCCATAAAACCAAATATCACAACAAGCAAAAATCACAACAATTCAAAATCCAAAAATCACATTGCAATTAAGGGAATAACTTTGAGCAACGATAAATAACCAATTGTGGTATTTCATTAATTACTTTCAAAAGTTCTTTACAATGTGTTCAAAACCCCAAGCAAAGATGGCCAAAATCTAGAGGCACCTCTGCAGGCCAACACCAAAAGAAACCCTAACTGCGTATGATCATAGTTCACCACAACCCAAAAGTCTCAGTCCTCCTCCTCATTAAAAGCATCCTCATTCTCAGTCTCAGACTTGGACTCTGACTCCTCCTCATCCTCGCCATCCATTTCAACAGTCACTAAGGGTATGGGAATAGAGGCTGAAGGTCCAGCTGAAGGTTGTGGGGGTGGTGGTCCTCCGGGGACAGGCCTTCCCGGGAAAGTATGTTGGAAAAGCTGCAGCAACATCTCTAAAATCCTGTGCACTGTTAACTTCAAAGCATCCATGTGCTGCGATATTGTGCGAGCCAGGGCTGGTGTAGGTAGTGGGGGTGCTGCAGATGATGTTCCCACATCAGATGGTTGTACCCTTGGTGCCCCAGCTCCCTCACCCCCAGTCTTGGAAGCCCTCTTCAAACTGCTGGACTTCCCTATGGCTCCAGTCTTTGGGGGGATAAGTGTATTATGAGCATAATGCTTCACTTTGGCTTGGTCACACAACTTAGTGACGAGGCTACCAAAGGAAAGATTTGCCTTTGGCTTTGCAGCCCGGCAAACTCCCACATCTCTAACCAAATGAAATAAGCCACATCAATGGCAACCCCAGTTATGAATGCGTGTAGTAAAGCCAACTTCTCCTTGTTTGGGTTCTTCTCTGAACCCTAAGGTATTAAATTATAATGCGGCACCTTATTCATTATCCCATATGCATGCTTGAGGCTTCTGACTAACGTCGTTCTTGTGAATGTAGTCGGGTCCCCATAAGTGAGGTTTACGTAATCCTGGAGGGTCCTACTCTCTTCCACATTGTGTGGGTAGACTGGAGTGGATATGGGAGGCCTCGTATACCCCATTGTCATGGCAATTGTGGTAGGGGTAACCTCGAATGTCTTCCCTTTCACATTCGTCCTCAGTTTACCCCCATTATCACCAAAAACAACCAACTTTTGATAAAATTCGCAACACATCCCTAGGTTGTACCCCTTGACTTCATTAAACCAACAATTCAATCCCCGTTCTTCAATTATTCTCACCACCTCATTCGAAGGTCCAAGAGTTATCTTATTGACATACCTCTCACATGTCACCCCCTTTTCTTCAATCCTCTACCTTCTAGCGTCATGTCTTGCCTTTGTCCTTCGCTCCTCCCTATCCTGGGAGTTAGGACCTTCTCCAATTCTTTTTCGAGAAATAGAGCTAGAGGGGCATGGAGACACAGGCCCTGTATTCTTTGTTCGGGCCATGAGGTACAACAGTGCCCCAAGACCAAGAACCATCATGCACCACCACCACAGACTCTCAAAAGGCTCCCATATTCCCATAGTCGTTCCATTTAACAGAGCCATCGCATTGAGTAGAGGGATTAAAGGACAACTGAGAGTTATGAGCAAGGATTAAGAACTAGGGTTTATAAATAGAACTCGGCTAAATCCCACTAGATCTCACCCCTAATCAATAGAAGGTAGGTAAATTCAGGTTTGGAGGAACTAAATTAAAGGTTAAAAGTGAGTAGGAGGAGAGGATGGGGTTTGGGCAGATATGATTTGGGGGAAAATGAAGAGTTTTTCGAAAAGATATAATTTAAAACCCCCATTTTTAGGTTTCTGGGTAAACCTTCTGGAAGGTTGATAGAAACCTTCTGGAAGGTTTTGCTCACTGGACAAGATCTTCCGGAAGGTTTCTAACTAAACCTTCTGGAAGGTTTTGCCTTTGCTGCAAAACTAATCCTTTGTTCAAAAATTCACATCCAATACATCCTTTCTCCATTCCAAAACCTTTTAGCACATTTTCAAGGTTATCTTACCTACCAAAAACTTGAGCCACATCTATAGACCACAATTTTAGTCATGCCCAAAGTCATTTCCACAATTGCAACATGATTTAAGATTTTGATAGTATAACGTATGAAGCATGGGTTTCAATCTAAATTACCAAAATGAATACCCAACATGTAAACACGGATTCAAACAACATAGGTATTCCTAAACCTTTTCAAATATCAAAAACTTGAGCAATATTCTCCCATTCTACAAGCATGGTGCTATTTAACACATTTATCAGATGATTGAACTAAGCACAGATGAGCAAAACCATGGTCTCAAATACTAGTCTAAAGTATGCACCAACCCATTAATTTTCAAACTCGTGTGTGTGTGAATTTGAACAAGTAATTGGAGCATTTATGCAACAGAATTCACATTTGAATAGCCTGCCAAATTCAGTTTCAATGCAAAACTCACTGGAGGTCACTCTTAAACAATGAAATGCACTCTAGTTCTCCTAGTATGCACTCCATGTGTACATGAGAGATAGAATCTTGTGTTCAAAAAAAAGTGTACTCCAAAAATGAAGTTCATATATGAAAAATAAAACAACCTTGGCATAATCTCATAAAAGGAATGCTAGGGCGTTAGACAGCTAAACGAACTTCTCTTGTTCTTTAAAAGTATGCTTCTCCCATGCTTTCTCTAGATCATTTAGGACTTTCAAGGGTTGTAATGAGGCCTTGGGGTGGTAATGAGGTTAGTGAAATGAATGATATAGGATGACAAATAGGGTTGTTCCGAGTGAATGACCTTTATTTCAAAAAAAATTCTCCCTCTTATGGAATTTCTAGGCTAACACCATCACCACACTCTTTGTTTCTTTTCTTTTGTTCATTCTTTTCTTCTTCTCACCCATTTTCTTCCTTTTCTTGGATTTTCGTTCTTTTCCATTAAACTCTTTGAGTTGCAACATCATTCATCCCTTTGTTTGAGTTTCCACACCACCCTTCCTTTACTTTTGCAATCACTCATATTTAACTTCAAGGAACAACCAATGTAAGGTAGATATTTCTTATTTTCATTGGCTTGGTCAAATGTGTGCATAGAAACAAATTTAAATTAGGCTCAATCATGGCACTAGGGATAATCTTTGCACAAGAAAAAGGGTTAAGGCTCAAAGTATTTCAAAGATGGCCTAAAATCACTTCCAGGTATGCCTGGGATGGCATTGTATAATCGAAACAAGTCAGTCTACGATATCCAAATGAACCTAACCAAAACAAGTATGATGAGACTATTGAACAAATTTGACATTGAAAAATTGTTCTTTGAGTAAATGTAAGTTTCCTCCAAACAAGGATTGGGATTAAAGCTCACATGGTTCTTACTCATCTCCACTACTTATGTCAAGCCTAAAACATGAATCCAATCCGTAAATTGCTGAAATTACACATTCAAAGGTCACATATAGTTGATTTCAAAATTCAATACATATGTGATACTCATGCATAAGGTCAGTTTCCATGGTATGCTCATGTGCTCAAAGTTCACAACAAAGATAAATATGTCATCCAATCCACACACTCTTCATAAGGGAATACAAATCAACTTTTAGATATTTTCCATCAAAAATTTTCAAAATTTTCACATATATTTCACTAATGTAACTAATGCAAGCAAAATCTGTATCATAAAAAATTTTCCCAACAACATTGTTGTATCATGCAAATGGTGCACCTCCCCCCCCCCCCCAACTTGAATCATGCATTGTCCTCAATGTAACAAAAAGATACGATATGCAATGAAGGACATGAAAAAAAATGAGTAGGGTTAGAGAGCACCTCACAAATGAGCTTTTCACATAAGAACCAAGATCTAAAATGAAGAAAAGCAATACTATACAACCAAAGAAAGTAAGTGACGTGAGATAAAAATAACATAGAGAAACAAAAGCAACTGTACAGTAGAAAGCATAAACACTAGTTACTCCTCCCACAAGTCTGGATAGACCGGGTAAATCAATTCTTCCTCCACTTCTTTCCCATCTAAATCCTTAAAGAATGGCTTAAGTCGCTGGCCATTGACCTTGAATGCTTGGCCATTCTCAAGATTTGTGATTTTAACAGCTCCGTTGGGGGGGGGGCCACCTTTACGAGATAGGGACCATCCCAACGGGATTGAAGTTTACCCTGGAAAATTGAGAGGCGAGAATTGTATAAGAGCACTTTTTGCCCGGGCTCAAATAATTTCCTCACAATGGAGTTATCAAGAAAGATTTTGGCCCGTTCTTTTGAGATTTTGGAGCTCCCATACGCATCTCGTCGAATCTCTTCCAACTCATTCAGCTCTAACTTCCTATGATCACCGGTTATTCTCAAATTAAAATTTAAAGTCTTAATGGTCCAATAGGTCTTGTGTTCCATTTTGACTGGCTAGTGGCAAGCCTTTCCATAGACAAGACGGTAGGGAGACATACCCAAAACAGTTTTAAAAGAAGTGCGGTATGCCCAGAGGGCATTGATCAATCTATCAGACCAATCCTTCCTATTTTGGTTAACCATTTTTTCTAGAATATTCTTGATCTCCCTATTGACTAGCTCAGCTCGGCCATTTGTTTGTGGGTGATATGCAATGGATACTTTGTGAGTGACGTCATATTTGAACATTAGAGATGCAAATGGCCTATTGCAGAAATGTGATCCACCATCACTTATTATTGCACAAGGCATCCCAAACCTCAGAAAGATGTTCTCTTTGAGAAACTTGACTATGACCCGATGGTCATTTGTCTTGGTCGGGATAGCCACCACCCATTTGGACACATAGTCCACTGCGAGGAGGATGTACAAATAATCAAATAACATAGGGAAAGGATCCATGAAGTCGATGCCCCAATAGTCAAATATTTCTATGACAAGTATTGGTGAAAGGAGCATTATGTTTTTTTGGGTCACACTACCCAACTGTTGACATCTGTCGCATCCCTTACAAAATGAAACACAATATTTGATAAGAGAGGGCCAGTAAAAACCTGATTGAAGAATTTTGGCCGAAGTCTTTTTCGCCTAGAAATATCCACCACAAGCTTGTGAATGGAAAAATGCAAGGATGTCCCACTATTCATTTTTAGGTACCCATCTCCTCATGATTTGGTTAGGGTAGTACTTGAACAAATACGAGTTCTCGAGCTAGAAGTATTTCAGATCCGCCATAAATCGTCTTCGATCTTCTGGGCTCTATTGCGGTGGTATCTGTCCTGTTGCAATATAGTTACATATATCAGCATACCAAGGACATACAGAATGAATTGAAAGCAAATACTCATCAGGGAAAAATTTAGGGATAGGAATGTGCTCATCGGCCTCTTGCACCACAAGCGGGGATAAATGATCCGTCACCACATTTTCAACTCCTTTCTTATCCTTGATCGTCAAGTCAAATTCTTGTAGGAAGAGTATCCACCTAATGAGTCTCGATTTTGCATCCTACTTAAACAACAAATACTTCAAAGCAGAGTGATCAGTAAAGACAACAATAGACGAACCAATGATGTAAGAACTGAATGTATCTAAGGCAAACACTACTGCTAGCAACTCTTTCTCGGTGGTAGTGTAATTCATTTGAGCCTCACTAAGTGTTTTGCTAGCATAGTGTATCACATATGGTGAATTTTTCTCCCTTTGACCGAGCACTGTACTAACCGCGTAATCACATGCGTCTTATATGAGCTCAAAAGGTAGATCCCAAATAGGTGGTCGCATGATCAGAGGTGTGACTAGCATGCTTTTAAGTTTTTAAAAGGATGCCTCACAATCATCCGACCACTCAAATGCGACCTCCTT
This sequence comes from Ilex paraguariensis, assembly GCA_963454935.2. Classification (NCBI taxonomy): domain Eukaryota; kingdom Viridiplantae; phylum Streptophyta; class Magnoliopsida; order Aquifoliales; family Aquifoliaceae; genus Ilex; species Ilex paraguariensis. The sequence continues at coordinate 832,014 of CAUOFW020002025.1, forward strand.
AGACAGCAGGTTGGTCAACGGTCAGGCTAATGCACTAAAATTTTTTATGAATCAATGATAAAAACCTGTATGGCCCAAAAATGACTGGATACCCTTGATGGCTCCTGGGGTGGGGAGGTTAGAGATGGCCTCCACCTTGGATTTATCGACTTCAATACCCCTTGCCGAAACTATATGGCCAAGCACAATTCCTTCTGTCATCATAAAGTGATACTTTTCCCAATTCAAGACTAGATTTTTTTCCTCACATCTTGTTAAAACTCTCTCCAAGTTTGCCAAACATCCCTCGAATGAATCCCCAAACACCAAAAAGTCATCCATAAAGACCTCCACTATCTTTTCCACCATGTCACTAAAAATCCCCATCATACAACATTGAAACGTCCCCAGAGCATTGCATAGTCCAAATGGCATGCGGCGGTAGGCAAAGGTACCATAGGGGCACGTGAAGGTGGTCTTCTCTTGTTCCTCCAAAGCAATCTCGATCTGATTGTAGCCGGAGTATCCATCTAAAAAGTAGTAGAATAGATGCCCCGCTACTCGTTCTAGAACTTGATCGAGGAATGGCAATGAGAAGTGGTCTTTTCTTGTGCAAGTGTTCATCTTTCGGTAATCAATGCACACCCTCCATCCGGTAATCACTCTTGTAGGTATAAGCTCATTCTCATCATTCTCAACCACCGTAACTCTGGATTTCTTAGGTACTACTTGCGTGGGGCTAACCCACTTACTATCGACAATTGGAAAAAATGATCCCCACATCAAGTAGTTTCAGAACCTCATCCCTTACCACCTCCTTCATGATGGGATTCAACTATCTTTGTGGTTGTCAGGAAGGTTTGGAATCCTTCTCAAGATATATTCAGTGGGTGCAAATGAGAGGGTTTATCCCCTTGATATCCGCAATGGTCCACCCAATTGCTCCTTTATGCTTTCTCAATACATCCAAGAGTTCTTTTTCTTGTTCCATGTTCAATATAGAACTAATGACCACCGAAAATGTTTCACCTTCCCCAAGATAGGAGTACTTCAAATGGGAGGGCAAGGGCTTCAACTCCAAGTTGGGCTTTTGTTCATCCGATGGAAAAACTTTCTTCTATCGATGGGGTAACTCCTCGAATGTAGGGATCCACCTTTCCATCCCTTTCAATTCTTCTACCTCCTCTTGTTCATCATAATTCTCAAGATCCATAATTCCTTCTTCCTTGAATTTCAACATCCCCTCCAGGCTCCAAGTGTTCCTCACCCAAAGTGTCGATTCTGTTGACCTCACCATCACCCAGTTGCTTTGCTAAGTTGAATACATATAGCTCCATTGTCATATTCCCAAATGTCGACTTCATTAGACTGTTCCTGTAATTTATCACAGCATTAGATGTAGCAAGGAAGGGTCTTCCAAGTATTAGGGGAATTTGAGAGCTAAGGTTTACAACAGGGTGTGTATCAAGCACAATGAAATTGACAGGGAGGTAAAATTTATCAATTTGAATTAAGACATCGTTAACTACTCCCCTTGGTGTACGGATACTATGATCCGCCAATTGAAGCATGGTTGAGGTGGGCTTCAACTCCTCAAGCTGAAGTTGTTGATACACCGAGTATGGAATAAGATGCACACTTGCCCCTAATCGAGGAGTGCTTGCTCCACTTAACAATTTCCAATGGTGATGGCTATGGTTGGACAACCGGGGTCTTTGAATTTGGGAGGAGTGTTGGTCCTCAATATTGAGCTCACTTGTCCTGTGAGGAATGCCTTCTTGTAGATATTCGATCTCCTTTTCACCGTGTATAGATCCTTCAAAATTTTAGCACAAGATGGGATTTACTTGATGGCTTCAAGGAGTGGAATGTTAATCTTCACTTGTTTAAACATTTCCAAAATTTCAGCATAATTAGCCACCTTGATAGGTGACCTCAAATGACTTGGGAAAGGAGCAAGCATGGGAGGAATAAACACACAATCATCAATTAATTTTTCTTTCTTAACAACCTCTCTTTCTTTCTCTTCACTCACTGCACCCTTGTTAGCGTCACTCAAGATATCTTTTCCTTTTGGCAATGTGGTCTTGGGTTAGACCGGTGGCAAAATGGTTTTGGCCATTTCTTTGCCACTACGGAGGGTGGTGATAGCTTTGAGTTGCTTGCAACTCTCTCTCAAAGGCTCCGATGACTCAACAACATGTTGACCCCAAGGGTTCTCTTGTGGTTGAGCGGGGAACTTCCCCTTTTCTTGTTGAGATGCCCCTATGGAGTTTGTCAACTTTGGTAATTGGGCTCTTATATCATTGATGGTTGTGACATTTTGGTTATTGATGGTGGTTTGGCTTTGAATGAAGGAATGGACCATATCTTCTAAATTCCTTTTGTGAGGAGGTTGGTATGTGGATGGATTGGACGATCTTTGAGAAAAACTTTGTAAAGGTGGACTTGGAGAAAACTGGCGGGTTTGACAGATACCCTTGTGGATTGGTCCTTGGGTATTGAGAGATAGATGCTTGCCCTTGGCCCTGGTATTGGTTTTGCTTAGAAGGCATCGGAGATGAATATGCACTTGACCCGTAAGGAATGGGGTTCTCATTTTTCCAACTAAAATTTGGGTGATTACTCCACCCCGAATTGTAGGTGTTCAAATTGGGAGAAAATGATTGCCTTGGTTGGCTGAATGCATGGTCTTGCTCATGGTATGCTTCCTTTAGTGCTGGAATGTTATGACATTCTGATGTGGAATGCTCTACACTCTCACAGATTACACATCCCTCCACAATGTTGGAAACATTAGACACCTCATGTCTGCGATTGACTTCAAGACTCTCAACTTTCTTTGACAATTTAGCAATTTTTGAAAGTAAGTCTTCTCGGTCTCTCAAATCATATATCCCTCCCCCTTGTGGTTGACTACTACCCGAGGACGTCCTAGGTACATCGTTGGGATCCCTAATGTCCCAAGATTGTGCATTTTGGGCCACTGTACTAAAGTAGTCTAGGGCCTCGTCAGGGTCTTTGTTCAAGAACTCGTCATTGCACATCATGTCAATGAATTGTCTATGGCTTGGTGTGATTCCTTCGTAGAAGAAACATACTAGTTGCCATGATTCAAAGCCATGGTGTGGTATGGATTGTATCAACTCCTTGTAGCGATCCCAACATTGATAAAATTGGTCATTGGGCTTGTCAAAAAAATTTTGAATTTTCTTTTGTAAAGCAGCAGTTCTATGAGCAGGAAAAAATTTGTTCAAGAATTCAGAGAGCATTTGAGCCCAAGAGGTAATGGATCGAGTTCGCAAGGCATATAACCATGATTTGGCTTTATCACTGAGGGAGAAAGGAAACAATTTCAATCTAGCTATGTCCTCCATAGCATAGTTAGCATTGAAGGTCGCAACTATATCTTCAAACTCCCTTATGTACAAGTAGTGATTTTCCTTTTACAATCCCATGGAATGTTGGAAGTAGTTGTAACATCCCTGGCTTAACTTAAAAAAGATGAGCTTGGACTGGTAAATGGATGCAAGAGGGTGTGGTGCTACGGGTTGGTTGAAGGAAATCCCTCATAGACCTCGTCGAAGGGTCCATTGTGATGTTATTCCCTTCATTCACGGGAGGGGCAAATTGCATCCATGGATTAGGCATTCTAGATTAGGGAACTCCCCCACCCCTTGGAATATTTGGCATTCTAGGTTTGGGCACTCCCCCACCCCTTTGAGCATTTGGATTGGCACCAAGATTATCAAAATTATCCCCCGCATCCTCAGGTGGGTTTTCGTCAATATTCAACTTGGGGTCTAAGGGTTATCTAACCAATCGGTTTTGTTTGTCCCTTTCCCACATGCAGTAAACTATCTACAAATCAAATTAGACACAAACCAGGATACATATACACAGAATAATGTACCTCAGCCCATGATGATGATCATGAGACTTACCTCCATTGTCCAGAAATCACATTCTCGATTCGACACTTGCCTTCCCCGGCAACGGCGCCAAAAATGCTTGGTTATTATCCTTGTTATCCCTAACCCCTAAATATCATCCCTCAAAACATATTTTATATGGATGGAGGGGAATGTCCCTCTCCCCTTAAGTAGTGTCAAAAGAAAGGGCAAGGAGATGGGAAAATGGGATGGTGGAAATGTGTTATGTGTATGAACAAAAATATTCCCCAAGTGCAAGGAGATTTTTGTGGATCGTGTTTTACTTGGAGTACTCCAAGTTCGTTTCCATGGGGGAAGGATGTGAACCAAAGGGAAGGTGATTTTGGGTGAAAGAAAGTGTAAAATCTTTTGTTGTTGAAAGTTGTTTGGTGAAGTTTGTTTTGGTGAAAATGAAATGAGAAACAAACGTTGGTTAATCCAAGAGGTCACTCCTATAGGGATACCATCTCAACTCGAATCCCTCCTCTAATAGAGTATAAATGTACGATTAATTCGTGGAAAGCTATGGATAAGATGGGTGAGTATCTAAGCATAAACCGTGACTATGCCAATGGAATGTCAAAGACTCACCAACTTATCCACCCTCAACCCCGTCAAACTGAACCATGGAACTATGAAAGAAAAAAGGAGAATGAGTTGAAATGGCATCCCCAAGTGGAGGCTCCCCTTGGTTTTGCCAACTAAAGGATTAGCTACTCATGCTTGGATGAAATTAACAATGAAATGAGAATGCATTACAAAGGAATGAAGTTCTAGAGTAACTAAATGCAAGCAAACATAAACTATAATTGAAAGCAATGAATACCCATTTTACAACTAGGAAGAATGAAGAACAGAAATGCATTAATGGTGAAAGCTTTAAAAGGGAATTAAACTTGCAATGAACTTGTAGGAACTAGCATTAATGACATTCAATGAAGCTCAAAAGATGCTTACAAGAGATTATAAGACAATGTATTGAAGAAAATGTAAAAATCTCAATTTATCTCTCTAGAATACTATTCATCATCTTCTCCCCAAACTCTCTCTCTCTCTATATTTTGTGTAATGTCTGGAATACTAAAAAACAAATGGAGTCATTTCCCCCCAAAAACGTCCATAGTCTACTCCCTCAGCTAAGTGATGTGATTTCCATCCATAGGGACTGCATGGTGTAGACTAGGACCTGCCTCTACTCTTCTCTCTTCCAAGCTTCTTCTCTTTCCTCCTCATTAATGCCCAAGCATCATCAAGACCAAGTAGGGGTGAGGGAGGCCTTTTAGACGTGTAAGGAATGTCAGGAGACTTGATGGAGTAGTGTAAGTGGGACCCCCAAGCTGTAGAGTTGAGTTACAGGCTGTCTGGGGAATCTAGCAAAAACCTCTCGGAAGATTTATGTAGGAACAGTTAAATGAAGGGGTCAGCAAGCAAAACCTTCCGAAAGGTTCATTCCAGTAGACAAAACCTTTCGGATGGTTTCACTCGAGTGGACAAAACCTTCCGAAAGGTTAATGCCAGTAGACAAAACCTTCCGGAAGACAAAACCTTCTGGAAGGTTTCACTCTAGTAGACAAAACCTTCCGGAAGGTTTTCGACCAACTTGAATTTTCTTGGTTTTTCTTGGTCTCTTAACCCTCCAAACCTTCCTTTAAGCTACCCATTCCTCATCATTGACCTCACCCACTTCAATAGGGGTTTAACTCATTCCATTTATATCATTTTACCTGCATTCACACAAGATTCCATCAAAACGCAAGTTAAACCCAATTCTCCCCAATTTCATGACAAAAGCAAGTATAAGAGGCATATTAGTGCACAATATATGTCATATTTTTATGCTAATCAGAGGTCCCAATACTTTTTGGTTCCATCAGAGGCTTTTATCAAAGGTTGAGTACTACAAGCCGGTGACGTTCAAACATAACCTAGTGCTTAAATGCCAAAGCAAAAATAAAAAAAAATATGCAAATTTATGTAAACCTTAAAGGAAAGGTATACACACCATTTTGATCTAAAAATTCATGGCGTCTCAGGATAAGTCCCTACCCACGCTTCCAGTTGGTATTCTAGGACCTTCCTTACTCGGCCCATATTTTTATTTCAGTCAAAAGAGTTTGTATAAAAAAAAAGATTTTTACACTTTTTTACGAAAATTCAGACCCTTGGCTTTCATCCCAAAAACACGATTTTCCACAGTTTTGTCAAAACGTAATCTAATCCGAGTCTTCTTATGTTTTTGTGTCATTCGAACAACCAATGACTCTCCCAATTTCCTGTCTCACAAACCGATTAAGCAAAGTACCGGAATAGCATGTCGTCTCAAGGTAACCCTTTTTCAGCCCATTCATTATCCAGTTTAATCGATCGAGTGCATGACCAGAAATTTGTTTAGAACACTAATTATATATTTTCATGTGAAAGACCCATACCACACTTATTACAGACACCAAGCCTTTTGGCACAATGACGTTTAGCAAAGGTGCTTCTCGCACAAAGTGGTTTTGCTTGCTCTTCTCGGATTTCAATTTTTTTTTACCAATCCTGCTTTTCTCAAGATCACAGCATGCACATTAGATGGAAAAGTGTGTAGGACTCCCAGAATAAACCAAAAAAAGTTTAACATCCATGCTTGCAAAGCTTTAAGACTCATTATCTAGTTCTTTAACGTCTACCAGTCACAAAGATGATTGAAGCTGACCCACAGACATGATCCTCAATTTATAGAAAATACTAAACAAGGAACACAATGTGATTAGAAATAATAACAACAACAACAACAAAATTTATGGGCATAAAATATGAACTGTAGTTCTCACCCCCAACCTAAACTGAACAGTGTCCCCAATGTTTCAAATTTTTGGTGTATGGAGCTTGGAGATGAGGTTCAAAGGTAGAGATCTGTTCATCTACTGAGTCCTACAAGCAAAATACAGAAATTAATCATCTTTACATAGATCTTGGTTCTGGGTAGGCTAGTAAACCTTGTCTGTGAGTGTAAAGAGAAGCAGAACACCTATAAACAAATACAAAATTTAAATAAAAATCATGAAATATAGGATTATGTCTGTGGAGCATGTGGTCATGGGGTTGCTGGAGCTGGGTTGTGTTGCAGAAAATAGGGAAAAATAAAGAAGAAGAAGAAGAAGAAGAAGAAAGAAAAATAGACAGCGGTGGATGGAAAAAGAAAAAGGGGGGTGGCCTTATAAAGGCGTTCCAGTGCGTTAGATTTGGTCGAGTTCTTCCTGACTTGACCTCTTTTTGTGTTGGCAGGCATGAATCTCAAAGGAATATTCTGGATCCATTAAAAGAATGGTCTCCACTTTTTTAACAAAGTCCTCAAAAAGTGGTTTCAACTGCTAACCACTGACAGTAAAAATATTACCATTTGATGTGTTTTCCACTTTTACTGCTCCATGTCCAAACATTATTTTGACAATGTAAGGCCCAGTCCACCTTGACCTCAACTTACCAGGAAAAAGACGAAGCCTTGAATTAGACAACAGGACTTTTTGGGAAAAGGTAAAGGATTTCCTTACTATGTTTTTGTCATGAAAGATTTTCATCCTTTCCTTTGCAATTTTTGCATTGTCATATGCCTCATTTCTCAATTCCTCTAATTCGTTAATCTGAAGTTTTCTTGCTAGTTTGGCCTTGTCCAGGTCAAAGTTCATTGCTTTAATGGCACTAGCTTCTTCCGTCAAAAAGGCTCTTTTTAAAATATTTTGGCTTTTCTTGATTCTGCACAAGTCTTTCAGAAACTTGGCATAAGAGGGGACCTGCTTGATCGCATCCAGAAGTGGAATATTGATTTTCACCTATTTAAAGGCCTCATAGATTTCTAGCTGGTCATTCAACTTCTGTACCGTTTTGAGTCTTTGGGGAAAAGGAGCACGAATAGGACAAGAATGATCTTTTTTCTTTTATGGTTCTGGCTCTTTTCCAATTAGAGGATCAGACTCAACTGGTTCAATGACTAGGATTGACTCAGGCCTTGTCTTTGGAACTAACAAGTCTCTGATTATTTTGTCAATCACCTTGCCACTTCTCAGTGTAATGATAGCTTGAGCTTGGTCTTGTGGGGTTTCCATGATTGAAGAATTTCTCACATGAAATTGCCCTTGTGGTTGTTTTGGTTGGCCCAGAAACTTGTCTTTCTTGTGTGTGCTCATGGATTGGGTCAATTTTTGGTGTGGCTTTTGATATCTTCAAAAGACTGGGTGGTCTGTGCTTTGAAATTAGTAAAGTCCTAGATGGAATGAGTGTTGTCGTTCATTTGAGTTTGCATGAACTAGTTCAATGTGTCCTCAAGGCTCCTCTTGTGTGGTGGTTGGTATGGTTGATATGCAGGAGGTCCTTGAGGTGATGGTTGTGAATTTTATGGATTCATGGGAGTTGGTTGTGTGTTTCTCCAACTGATGTTTGGGTGATTCTGCCACGCTAGATTGTATGTGTTGGAGTATGGGTTGGAGTAAGGCTTGTTAAAGTTGGAAATTGCATTTGTTTGTTTCAACAAAACTTCTTTGAATACTAGAATGGTAGGACACTCCCTAGTAGAGTGTCCATTTAGTGCACAAATCGCACACACTTGTTCTATGGGAGGGCTAACATCAACTTGATTTACCTTTTTCATCTCTAAAGCTTCAAGCTTTCGAGAATGGGTGGACATTTTTGCTCTTAGGTCATCATCCTCTTTCAAGACATACTTACCCCCTTGGAAAGTAGGTGGTCTAGTTTCAACAGTGAAAGGAGAGGCTGAGTCCCACATCTGTGAACTATCAGATATGGTGTCAAAGAAATTGAATGCCTCCTCCAGACTCTTTCCCATAAACTCTCCTTGAGCTATCATTTTGGCAAACTGACATAATCTAGTGGGCAAGGAGTCATAGAAAAATCCTACCAAAGTCCAATTCTTAAAAGCATAGTGAGGGCAAGATTGGAGAAGATCTTTGAATCTCTCCCAACATTGTTAGAATGTTTACCCTTCTTTGATTGGAAAATTCATGATTTGCCTTTTGAGCGCATTGGTAATATGTAAGGGGAAAAACTTTCTGAACAATTCACTCTGTAATGCCTGCCAGTTAGGTATTGAATGGGCTTTTAAAGAATTGAGCCTTTTTTTAGCTTTGCCCTTTAAAGAGAAAGGAAAAAGTTTCAACTTGGCTAGCTCAGTGTTGTCTTGAAATGTTCCACATACTTCCTCAAAATCTTTTATATGCAGATATGAATTTTAAAGATTCTGCCAGCAAATTTTGAAAGTAAGGATCGTCCTCAGACATAAAAAAAAAAAATTATACACAGTAAATCTATGAAACACAGATACTTTGTGAAGCCCCAAAAACTAGGGGTCCTTTTGTCAATCGTTGACCACCCGTCAACCCGCTGAAATACCTATGATTGTCGCAGAACCCGACATCACATCTATCACATCTCCTTAACCGGGATTATAACTCATATGTTTAACTTGTGTAGGTTTTACTATTTGACCCGATTGAGGTCCAATATACTATAATTTATACTCATTTGATGTCCATTTATATCCTTGGAATAGGGGAACACATAGCCCACAAGCATGGTAAATTATTCTTAACATGTTAGATTTTTGGAAAACCTTCCGGAAGATCGAGTATACTGAAATACTATCTTTAAGAAAGATGTGTCGACCTTTCGGAAGGTGTGTTCAACCTTCTGGAAGAAGTTATACACTGGATTCCCTCATTTTAGAAAAATGTGAAGACCTTCTGGAATGTTAGAATCGACCTTTCGGAATGTTTCACCCACTGTTCAACAAACTTTTCTTGTCTTTGCCCAAACCTTCTGGAAGGTTTGTTGCGACCTTCCGAAAGGTTTTGCCCAGAATTATCTGTTTTACCTATTTTTCATTTCCAATTCATTCTAAACCTTCCCACAAACATCTCAAACATGTTTAGTAAGGTTTTTCACATAAATCATGATCCATGCTAGTTCTATTACATAAAATTTCACATATTTACACATCAAAATGGAATTTTCATAAAAATTGGCTTTCTTCATCCTTGAGGCTTGAAATGGGAGCCATCCGCATGTATGAATCCCGTACCTGAAATGTTTTCCCACAAAAGATTACTCCTCAATCTAAATGCATATGAAATGTTCGCATGCTAACAATCCACAATTTCATAACATTTCCAATCAAGAATATGCCTCTAATGTTGGAATTTAAGATGTCAAGCCATTGAATGAGATAAGACTCACTCATGCACATCAACCCGAGTCCTTCCCGACTCCTCAACACATACAAGTGCTAATGTGCATGAATTTGTCATTTATATTGCACTTTAAATGATATTCACTAATCTAGGGTCTTTTGTAGAGGTGGATGTTTATGGACTCACACCAAGGGTCACCCAATCCACACGGACTTCCACCAAGGGTTCCGCATACACCCACACACTTCATGGACTGAACCAAGGGAGTGCATATCCCATCACTAGGCCTTGCACCCGAGGGATCTTCTAGCCCTTCTTGCTAACCCCAACCCTAATCACCATGTAATCCATGAGACTCAGCCAGGTCTTCGACCAAGCTTACTTGAGCCCACCAGTCATCCACCAAGTGTGGTGTTGACAAACAACTATGCACACACATGCCCATATAGTGAGATGTCCCCATGCATATGCATTGTGATGCCTCATTTCAACAACAATATGATGTTCAATATGCTATGGATGACATATGAACAATCTCAATACATACTATGGATAATTTCATTCTAAACATATAATTTCCATAATCCATCAATTCCAATATATCACAAGCATGTGTATATACATCAACAATTTTCACAATACCACTTCCAAGCATGTTATCACACAATTATGCTATCAAATCTTTGAATTCATCAGGGCATAATGTAAACACATAGCATGCCCACATATCACACTTCTCAAAGAAATTTCATTATGCAATTTCCATATACTCATGTTCAAGATAGAGTTTGCCCTACCCATTTCCTATACCCATTTCATATAAACATCCTAGGTTTGGAATACATCTAAGTAGGAGGTAACCCTACCTCTTGAAGCGTGGAGAACAACCGTAGGAGGTTCCAAGAACCCGTTTTTAGCCCAAATCCTCACTTTTCCAAAATTCCGTTCTTTGATCTTCAGTAAAAATCGACCTCCTTGGTATGGTTTTATAGCTCTCGGTGAGGAGAACAACTTTTATTCTTGGCTCGAATGGGTTGGAGCACTCAATCTCCATAGATCATAGAGAGAAGGTGATGAATCCAACCTTTCCCCTCTCTTCCTCTCTCACATATAACTGGCTGAAGAAAAATGGGGGAGAAATCAGATTTTTCCCCCTATTTATACCCTTTAAATACTTGGCCTACAATGTGCCACACAGCCTTTTATTTCTCGGATCCGTTTTCATCCCAAAATGATTAGATTTCACCCCGATTCAAGTTTAAAATATTTTTATTTTAACTTGCCTTTAATTATGTCCCAACCTTCACAATTTTATTTAAACATTTCATCCTTGGGTCACCCGAGTCCCGATCACCTCGTAAAACGCAAAAAAAATCCGTGTCTCAAAATTTGACGAAAATTGATATGGTAACTAGATTTTACGAGATAAATCCAACGGTGAGGTTTGTTTCTTCATCTGAGATCTAGAAAAATTTAGGTTTGTAACCCGCACCGTAGTGGCAAATTATCATTTTGCCCCCTTGTACAAAAAGTTCAAATTTACCCGGATTTTACATACTTCGTTGAGGTTGAAGTACCTGTATCGGATACGATACTCATAGAATACTTGAGGATATGTATCGGATACACCTTCTACGTATTTGATAATAATTAAATATTAAGATACTTCACGGATACTTTTGTAGTAGAGCAACATATATAATTTTTTAGTTGAACTTTTAACATTTCTTTTTGAATTCAAATACTATACTACAATACATTAACAAAAATTTCATATTATTTCAAAGGCACGTGAGTGTTTTTTAAGTATTATCTACAATTACATGTCTAAAGACCATATAGTAAAGCTATTACATTATAATCTTAGCAAAAATTACTTCTAAATACTAGGTAAATATTAGTTTTGATTTCTTTAGTTAGTCACATCACTTAGTAAATATATCACAGCGACACGATATATATTTTCTTGAAACTAAAAAGAATTATTAATTTTCCTTATTATATGTTAAAGAACAACCAAAATATATAAGTGTTAAAGTTGGTAGAAAATAATAAAAATATTAAAAATATTTTATTATAGCCGTACCCTAACCGTACTCGTATCCTACTTTTTTAGACTTTATCGTATCATCGTATCCGTATCGTATCGTACCCATATCCCGTATCCGTATCTATGCTTCATATCAGTAAATCAAATAAAGAACATATACAAAAAGGAAGGTCTTTTTACCTTTTACCTTAAAACATCTTTTTATGGTTCCTCGGCAACGACGCCAAAAATTTGACTTGATTCGAAATGTGTACACCCAAGTGTAGGTGGTCAAGTTGTAGTAAAAATCCGGTTAAGTCTAGAGTCGAACCACAAGGAACTATTGTTGGTGTTTTGAAGTAAGCAATGACAGAGACCATGTGATTGTAACCTTTGAGATTTATAGTGATGATGTTTACAAATTTTCCTGGGCCAAATATATAATTCTTTTCAAGAAGATTTTCTAGACAACATATAAGACAAATTCAAATGTGAACAATCACTCTTTAGTTCGAGGACCTGGACATGTAGTTGATCATCCAGTTTATTATACTTGTGCTTGGTAGCTCAATTAACCCCTGTGTCAACAAGTTAATCAGAAGATAAAGGTGGATTGTGATAATTAAGAACATGGTTCCGATGCCTTTCTAGAAATTTACAAGGATTGTCTGTGCTGAGACTCAAACCATTCTACAAACAAGCAAATGTTTCTACAAGGCATCCAACCATGGAATTAATATTCCATTCTTCAAATGAAGCATTATAATGGTGAAGATTGAAGGATAGTCATGAAGATCTAGCCGAGGTACTTGCTTTGAACCAATGAGCCTTTCTATGCAAGAGTTATCTACGTTATAGAAAGTACTCATGATTATACAAAGTAAATTAGCTTTGCTAGATAGAGTCAATCATTCAGTAAACAAGTGAAATATAAAGCATTAAGCGTAATTGAAATGCACAGATATAACTTCTGGATGATTTATACATGCCCATTACCTCTTACTAAAGAGTGAATGAAAAACTACTCACTCTTCATGGCATTGGTAAATCTAGAAAAGTGAGTGATGTTCATCCATCCAAGTAGAGGAGTTACAAGGTAAAATATAGTACACATGGAGCCAATCTTCGACGAAGAATGAGTGAATCATGTTCCACCCTTCACGACTTTGGTAAAGCTCTAGAAAAGTAAAAGAGTTTCACTCCTCTAAAGGAAGAAAGAAGTTCAACCAATGGAAGTGAAAGAAACTAATAATGAAAGTAGAAGAAAGCTAGTCATTTTTGGAGGGTTTCCACTGCAACCAAAAGATGATCTCTCTCTCTCTCTATACAAGCAAAATGCAAGCCTAAGTCTAAGACTAATTCTACAACTAGCTAAGAAATGTTGGTCTAGTCTAAGCTTCCCATTCTCCTCTTTTTGAAGCTCCCACAATGGGAGTATTTATAGGCAAAGTGGAGGGAGCAAGGGAGCGTGGAGGAATAGTACAGTGCCTTTAAAGTCATGTGTAAGTCCCAATGTCTAGAGAGAAAATAAACCACTCTGTAGCCTGTCTGGGGACAACGTTCAAACGTTATCTGGCATTCGAACGTGTCTCCTATATTTGCTTGATGGGCGTTCGAATGCCAGATGTAGTTTAAACCTCCTACTCAAGTAGCCTCCGTTCCTCTATGTGAGCAACTTCCATACGCCTTGAACCACTGCCATTGCACTCATTAGCCTGGTCCTCAATAGTTCAGGACCATGTTTGAACGTGGTACTCAAGTACTTCAGTGTTTTCCTTCTTAGCTGTAACACGCCATGTCTTAGTATTTCAGTAGTGTGGTCTTCAAATAATTCAAGGGAATGTTCGAACATGAGTTGGCGGTTGAACATTCTTGCTCTGTTCTAACCTGCTCCAATTTTGTCCTTGGGCATGCCGATGTTGCATGAAAACTTGATATTCATTGCCTTTTGGACCTTTATACAATTTATATCCTAAAATGTCATCATTTAAACTCCATAAAATATAATTAGTCTTAAAAAAGACATAGTGATATGCTAATTTTAACTACTAATCAATCCACACTTAGTTGTAGGGTTCTGGAAGTCATCATTTACCCTATGATTACTTGTAACATCAAAATTTTTACATTATTCATAAATTTGACTAACTCTAAGTAATTAAATGCAAAATTGAGTTAAAATGCATGTAATGAGACCATTAAATATGCAATATTAGGTGCTCTTTAGAAGGGTGGCCAAGCAAGGAAACTAGAGAAATGTTACCGTCCGGATGGTCCTTAAACTGCCCCACTTCTCTCTCTTCTCACATTGGTCCATTTGAGCTACAAAATGATGCCATTAGTCAACTTGGGTGTCTGCCGCCCTGAAGCACCTCTCCAATGCCTACAAATACCTAAGTCCAACCAGCTTTCAAGGGAGTCATCAAAGTTCAATTTAGTTCAAGGAGGAAAGAAAAAAAAAGGAAGAAAGAGAGAAAGTGAGTCTTCAATTGGAGGTTTAGTCATAAAAAAGAGCGAAGCCCTGCCCGCCTGAATTTTCTTTACTTCTAAATTTCTGTTTATCCTTTCTAATTGGAAGGTTAAACCTCTCTCACTTTTGTGCCTAGTTGGTAATAAGAGTAGCATTGTTTCAGCTATTCCTCGGAGAAGGATGTTGTGTATTTTGTTTTCGGTTGTAATGGAATTGTCTCACTCCTATTGCTTGTTTATAACAATGAGGCGTGAGTAGTCTGTTTATACTCTTCAATGAAGGGTGAATTCATGTGTAATATTATTTAAGTTATGGAAATTCCGATGTTTTATTTATGCGTTAATGTATATATGTCACTTAATAGATGGATGGTTACTATTATAATATGCTCATGGTTATGGACACCGAGCAGAGCCTAATGCGATATACCATACTATATGTAATACTACACACTTCATGATTGATATAGTGATGCAGGTAGTTGGGCTTTATGCAATAGTCGGGAGATTGGTTATAGATAGGTTCAATCTCACCATAGTCAAGGCTTTTGATTCAATGCATAAATCGAAACTCCGTCTTCATTGCAGCATCAACCTGCCAATTGAATAGCTAGAGCAAGACTTTTGAATGGTTCACCTATGAGTCTACTAGGTTTATTTGATTGTTGCATGGTACATAGACTTGCCGGCTAACTAACTTGTTGTTGTGATATAGTTCAGTTATACATCAAACCCACCGGTTAACTTTTAAGTAAAATGGGAGTTAATTGTTGTAACATGGAATCTTCATAAACAAATAGTATAAATCATGATGGATCCCTGCACTGAAGAGTACCTTTTATCATTGTTATCCAAACTTTTAGTTAAGTGTTTATTTGACAATTCTAAGCTCACACCACTAGCTATTTCGTTGCACACTACACACACAAAAATTTTACCATTTTCTATTCTGAATACCAATAGTTAGCTCTTTGTGGGTTCAACCTCAGACTTAATGGAGAAATATTAAAAAACCTGGGTAAATTTGAATTCTTATGAAAAAAGGTAAAACGGTAATTAGTCACTACAATACGGGTTGAAAACTCAAATTTTTTAGAGCTCATATGAGAAAATAGACCTCACTGTTGAATTTGTCTCATCAAATCTAGTTACCCAGTCAATTTTTGTTTAGTTCTGAGGTTGTCAAATTTTTTGCATTTTATGAGGTGATCGGGTGTCTCGTAACCTAAATAAACGAGACCAGGAATTAAATTGCGAAAAGTGGAACATAATTTAAATTTAGTTCAAATAAAAATATTTTGAACTTAAATCGAAAAAAAATTTAATTGATTCAGGAAAAAACTGGACCCAGGAAAGGCGAGCGTGTAGCACAAAGAGGTTTAAGTGTTTGGAAGGTATAAAAGGGGAAGAAAAATCAGATTTCTTCCTCAATTCTTAGAAAATTTTCGTTGGAGAGGGAAGAGAGGGATAAGAAAGGGTTTCTTCAACTTCTCTGTACGATCTACGACTCTCCATTTGTCGAATCACCTCGGGCCAAGAACAAAGATTGTTCTACGCAACGAGGGCTATGCCTACATACCAAAAAGTATGAATTTTGACAAAGTTCAAAAGATGGAAATTGAAAAAATCAAGGGCTAAGGCTTAATTTGGGTTCTTGAAGGCTTATACCACTTGTTTTATGCTTCAAGAGGTAGGGTTCCTTTCCTAATTAGGTTTTTTCCAACCTAGGGTTGATATATGGAACGAGTAGGGTGTTAGAGATGAACGCATGTATAGCACATACCTATGGTATTTGAAATGTGGAAAATGGGTATTAAGAATGGTTAAAATCAATTCTAGCATGAATTGGGTATGTAGAATGGTTAAAATCAATTCTAGCATTAAGAATGGTTAAGCATGCTTTGTGTTTACATTTATGCCTTGAAGGTGTTTGATTAAATGCCTGTGTGAAAGTATGTTATTTACATTAATTATGCTATAACATGCTTGGGAGTTGATGTTGGTATATACATATGACATATATTGACATAGAGGTTATTGATGGTGGTTATATGCTTATGATGAAATTGACCATGGAAAAAAGTTAAGGGATATTTAAGTTATTCATATTGTGCTCATGAAATATTGAACATGATGATGGGATTGCAATTATACTTCACATTTGCATTTGCACGGGAAACATCGCATTTATGGGCATTTGACATGAGTGTGGGTGTGTGTGTGCATTTTTTTGGATCAAACACCATTCTTGGTGGTTATGGTGTGGACTCGGGAAGGTTGGACCTAGGTCCGACTGAGTTGCACAGTTGCATGAAAAACTTATGTCGATTATAAGAAGAAGGGCTAGATTCTCTTTCAGGTGTAAGACCTGGTTACTGGTTTATACACTTTCGACAGTGCAAGTCCAAAAAAGTGTATCGGTGTGTGGAACCGGCGGTGAGACACCAAAATCCATGTACCCAAGAAAGACACATTTATCTTATAAAATGGTCATTGGATGTGTAACATCAATGGCGGAGGCTTGGAATGCCCGAATTCATATGCATGGCATTGCATGTGTTGCGGGAGCCGGTGAAGGCTCGAGTTGAATAGCATGTGTAAGTCTCATCTCATAACATGGCATGGCATAGAGGATCCTTTCTAAATTGCATATTCTTGAATGGATTATTTGTTGCTTGTTGAATAGCATGAGACCATTTTATATGCATCTAGGTTGAGGAGTAGCATCTTTAGAAGACACCCTATTGAGTGTGACTCACCCTTTATAAGGACAATATTTCAGGTGCGGGACATGCGCTGGTGGATGGCTCTCACTCGAGCCCTAATTGATGAAGAAAAGCTGCGATGTGGCTTTAAAATCATGTTTTGTAAAACAATTATGTAAATTAGTTTTGGACATGTAATTGTATTTAAAGGATTGTAATCAAACTTGTATGAACTGTGTTTAATGTCAAATTTCATGTTGTATAAGTTTGGGTTGATGATGTATGAGGTTGGAATAAATTGAAATTAAAAAAGGATGGAATTGGGAAAAATTAGGCATCAAATACCTACCGGTAGAACATTTCCAGTAAGTTTTCCTACCGGTAGAATGTTGATTTCCAATCAGTAGAAGAATTCAAGTGAACTTTTCTACCAGTAGGACTATGAGTTCTTTTACCAGTAGGTTTTGTTAAATTTTCAAAAATTTAAAATGTTTTGTTGAACATTCGGGCATCGACTCCTTTGGCTCATAGGTGGTATATGGGGGTAATAATAGGTATGAATTGATGTATACTAGATTAGGGATTGGTCAAGTGATTGAATGTACATAGGATATGCATTTGGGAGTGCCGGGTAAAAGGGCAACTCTGTCCAAACTCTGTGTCAGTTGTGACCCCGATAATGGGGATGTGGTGTTACAGTGTAGGATTATGCGACACGCACGAGTACTTCCGTGGGTTGATGGGCGATCAACGGGTTAATAAAGGACCCCCAGTTTGAGGAACGTCACAAATATTGCAATTTGACCACTTATACTTGGGTGTATGGCATAAATCAGGTCAGATCAGTTATGGAAATGTCTATGTTTCACCTCTGTGATAATGTCTATACCTCTCTTAATTGATGGATGGTTATTACTATTATATGCTCATGGTTATGAATACTGAGCAAAACTTAATGCTATTTACCATTCTATCTATAAGTTATTACATACTTCAAGCATGATTCAATGATGAATGTAGTTGGGTTTAATGTAACAATCAGGAGATTGGTTATAAACGAGTTAAATCTTGTCATAGCTGATTCCACTTTTTGTGTAATCGTATTTATATTATACACCCAAGTATAAGTGGTCGAATTATAATTTTCTCGGTTTAAGTCCCAGATCGATCCAACAAAGAGTTTTAATAATTAGGAAATAAAATAAAAATAGTGCAATGTTTAAAATAGGAGAGCTTGAGATAGCTTGTGATGTGAGCTTAGATTGATAACTAGTCTAAGTAAACGGTTGTTTGCAGATAAATTGTGAGAGGACAATAATATAAAAAGTACCCTTCAGTTTAAGGATCTCATATGCTTTATATTGGTTAAATACTAGAAATGCTACCTTACAACAATTAACTTCCATGTCACTGGAAAGTCAACCGATATGTCTGCTATATATAAACCATCACACAGCAACTTCTTAGGTTAGCTGGTGGTATGTGTGACAATTGACTAATTCAAGTAAACCAGACAGACAAGCCATTCATGAGGAATACTTGAATTACTCAATTGTCCACATGATAGTAAGTGTGTACATAATAAACCATAATAAGCAACTTCTTAGGTTAGCTAATGGTATTAATAAATCATAATACATCAACTTTTTAGGTTAGTTGGTTATATATATGTGTCAATTGACTAACCCTACTAACCCAGAAGGACAAGTCATTCATGAGGATCATTTGAATTTACTCATTTGGCAATATCATAATAAATACGTACATAATAAACCATAACACAACAACTTCTTTGGTTAGCTGGTATTATTAATAGATCATAAAACAACAACTTCTTAGGTTAGCTGGTTATATATGTACCAGTTAAACAATCCTAGTAATCCAGAAGGACAGGCCATTCATGAGGATCACTTAGATCGTTAGTTTGATGATTATACTATACTATAGTAGAACATCTATAATGCCCCAAAACCCACCTTGGACGGCATTACTATCTAAATATCATTCACATCATGAGAGCAATAATAAAATCTAACAAATAAGAAAATTTCATTCATCCATAAAATAAGAAAATTTCATTCATCATAAAATATCTTCCCGAACGAATATGCATAGAACATGGCAATTACATCCAAAAGAATCAAATTTAACTTGCAGCGGAATAACAAATATTAGACTCCCTCGAGTCTCAAAAGAAATGTTCCTAATCTAGGACAAAAGTAAGTACAATCCTATGCATCCATCTCGGGATCCAAGTTTCCATTAATCGAAGCTTCCCCGTGTGCTTGTTCATCTACTCCAAGCTCCTCTCTAATCCATAATCTGAAAAATATGTTGTTCATAGGGGGTGAACACACAGCTCTGTAGAACAATCCTCCAAAACTCAAATAACGTTTAGAAAACATATAAAACAAGTCAGTCTCATTTCACAAATATCATATATCTATTTTGAAAGAAAATAGTGACATTTCATCCGATCTCAAGTTTAAACAATATCAATAGATTAAATAAGGAAACAAACCAATTTCGAACAAGGTGCCATTTCCACAACCACCATTTTCATCACAAAACATAACCACCATGGATCTCAATCCATCGTTCGCACGGTAAACAATAATCAACAATATATATCTGTATCTCAGGTATAATGCATGATTCGCATGAATAAACATATCGAGAATATCCTGGCCCACAAACACACACCCAATCCTCGCAAGGATTCTCAATCTTTAGAAAGGGCGTATACCAACGCATTAGTAAGGACGATCCAACCCAGGATTAGTATACTAACCCTCAGCCTCGATAACACGTGAGTGAATTGTGGTTTGATCCTCGCAAGGCACCAACCCTACTACGAGTGATAAGGAACCTTTAAACCCACATAGAGTAAGAAACGCATCTAACCCACTCTAAGATTTCCAATCAATGGTCACCCATGGTCATCCAAACATCCACAAGAGATACAATATTCAAATCAATAGCTCCAATCACAAATACATTCAAAAATCCCCAAATTTTACATATTGTATCTCCATAGAATAATTGAAGAAAAATGCAAGAGATCATCATAAATACCATTTTGTGGTTGAATATAAAGCCCTAAAGTTTTGGAATCAAGAACAAAGGAAAAATCAAAAGAAAAATCCATTTTTCTTGCAAACTAGGGTTTTGAGTCAAGAAAAAGAGATTTAAAGGTTATCCCACCATAGATTTGTTTAAAACATGATAGTGTTTGCAAGAATATCATGAATCAATAATTTACTAAAAAATAAATAAGATTTAGAGTCAAAAGAATACATATAAATAAACCCTAGCCTCAATGTAAAAGAATAGGAAGAAACCCCTACCTTGGTGTTCTTGAAGAAATCTAGGGTTTTGATTTAATCCAAGGCGCAAATCTCCTTTTATCTTGTGTTCTTCTCTTCCTTTCTTCTTCTCTAAGGTTTTCTAGGGTTTGAGGTGTTGAAATAGGGCTAAATGGGACGTCTTTATGTATTTATAGTAGAAGGAATTGGACCCAGATCACGACTTAAAATTTCTGGAATCTGTTGGGCATACCGGTACGGTATGGCTACTAGTCTTCGGCGTACCAATACCCTTTGTCAGTTTTGTCCCATTTTCCTTTTTTATTCATTTCCAATCCACCTTTAACCCTTCCAAAGCCAACCTAAACTTATACAAAATACTTTTGAACATCAAACCTAGTTGGTACAACTTCTATTACGGACGATTTCATATATTTATTCGGATTTTCACAATATCATTATTTCCACGGTTATAAACTATATGGTTCATTTCTATGCCATTACATATATTAAAATTACTATACAATTTATTATGATATTACTATAATCATGTGGGGGTTTAAAATCCACCCCCATTAAAGAAAGTTTCGGCCTTAAAACTTACCTTAAGTATCGAATAAATGAGGGTACTTCTCTCGCATTTCTAGCTCAGGTTCCCAAGCAGCTTCTTCCACCCCATGATGTTGCCACAAGATCTTCACCAGTTGGATGACTATATTGCGAAGTACTTTCTCCTTGGTATCGAGAATCTCCACTGGTTCTTCTTCATATGTTGCTCCATCCTGAACTTCAATATCCTCCAAATCCACGACATGCATGGTATCCGATTGACACCTTCTTAACATTGAAACATGGAACACATCATGCACCTCTGACAACTGAGCTGGTAACCAAAGTTGATACACTACCTTGCCTATAGCTTTGATCACTTTGAATGGTTTGATATAGATTGGAGCTAATTTTCCCTTTTTGCCAAATCTCAACACTCCCTTTTTGGGCTACACCTTGAGGTACACGTAGTCCCCCTCTTGGAATTCCAAAGATCTTCGTCTTCGATCCACATAGCTTTTCTGTCTACTTTATGCCATGCGTAGTCTCTCCCGGATGAGTTGAATTTTCTCCGTGGTTTCCCGAATAATTTCTGGCCCAAATAAACCCCTCTTTTTAGTCTCCAACCAACACGTCAGGGACCTACTTGGTCTTCTATTCAATGCTTTATAAGGTACCATGTCAATACTAGATTGGAAACTATTATTATAGGCGAACTCCACCAGTGGCAGATAATCACTCCAACCTCCCTTGAAGTCCAACACACAAGCACGCAACATGTCTTCCAAAATCTGTATCACCCTCTCAGATTGGCCATCCGTTTGAGGATGAAAGGTGGTGCTAAAGTGTAACTCTGTCCCCATAGCTCGTTGTAGGCTTTGCCAAAATTGCGCCACAAAATGAGAATCACAATCCGACACAATAGAGAACGGAACTCCATGTAGTCTAACAATCTCACGAATATACAACTTGCTCAAGGTCTCCAAAGTATCTGTGGTCTTCTTACTTAAGAAATGAGCCGACTTAGTGAGTCTATCTACAATGACCCATACAATATTATGACCGCATGAAGTCCGCAGAAAATCCGACACAAAGTCAATGGTGATGTGATCCCACTTCCACTCTGGAATAGGCAAAGACTATAATAATCCTCTAGGCTTTTGATGTTCAATCTTCACCTGCTAACACACCATGCACTTTGAAACATGCTTAGTGATGTCGTGTTTCATCCCTTTCCACCAAAATTGATGCTTTATGTCTCTATAAATCCTGGTACTACCCGGATGTATGAAAAAATTTGAACAATGACACTCACCAAACACTTCTTCCCTTACTTGGTGGTTATTTGGTACACATAGTCTTTCACAAAACCGTAAATCGTCATCCTGAATCGACCAACTCTCAATGATCTCATTCCTCTCCAATCTACCCCAGATCGCTCCCAACTCAATATCTAATCATTGTAACTCCACAATCCTTTATCAAAAAATTGGTTGAGCTACAGGATTAAATAAGCAAGATCGATCCCCTTGTCTATCCACCCATAGATCAAATTCTTCTAAGGCATCAATCATCTTCCACCTATTGATAGCAAGAACATTGATCTCACCCCGAGACTTAATGCTCAGTGCATCTGCTACTACATTCACCTTCCCCAGATGGTAGTTGAGTGTAAAATCGTAATCTTCTAGATACTCAATCCACCTTCTTTGCCGAAGATTCAAATCTTTCTGGGTGAATATATACTTGAGGCTCTTATGATCAGAAAACACTTGAAACTTTTCTCCATACAAGTAATACCTCCACAACTTAAGCGCAAAAACCACAATAGCAAACTCTAAGTCATGGGTGGGATAATTTTTCTCATGGATCTTCGGTTGCCTCGAGCCATAAGCAACTATCTTACCTCCTTGCATTAGCACACATCCCAAGCCTTGTAACGAACCATCGGTGTAAACATCGTATCCTTCCCCACTGCTCAGAATAATGAGGATCAAAGCCATTGTGAACCTTTCCTTCAATGTGCGAAAGGCTAGGTCACACTCTGGGGTCCACAAGAATCTTTCCCCCTTTTTGGTAAGGTGAGTCATCGGCATTGCAAGCTTTGAGAACCCTTCCACAAAACTTCGGTAGTAGCCTGCTAAACCCAAGAAACTACGTACTTCGGTCACATTCTTCAGGGGTTTCCACTTCATCACTGCTTCAATATTGGCAGGGTCAACAGCTACCCCTTGTTCGGACACAACATGACCAAGGAATGTCACTTCCTTCATCCAAAACTCGCATTTACTCATCTTCACATACAACTTATGCCTCTTAGTGTCTGTAGCACAATCGAGAGATGTCATTCATGTTCCCCTTGGGTCTGTGAATAAATTAATATGTAATCGATAAACACAATGACAAACTGATCTAGATACTGCCGGAATATCCTATGCATCAAATCCATGAAGGCTGCTGGAGCATTAGTCAATCCGAACGGCATCACCGTATATTCGAAATGACCATACCAGGTACGAAAAGCAATTTTAGGAATATCCTCCTCCCTAATCCGCAGTTGATGGTACCCTGTGCAAAGATCAATCTTGGAGTAATACTTTCAACCCCTCAGCTGATCGAACAAATCATCAATTCGTGGCAATGGGTATTTATTCTTTACTGTAACCCGATTCAACCTTCGGTAGTCTATGCATAACCAAAGTGTTTCATCATGTTTCTTCACAAAAAGGATCGGGGCTCCCCAAAGTGAAGTGCTTAAACGGATAAACCCAATAGCCAAAAGTTGGTCCAACTATTTCCTTAGCTCCTTTAACTCCAAAGGTGCCACCCGATTTGGAGCAATAGATATGGGTTCGATTCCTGGATAGAGATCAATCTTGAACTCAATCTCTCTTTGTGGGGGTAACCCGGGTAGTTCATGTGGGAAGACATCCAGAAAATCCGACACAATCAATACCATGTTGAATCATAATTTATCATGATCATCACCCATTAAGCTGGCCAAGAAACTCAAGTTGTTCCCCGCCTTAGCTTTCAAGAATCTACTACCCATAGTAGGAAATGGATGGGAAGAATTTTGATCATTCATGAAACTAAAAACTACACCTCCCGATAATTGAAAGGAAATTCGTTTACGAAAACAATCCATTACCGTACGGAAGGTAGACAACAAGTTCATCCCAAATATTATTTCATACCCCTTCATGTCTAATGCAACCAAATCTATGATTAATTCTTGCTCCCCAATTCGAAGCAGAAACCCTCTACACACCCTTCTAGTATCCAACCATTCTCCCGTAGGTATGTCAATACTCAAGACATGTTCTAGCTTCCTAAAGTCCAAACCCAAACTCAAAGCATATGTAGTGTGTATGAATGAATGAGTAACACCGGGATCAAATAGGATTCGGGCCCAAGAATTATAGAGAAGAACAATACCTTCCACAATGGCATTGGAAGCATCTTCCTCCAGTTGACTCAAAGCAAACACTCTCCCTTGATTGGCAACACTGAGTGCTATAGCTCCTAATTGTCTCTGGTGTAGTGGTTTTGATAATGGTGGCTTCTGTGCATTAACCTATCCAGCCGTTGGGGTATTCTTTTGGGGTGGAAAGATCAGACAATGATTTCAAATATGCCCCAAACCCCCACATGTAGAGGTCTACTCTTACCCTCTCTGGTATACCTCTAACTCCTCTGGCTGTCTGAAGCCTCTGTCCAACCGCCTGGTCTGGGCAACGGTAAGGTGCTGCCCTCTACCCTCCACTATTGCTAGCACCGGTCCTAACCGGACCTCCCCTCATGAAGTTCTGTTGCCTCTGATTGTCCTTGGTGTCTCTCTCCACCAGTTTATCTCTATCAACAAGATCCCCATAATCCTGGATCTTGAGAGCCACAAGTTTCTCCTTGATGGCAGGCCTCTAGCCCTATTCAAAGCATTTGGCCCTCCTAGCCTCTGTGGATATGAACTTTGTGGCATAGTAGGATAGCTCGTCAAACATCCTCTCATACTCGGCCACTGTCATGCTTTCCCGTCGTAGAGCTAGGAAATCTGTACTCATTTTGTCCCTGACAGATTCAGGAAAGTACTTGTCTTGGAAGATTTGGTCGAACTCCTCCCAAGTGAGCGCATCGGCGTTCCTTCTTCTCTTTACTGAATCCCACCAATGGTCAGCCTCCCCCTCAAACAGATATGTTGCCAAGCCGACCCGAAGATCCCCGGCAACTCCCATACCGTTACACATCTTCTTTATCCAGTGGATCCATTTATCCGCATCCAATGGGTTAGAGCTCCCTTGGAAAATAGGCGGGTGTTGCCGTAAGAACTCTCAAAGAACAACCATCCTTCAATTTTCGTCCCCGTTGCCCGGTACTTGGGCTAGTGGATGAATCCCACCGTTGTGCTTGTTATTCCTGTTTTGGTGTTGCACCAAAGTGGTAAGCTCTCTTAAACATTGGTATATGTCGTTCATGGCATCGGGAGGTGGTGGTGGTGGTGGGTTTGCTTTGTGACACCCCAAAATCTGGGGGTCCATTGATTACCCATCAACCCACAGAATGCCCATGGATACCGAGTAACTCGATATCTCAACGTTGTGCCCCATTTACTTGGGTCTATCCTTTATTAAAAATTTGGGCAGAGTCTCCTTTGTAAGGCGAACTCTACTCAAAACACAACATGTGCATTATATAATAACAAGACCCATCCGAGGTCCAATATTCAACAATGACCACACCGGGTCCATTTATATGTAAACATTGGCCACACCGGGTCCAATTATCCATACTCATACAAATATGCAATACTATATTAAAACTGTCCATATAGACTCTATTACAATTCCTTTGCACATTACATGCCAAAATTTAATTACAAGTCTAATTTTACAAAAGAAATGGATTGGAAGCCACAAGTCGGCTTTTCTTCCTCCTCAAGTGCTAGAGTGAGTGCCGTCCCTCAGCGTATGACCCGTACCTGAAATGTTTTCCATATAGGGTGAGCCAATGCCCAGTAGAGTATATCCTACAAGGGCTACTCCCCACCTAAGTGGACATGCAATGTTCACATTTGACAGTTCATATTCACATCAACATTCCAAGTAAGAATATGCAACTCTATATTGGAATTCACCATGCCATGCAATGAAATGAGATGGAACTCACTCATATAAGTTTAACTCGAGTCCTCACCGACTCCCACAACACAATACAACACATATGTGTAAAACAACGTCTTTGATGAAACACATCCAAAGATCATTTTGAAATCAACCATATGTCATAAAATCATTGCATTCTTGGATGTTTCCCATCAAATGAATAATTTATATATCAAAATCATGTGCCTTTATTGGGTATCGGATTTAGGAATCGCACCTCCAGCTCCGTACGCCGTTACACTTTTCTGGAATTTCACCGTTGGTAAGTGTATGAACCAAGTGGCTGAGTTTTTCACCCAAGGGAGTGTCTAGCCCTACTTACTATACCCGACACAAGTTTTCTTATGCATGTAACCGTGCAACCCAGTAGAACATTCAATCCCACTTTTCTGAGCCCACCCTTCAATCACCAAGAATGATGCTTAAATGAACCATGCCCAACTCACACACACACACCACCCATACTCATGCCTTAGCCCATGAATGGGATGCCTGTATGCACTACGCTACAATGTTCAATATGCTATGAATGATATATAAAAAATCTCAACATATCCATGGTAAGTTATGTTCTAAACATATAGATACCAAATTTGTCACAAAGTCAATCTAACACACACATGCATATACATTTACACTTTTTCATAAAACAATTCCAAGCATGTTATCACTATCTTTATGTCAATGACACACTTAATCACAAAGGCAAATTATAACACACAACAACCCATGTACTAGCCCGCATAACAACCCACACAATAGCCCCTAATCGGAGCACAAAACAGTCCGTAAAGTGGCCTAAAACAGTCTGTAAAATGGCCCTAAAACAGTCCATGAAATGGTCTTAAAAACAGTCCATGAATGGCCTAAAAATTGCCCATGGAATGGCTCTAAAAACAATCCATGAATGTCCTAAAAACAGTCCATGAAATGGCCCTAAAAATAGTCCATGAATGGCCTAAAAATAGTCACAATTTCAGTCCATATTAGGCCATAAAAACAGCCCTTAATAGGCCATAAAAACAGTCCATAAACAGCCCCATAACTGTCCCAAAAACAGCCCACATATAAACCAATTTCACCCATTAAAACATGTCCAAAAACAGTCCATTTGGACAGCCCATAAGACGTCCATATTTCAGCCACAAAACAACCACATAATAGTCATATTTCAGCCACCAAAAACAGCCCCTTAAGGTAGGAGTAAAACCAAAGTAGGAAGAACCCTACTTCAATAGAAGTGTAGAATGAATACTAGAATCCCCAAGAACACCCCCAAAGCTCAAGATTTTGATTTCTCCAAAATCTCGCCTTTTGATCTTCTGTGAAAATCTTCATTCTTGGTACCCACGCGTAGCTCTTGTCGCGTAGATCAACTTTGATTCTTGGCTTGAGCGATTCCGACCGATGGATCTTCTTGAATCGTAGAGACAAAATTAAATTTTTCCCTTTTTTTTCTCTCTTTCTCTCCAACGTCTGAAACCAGCTGAATATCAGAGATATTTCTGCTGAAATATCTTATATTTAGCCCTATTTATAATTTTTAAGGCTTGGCCCAAGTCGCGCCACGTGTCCCCCTTTGTCCGAGTCCGTTTTCGCTCTGAAACGATTAAATTTCATATCGGTTTAAGCTCAAAATATTTAATATGAAATTTATTTAAAATATTTTCCAAATTTCAAAAATTTTTATAAAAATTTCAGTTTTGGGGGTCACCGGACGTCCGTCGCCTTGAAAAACGTAAAAAACTCAACTATCTCAAAATTCGATAAAAATTGACAGGACAGTTAGATTTTGCTATGCGAATCCAACGGTGAGGTCCGTTGTCCCATCCGAGCTCTATAAAAATATGTATTTTAAATACGCATTAGGATGGCAAATTATCATTTTGCCCTTTTTCATAAAAAAATTTAAATTTTTTTCGGGTTTCACGTGCTTGACCTCCATGACCACGTCCACGTCCACGTCCTCCGTCCATCCTGCCCATCAAAGCATAATTTAGTTTCACTGATGTACAAGACATCCTAACTATACTTTTAATCTAAGGTATATGGCTTATATAAATTTAAATCAAGAATTCCATACAACCTATTCCTACTTCTCTAGTGGTAACTCATAACCTACAGCTCCCATGTAAGACCTAAAGCTTAAGCTCTAATACCAAAATCTATGACGCTCCAAAACCCATCTTGGACGGCATTACTATCTAAATATCATTCACGTCATAAGAGCAACTAATAAAATCCATCAAATAAGAAAATTCCATTCAACATATGTTGTGTCTACAATATCTTCCCAAAAGAATATGCCTAGAACATGGCAATTACATCCAAAAGAATCAAACTTAACTTGCAGCGGAATAACAAAATATTAGACTCCCTCAAGTCTCAAAAGAAATTTTCCTAGTCTAGGACTAAAGTAAATATAATCCTATGCATCCATCTAGGGATCCAAGTCTCCATCAATCGAAACTTCCCCATGTGCTTGTTCATCTACTCCGAGCTACTCCTCTAATCCATAATCTGAAAAATATGTTGTTTGTAGGGGTTGAGCACACAGCTCTGTAGAACAATTCTCCCAAACTCAAACAAGGTCTAAAAAATAAATAAAACAAGTCGATCTCATTTCGTAAATATCATATATCTATTTTGAAAGAAAACAGTGACATTTCAGCCGATCTCAAGTTTAAGCAATATCAATAGATTAAATTAGGAAACAAACCAATTTCCAACAAAGAGCCATTTCCACAACCACCATTTTCACCATAAAACATAACCACCATGGATCTCCATCCACCGTTCGCAGGATAAACAATAATCAATAATATATATCTGTATCTCAGGTACGATGCATGATTCGCATGAATAAACACATCGAGAATATCCTGGCCCCCACACACACACCCAATCCTCGCAAGGATTCTCAATCTTTAGGAAGGGCGTATACCAATGAATTGGCAGGGACGATCCAACCCAGGATTAGTATACTAACCCTTAGTCTCGATAACGCGTGAGTGAATAGTGGTTTGCTTTTCACAAGGCACCAACCCCACTATGAGTGATAGGGAACCTTCAAACCCACACGTAGTAAGATACACATCTAATCCACTCTACGATATCTGGTCAACGGCCACCCATGGTCATCCAAACATCCACAAGAGATACAATATTCAAAACAATTTCTCCAATCACAAATAAATTCAAAAATCCCCAAATTTTACATATTGTATCTCCATAGAATAATTGAATAAATATGCAAGAGATCATCATAAATACCATTTTGTGGTTGAATATAAAGCCCTAAAGTTTTGGAATCAAGAACAAAGTAAAAATCAAGAGAAAAATTCATTTCTCTTGAAAATTAGGGTTTTGAGTAAAGAAGAAGAGATTTAATGGTTATCCCACCATAGATTTGTTTAAAACATGATGGTGTTTACAAGAATATCAAGAATCAATGATTTAATAACAAATAAATAAGATTTAGAGTCAAAAGAATACATATAAGTAAACCCTAGTCCCAATGTAAGAGAATAGGAAGAAACCCTACCTTGGTGTTTTTGACAAAATCTAGGGTTTTGATTCAATCCAAGGCGCAAATCCCCTTTTATCTTGTATTCTTCTCTTCCTTTCTTTCTCTCTAAGGTTTTCTAGGGTTTGAGGTGTTGAAATGGGGCTAAATGGGACATCTTTATGTATTTATAGTGGAAGGAATCGGACCCAGATCGTGACTTAAAATTTCGGGAATCTGTCAGGCGTACCAGTACGGTATGGCTACTGGTCTTCGGCGTACTGGTACCCTTTGGCAGTTTTGTCCCTTTTTCCTTTTTTTTCCATTTCCAATCCACCTTTAACCCTTCCAAAGCCAACCTAAACTTATACAAAATACTTTTGAACATCAAACCTAGTTGGTACAACTTCTATTACAAACGATTTTATATATTTATCCGGATTTTCACAATATCATTATTTTCACAGTTATAACCTATATGGTTCATTCCTATTCCATTACATATATTAAAATTACTATACAATTTATTATGATATTACTATAATCATGTGGGGGTTTACAACATCCTCAGTACTCCTTTGGAGGTCAAGCCATACCGACGGAACACCGTAGATATTTAACTAGCAATATTATTATGTATATCAGTTAAACGACCTTAGTAATCTAGAAGGACAAGTCATTCATGAGGATCACTTAAGTCATTAACCCAATAGTTTTATATACCATGCAACTGTTAAAACATCCTCCGTGCTCCTTTGGAGGTCAAGTCATACTGATAGAACATCGTAGATATTTAACTAGCAAGTTAATGATTCATTGATATCATAATTTCGGGCTGTCACTCCCAATTACATATATCAATGTATCATGCATGAAGTTTATAATACATACATATAAATATAAATATAAATATATATATATATATATATATATATATATATATATATATATATATATATATAGTAGAGCGAATTTGAATTTTGGAGACAGAGTGGTGTAGATCGTTTCGTGACATAAAAAGCATCATCTAACGAACGACGTTATCTCAAACTGTCTCGAGTTATTGACAACTCAGATCTTTTTGATTTGACGTACCACATTAACTCTTTTGAAATATTTTTACTACTAAAAATTTATAGTTTTCAAAATTAACATCCCTAAATTTAATACCCCAACCCAATCAAATCCGGGAATGAAGCGATCTCTTATTTCTTAACTTTGTCTCTCTCTCCCTAAAATACAGATTACAACTCTTACTATTATTTCCCTGATTTTATTTTCTATGTTAATGTGACACCCCAAAATCCGGGGGTCCGTTGATTACCCATCAACCCATGGAATACCTGTGGATACAGAGTAATTCGATATCACGCCATTATGCTCCATTTACCGGGAACCATAATTTTGACAAAATTCGGGCAGAGTTCCCTTTGTACGGGAAGCTCTACCCAAAATTCAACCTGTGCAATCATATAATAACAAGACCCATACGAGGTCCAATATTCAACAATGACCACACCGAGTCCAATTATAAATAAACATTGGCCACACCGGGTCCAATTATCCATATTTATATCAACACATGCAAGGTTAGTTTAATAATAGTCTATAGAAGTTCTATTACAATTATTTGCGAAAGATTACATGCCCAAAACATTATTTCCACAAATGTTTTACATTAACACAAAATAAAGCCACATTCGGCTTTCTTCAAACATGAGGGTCCAAAGTGGAGCCATCCACCGGTGTATCTCCCCCACCTGAAATATTTTCCTGTATAGGGTGAGCCAACGTCCAATAGAATAATCCCTATAGAGACTACTCTCCACCTTAGGTGCATATGTGGTGTGTATAAGCAACAAACAACATTTAACAATCATTCCATACAAGAATATGCATTAAATGTGGAATGTAATCATGTCATGCCATGAAATGAGATGATATTCACTCATGCACTTAAACCCAAGTCATCACCGACTCCCACGACACAATGCAATGCCAAGGTATACTGAATCCGTCAATTGACGAAAAAATCCACCAAATGATCGTTTGAAATAAAAGTTGTTTTATTATAAAACCAAATCATTGATGGGTGTAACTCATTGTATGAGTACTTTGTAAATCAAAATCTTGTGTCTTGTTGGGCAACGGATTTTGGATTTTATACCGCCGGTTCCGTATACCATACTACAGTTTTTCAGAATTTCACCAGAAGGGAGTGTATAACCAAGTCACCGGGTCTTGCACCCGAGGGGGGAATCTACCCCTTCTTGCTACACCTGACACAAGTTTTTCTTCCATGCAACCATGTGACTCATTCGGATTTTCAACCCAACTTTCCCAAGTCCACCCATCAATCACCAAGAATTGTGTTTGATTAACCATGCATACACACACCCACACTCATGACTCATGCCCATGAATGTGATGTCATGTTTCCGTGTATATGCAATGTGATGCACCGTTGCACAGCAACATAATGTTCAATAAGCTATGAATGACATATGAATAATTTTCAACACATCCATGATAAATTATATCCTAAGCATATAAATACCATATTTGTCACAATGTCAATATATATCAAAACATGCATATATCAACAAGTACATTTCAATCATAAATCATATCATAAGCATACAATTTCACACTACCACATTATCCAAGCATGTTATAGCATAATCTCATGCAATTAACACACTTTATTCACAAAGGCATTTTATTAAACACCTTAAAGGCACTCAAGTCATATATTCACATAACCATTCCAAGTACCCACATAGCTCAAGAAAGAAAACCACTTCAAGATAGAATGTATATTCCATCCATTTCTCATATCCACCAAAACACCAACCTCATGCAGAGGCTATACAACCCCACATGCTTAAACCCCTCTCCTATGAACACCATAGGTTAAAATGAACCAAAGTAGGAAAACCCTACCTCTTGAAGCATAAATGAATACTAGAACCTCCAAGAACACCCCCAAAAGCTCAAGACTTTGATTTCTCTAAAATCTTGCCTTTTGATTTTCGGTGAAAATCTTTGTTCTTGGTACCCACGCGTAGCCCTTGTTGCGTAGAGCAACTTTAATTCTTGGCTCGAGCGATTCCGACCGACGAATCTTTGGAAAATCGAAAGAAAAGGCTTGAGATTTTAGGTTTTTCCCTCTTTGCTCTCTTGTCACTCTTAATCTCTGATACAGCCAGCCATAGGGGAGAAAAAGCTGATATTTCAGATATTTTACCCCTATTTATGGTTTTAAAGACTTGACCCTCGTCGCGCCAAGTGTCCTC
The DNA here is from genome assembly GCA_963454935.2 of Ilex paraguariensis. Taxonomy (NCBI): domain Eukaryota; kingdom Viridiplantae; phylum Streptophyta; class Magnoliopsida; order Aquifoliales; family Aquifoliaceae; genus Ilex; species Ilex paraguariensis. The sequence goes on from CAUOFW020002025.1 coordinate 865,127, forward strand.
CTTTGTTCGGGTCCATTTTTCGCTCCGAAACGATTAAATTTCGTACTGATTTAAGCTCAAAATATTGTATATGAACTTCATTTAAAATATTTTCTAAATTTCTAAATTTTTATAAAAATTTCGTTTTTGAGAGTCACCAGACACTCGAAAAATGTAAAAAATCCGACTATCTCGGAATTCAACGAAATTTGTCTGGGTAAGTAGATTTCGCGAGAAAAATCTAACGGTGAGGTCCGTTTCATCATCCGAGGTCTAGAAAAATACCAGTTTTCAATCCACACTATAATGGCAAATTCCCATTTTACCCTTCTTTTTATAAAAAGTTTAAATTTTCCCGGGTTTCACAGTTAAGGGATTACTTTCTATACTGTGACATTAACTGTCTCTCACACTCTCATTTTTCATGATTCTCTTTCTAAAATGAGACACATGTCTCCCCAAAATTCTATCCTAATGTTGTTGCTCTTCATCTTTACTGTTCATATCACACACACATCTTTACAGTACATATATATAGTAAAAAGATAGAAGACATACTATATTTACATGTTATATCTAGGAAAAGTTTCATCTAAACACCATGTAGTTGAGCCTAAATTCAATGACAACCCCTATAACAATGACTTTTGTCTCTATCAATAGATAAAATAATGATTTAACTAAATATTTTGTGAAAATACTAAAATTACCCTTTATTATGTAAATAGACTAAAATGTCATCAATTCTTTCCCCATTATATATGCACTAGCTAGCTAACAAACGTAATTTCAATTATTATATTATTCCAATAATTTTTTATTTTAAAACATTGTATTATAACTTTGTTATAATATTAGTCATCATATTATCACTCATTTGGTTACATAATCAAGTTTTTATAATTTTTATATTTTTTAATCTTATTAATTTTTATAGTTAAAAATAATTTTTCTATAATAAAAATTACAATCGATAAAGTCAATGTCAAAATTTCATCTATTTTTAATTACTCTGCTATCATATGTCCTCCACAACGTCGCCCGACCGCTCCTCACACATCATACTTTATATATAAAATTTAAAATTATTTGATAAAATTTAATATTAATTGAATAAATTTGATCTTAATTTTGATAAATTTAAATTAATTTAGATTTAATTTGATAAAATTAAATATTAATTTGATTGAATTTAATGTTAATTGAATAAATTTGAATGTTGTTTTAATAAAATTAAATGTTCATTTGGTGTTAAATTAAAGAAATGACATTAATTTGATAAGGCTAAATTTTAAATTAATGGAATCTAATATTCTATTTAATAAATTAAATAGTTTAATTTAATAAAATTGAATGTCAATTTAATGTTGATTTGATAAAAATAAATAATAACTTAATATTAAATTAAGGAAATAATATTAATTTGATGAAATGAAATATTAAATTAATATAACTAAATGTTAATTTTATAAATTAAATATCAATTTTGTGTTGATTCGATGAGATGAGATGAAATGTTAATTTAGTTTAAATTAAATAAAGAAAATTAATTTGATAAAATTAAGTATTAAATTGATTAAAATAAAGACTAATATAATATAACTGAAAATAAGTGCATTGAAATTTCAGAATCAAGACAGGGTGTTGTTAAAGTTAGGTCTATTTACAAGGAATGTTGTTAAAGTTAGGTTTAGTTATAAGGGGTGTGGATAAAATTTACCCTATAAAATACTTGGGGATATTTCTATAAATCAATCATTGCCATTAACGGTGTAACCCGAAAATCACTAAAAGGGAATGACAGTAAAATTTCAAAATTGGAAGGAGGTTTTATTGAATTTAAACCTAACTAAAGGAGATCTGGATGAAATTTTCCTTATATCTATACAAATCTATATAATAAAGCACATAGAAAGTTAAATATTATCCCCTATACATTTCCCCCTCCAAAACCATCACATCACTCATTTCTATACCTTGTTCAATCATTTAATATTTGATTAACTTATAATTTAACATAATTTTTATTTTAGATATTATCCATACACGATAGTATACATCTGTTAAAAAAATTTATCGAATTACATATTTTGAGAAAATTTGTCAATATCTTTAAGAAAATAATGGGTAAAAATAAATTTTGAATGATTTAATCAAATAAATTAAGAAAGAAAAATTATTATTTAATACAGTGATATCGATTTTTTAGGACTCGAATTTTTTGTTTTATCGTGCCTTCAGGCACGGCTTATGACTAGTATATATATAAAGCTTAATAAAACATCAACATTTTCAGAAGTTAACCAATATTATACATATGTTTACCCTTCATTGAAGGATATAAGTAACTACTCACACTCCACTACTACAAACAAGCATGGAATGCGGGTAGTTTTCATTACAACAGTAATTAAAATATAAACTCTGATACTTCTTTTACGAGCAACAACTGAATTACAACCACTTTTCTTATCAGTTAAGACAAAAAAGTGGCAGCAGTTCAACTATCTGAATAAAAAGATAACACATAAATGTAAAAATATAGAGTTTTGGCTTGTAAGTAGGACAGACCATTCTTTTTCTATTTCCTTTCTCTCTTTCTTTTCTTTATGGAGCTTCACTCCACTCGACCAAGTTGAAATGAAGAGGGCACTCCTATTTATAGAAGAAAAGAAGCAGAAGGTGGATGGATTATCATGAGTTGCCTTAAGCCACTGTCTGGACGGTGGTGCCTTGCTGGATTTTTGCATGTTGATCATCATGTTGAGTTGGCTTCTCTTGATTGATTTACACTTTGGTCCCTTGCCCTTTTAAGCTTTGACACATTATTCCTTGTATTTTTCAATAATTTTGCATCAAACCCTGAAATTTCAGATATAACACATGTAAAACCCTAATTTATGCACAAACCCTAATTGATATATTTTAATTATTTTGTCTTACCAACTTGACTTATTTAACGACTCTAATTCATATACTAATTAGGTTTAATCAATAGCTAATGTTTTTGATTCAATGCATAAACCGAAACTCCTTCTTCATTAAATCATTGATTTGTCGGTCAAATAGCAATAGTAAACCTTTTGAATGGTTCACCTTTGGGTTTACTAGAGTTATTTGGTTGTTGTATGGTATATAAACCTTTCGGCTAACCTAATCAGTTGCTATGATATAGTTTAGTTACACATCAAACCTACTAACTAACTATCTAGTAATGTCAAGTTAATTCCTGGAAGGTGGCATTTTCATAATCAAGTAATATAATGCATGTTGGATCCCCCGAACTAAAGAGTAGTTTTTTTAGTTATTGTTATCAAGAGTTTAAGTTAAGAATTTATTTAATAATTCTAAGTTCTCACCACAAGTTATTATTAAGCACACTACACACAATATAATCTTACGTTTTCCATTTTGAATTCCAACAGTTAGCTCCTTGTGGATTCAACCTCGGACTTAACCAGGTAATACTTCAATTTGACCTCTTATACTTTGGTGTATGGTTTAAATCAGGTCAAAAACCTATAGGGATAGATCTATAATCGCTAGCCTTTGCTAGAACAATCCCTTTATAACTTAGGGAAGGAAATGAGAAAAAGTCACGGAAGGCAGAATAAGGCTCGCTCGAGCGGTCTCATGTTTGAATAGCCCTAAATATTGCATATTTATTCAATTTTTTGTGGGCTAATTGTCATGGATTTAGACTTAAATGCATATGTTTAATGTAATATTTGGTTTTTATTATGATTTATTTGGTGATTTTCTATTTTGTAGGTAAAATGGTGAGATTAGGAGGCAAATAGGCAAACATGAGAGTGGATTGCACAAAGGAAAAGAGAAGATTGAAAATTGAAGTTCAGAAGACCACGTCCAAACAAAATTTATCCATGTTCGGACATGAGGTGTTGTATCAGAGGCAAAACAGGCTAAGCTCCCAGAAGGCCACGTCCGGATGTTATTAATCCATGTCCAGATGTGTGTTTAATTGTCTATCAGGTTCAAACATCATTTGATTCACATTTGAACGCATGCCTTTACTCCCAACAAATCAGAGAGCCCGATGATGCAAGAAGAGGACATCTTCCCCCATTTTGGCAAAAATACTCTATACTTTTAGGTGAGCTTAGAGTGCTTTACAGGATCTAGAAATTTTCTATTTTATTTTTCTTCTTTAACTCTATGATTAGCACTTCTTTTATGGCTAGCTACGCATTTATACTAAGGCTATGGGAGATTTCTTTGCAATTGGGTATGCAAGTTAATTCTATGTTCTTGAATTGATGACTTCTTTATTAATTCAATTCATCCTATTTTAACAAGATTTCTATCTATATAATCTCTTGAATTATTATACTAATTGTGATGAATGCTTAAGATTCCCTAGGAGTTGAATAACTATATGTGAATGCTTGGGTTGAATTGTTAGAGTTTTCATCTAATTAATTGATTTGTTGGTTTTTATAAATTTGGATGTTTGATTGGTTAATTGTTAGATTTATCATTGGCTCAGGGCATATTAAATGCTTATAATTAACAATTGAATATTTGGATTCATTTAGATTAACCCATTAAATCATTTAGAATTTCCTAATTAATTATTGTCAAATCCTTCGATTGGGTTCACTTCCTAGTTGATTCTCAATTGAGATTGGAAACTTGGATTAAATTACTACCCAAGTGATATTGAAATAGTACCCAATGCCTTAGTATTTCTCCACATTACTTTTCTTAAACACTTTCAGTTTATTTGTATTAAATTCCAATTGACAAATCATTCTCTCAATCGCACAACATATTTTCTTTTGTTAATCCTTTTTCACTCCAAAATCCTCATCTCCCTATGGATTGACCTTGGACTCTACCAAAAAATTACTACTTTCTTGACACCTACACTTGGGTTTACAGCTTCCTAAGCGAACCAATGGTTGCTCGAGCAATGCTTATAGTCGCTCGAGCAGTGCCTGCCTTAGTCGTGTTTGAAACATTATTTTAAATCCAGTGACAACTACCCTCCCACAGATCGAGCGGTCATTTACAAATTTGAGTTTTCTTATTTACTAATAATACCCTTATTCCAGACCTATAAATAAGGAAAGCCTTTCCCACATCTAGGTTAAGCCTCTTGTGAGATTTTGAAGAGAGAAAACTATCTTTCAACTTTAAGAGCTTCCACCACAACCTAAATCCCTAAGATCCAAAGGCTCCACTAGTGATTCTACCCAACCTCACAAATTTGTGCTGAAGAACTTTTTGGTTGACCAACCCATTGGTGTGTGCATACCGAAGATTGTTGGCATGCTCATAATCACTCAAAGCCTAGACGAATCGTGTGGATGGAAGATTTAAGTGAAGCTACACCAGATGTCGAAGAAGGACTTTTGATAGAGAGAAAAAGCAAGGAAAGAAGCATCTAACCATGGTAGTGATTGAGAAATAAGTCTCGAGTAATTTTATGCTGACTTGGAGAGTAATGGATTAGGCTTTGGTGAACCCAGTGTGATTCCTCGAGATTTTTCTTAAGGATGGTTTTTCACGTCAACAAATTGCTCGTGTTCTTTATTTTTTATCATTTACACATGCATTGTTAGCACACATGCACACTAAGTGTTTGTTGGAATGATTGTTTGAATATTCTTCCATACATAGTTGGATAATTGGGTTTACGATTTGGGATTGTCGTGACATTAATTTTGAGCGAATTAATTCAAGATTAATTAAAATCAATCATTACTATTAAAGGTGGTTTGTGGTGACTAAAGGGCTTCTCACATTCTTTGCTTGATGTTTGTGAGAAGAGATAATTGTGGTAGATATAGGTTTTAACTTCTAATCAATTTGGGCTAAAATTTAAAAACATATTCCCCTCCCCCACCCTAGGTAAAGTGTCTTGGTTTCCACGTGTATAATCATGAGGAAAGATCCATATTGGGTTCCCCCTTTGGGAATAACAATTGGTATCAAAGTGTGGTTGCCCTAAGAGCATAAGACACTGAGTAGGCATATCTTATTTTTGATTACTTGCCTAGTTTACCTCCTATAGATCTATCAAAACTACAAGTTATATTTGAATTGAGTCTCAAAAGGAAGAGGATCAATTGAATGATTGCCCCTCTTTGATGGTTCTAAATTTGTTTATTGGAAAGCTCACATGAGAACATTTCTAAAATCAATTGATGAGGGAGTACGGTTAACTGTGTAAGAGGGTTGGAGCCCTCCCACCACCACCACGCAAGTGGAAGGTGATGAAGTGGTGGTTGAAGTAAAATCCCCAACGAATTGGACAAAAATCCTGTAAAACCCGGGTAAATTTAAACTTATTACGAAAAAGGGTAAAATGATAATTTATCACCATATGGCGGGTTGAAAACCCATATTTTTTTAGATCTCGGATGACAAAACGGACCTCACCGTTGAATTCGTCTTGCAAAACCTAGTTACCTTGTCAATTTTTGTCGAATTCTGAGATAGTCAAATTTTTTACATTTTAACGAGACAACTGGGTGTCGAGTGCTTGACAAATTTTCTTCTTGTTTCCTAACCTATAAACATCACCTTTTAGCATGTATAGTATATGAATAAAGGGGAGTATCACTCTCCTAGGGATGATGTCAAAAGAAAGGGCAACGGAATGGTGGATGAATGAGATTTCAAATGTGAGTATATATGAACAAAAGTGCTCCCCAAGCACAAGGAGACTTTCGCGGATCGTGTTTTACTTGGTGGTATTCCAAGGTCATTTCCTCGAGGAAGGAAGTACACTGAGGGGAGGTGATTTTGGGAGAAAGAAAGTGTAAAATCTCTTGATTGTTGGAAGTTGTTATGATGCTAGTAAAATGAGAAATAAATGTTGACAAATCCAAGAGGTCACTCCAATAGGAATATCGTCTCAACTCGAAACCCTCCTCCAATAGAGCATGAATGAACGATTGATTCATGGGAAGCTAGGGGTAAGATTGGTGAGTATCTAAGCACAAACCGTGACTAGGCCTACAGAATATCAAAGACTCACCAAGTTATCCACCCTCAACTCAGTCAAACCGAACCATTGAACTCTAAAAGAGGGGAGGAGAATGAATTGAAATGGTATACCCAAGTGGAGGTTCCTCTTGGTTTTGCCAACTAAGAGATTTAGCTATTCATGCTTAAATTAAAGACAACAATATGATGAGAAGACATTATGAAAAAATAAAGACTAAAGCTAAGCATAAACAAATTGCATAAATTTAACTTCCGAATAACCACCTCTTACTAAAGATTGGATGAGAAACTACTCACTCTTCATGGCTTTGTTAAAACTAGAAAAGTGAGTGATGTTCATCCCTCCAAGTAGAGGAGTTACAAGGTAACACATTTTACACAAGGAGCCGATCTTTGACAAAAAATGAGTGAATCACGTTCCACCCTTCACGGCTTTGGTAAAGCTCTAGAAAAGTGGAAGAGTTTCACTCCTCTAAGGGAAGAAGGAAGCTCAAGCAATGGAAGTAAAAGAAAGCAATAACACAATAAAAGAAAGCAATACTTAAAGTAAAAGAAAGCAATAAATTAAAAGGAAGCAAGAATACAATAAAAGAAAGCAATACTTAAAGAAAGCTATAAGCAATAATACTTTTGGAGGGTTTTTCACTACCAAAAGATGAATGATTTACAAGTCCTAAGGGGTGGTATTTATAGGCAACAAGGGAGGGTGAAAGTCTTGTTAGGTGGCCATGCATCTTGTTAGGTGGACTTGAAGAGTCTTGTTAGGTGGTTTTGAATCTTGTTAGGTGGACTTGAAAATCTTGTTAGGTGGCTTTGAATCTTGTTAGGTGGACTTGAAAATCTTGTTAGGTGGCCTTGAATTCTTTGATCCCCCTTTGTTTTGAGCTTTGATAATTGGCACCCTAGTAGTTTGTAGATTTAATGCAATTAGCTCCCCAGTTGTTTGTAGCTTTGACGCACAAAATTCTGAAAAGAACAACAATTAATGCATTATTCTTTATTCACACACTAATTCTAATTTGATTTATTTTGACTAGTTTAACTTTATTCAACTAACACAATTTACCTATTAAATTATGCCTTAATTAGGGTTAATCACACCCCCAACCTAAATATTACTAGTCCCTAGTAATAAACAACATAACAAAATAAAATCACTTTCGTAGATAACACAATTGCATTTAGCATATGCAATAAGCCGTTAAACCCCTAGGTGATCCCTAGTGGACGAGTTTTGTCTCGTGAAGGTTTCCAGTGAAGTAACCTACAAGCTCCAATTAAAAGATGTGTATATGTAAGATTTCTTGTCAAAATGAGTTAGCAACAGAATCATTGAGGCACACATCTCTTAATTTTGAATTGTTTCCCGAAAACTTCTCTGTCATTGGTACGTACTCTATACAAAAATAAACACTTGTTACATTGGTATTTGGAATTTCTTGTGTAGTAGGAATGATCATTCTAGTAGCAAGAATTGTTATATAACAAACATTCTACTTTACCACCTTCCATGGATAGCTTTGATTTCTCAAATCTCTCTTAGAATGCTCTCAGTAAAAAATTCACTCCGATTATAGTGACTTGTCTATCAAAGGGCATGTGATCAGAGGATGGTCAATCGAAGAATCACATGCACAGTTAGAAAGGGAGTGAAAGTCTTAAGAAAGTAGGCTAATCATGTTCTTGGCATAATCTCATGGAAGAATATCAATGCAATTAAAGAAATACTATTTAACATACCCCAGTTTTCAGTCGACAGCACACATGCATTAGACTTGAGATCAATTAGGACTTTCTATAGGTTGTAATGTGGCCAGAGGTTAGTGGCTAATGAAATGACGTCAATGGTATTCAGAAGCTACCCCTTTTTTAATGTAGCACACCTCTTTCTTGCTTTTCAGTCTTTTGCCTAGAAATGGTATTTCTTTCTTTCATTTTTTTTTTGATTCTTCGTTGAACAATAGTCACCATCTTCTTTTCTGTTTTTTCTTGTCTTTCTATGTCATACTGATTTATAAGAGGGTGCAAGAAAAAATTGGATCACAAGGTATGCTAAGTGTTTTTTTTTTTTTTGTGTGGCTCGGTTATCATATGGATTTTTCAAGAAAAAAAAAATCATCATTCATTGAAGGCTCAAACATGGCTAACTAGGGATATAATTTTGTAGAAGCAATGACTAAGGTTCAAAATCAACTCAAAGATGACCTAAAATCCTTTCTCAAGTATGTGCCTGTGTCGCATGCAAAGGTTCCCTATAAGATATGTCAATAGATTACTTTAGTTGCATTTAATCAAAGTAAGTTTAATGAGATTATTCAACAATTGAAAGTGAAAGAGCTTACTTGAGTAAATGTTGATTGTCTCTCAGAAAGCATCGTAAGGCTCAAAACTTACCATGATATTCTTCGTTATCTCCACTGGTTATGTCAGGTTTTCAAAGAATGTCAGTTATATTATAATTCTATTTTCGAGTCTGGTTATTCTGTACCTTAAGATTAACAAATACCAATGTACATTTGACATTTAAGCATAGAGAAAATACCATTTTTCAAGGAAATGAGGTTTTTTTTTTTCACTCAAATAAAAATCAAAAACTATTTACATACACATTTATCTATGAAAATTTACAAAAAGACTAAATGCACATATTGAACTTGGAAAACTATGGTGTCTCAGGATAGGTCCCTACCCACGCTACAAGTTGGCATTTTAGGACAATCCTTACTCGACCCACATCTTTATTTCAACAAAAAGACTTTGTACATAAACAAATATTTACAAAAAAAAAAAAAATTCGGACCATTAACCTTCATCCCCAAAACACATTTTTCCACAGCTTTGTCATTATTAGTTAAAATTTAATCCGAGTCGTCGCTTGTGTCTATGTCATTATTAGTGACCCTTCCCACTTCTTGTCGCACATAACGTGTAAGTCCCGGACTGGTATAAGATGACGTCTCAGGAAAATCCTTACTCTGCCCATACACTATCCAGTTTAATCGATCGGTTGCACGACCCAAAATTGCTTCAGAACATTGATTGTATTTTTTCATGTGAAAACACCTGCCACATTGTTTACAAGCACCCAGCCGTTTGGGAAGACGACGTTTAGCAAAAGTATTTCTGCCAAACAATGGTTTTGCTTGTGCTTCTCAGATTTCAATTTTTTTGACTACTCTTGCTTTTCTCATGATCACAGCATGCACATCAGATGAAAATGTGCACAAGACTCCCAAACTAAATCGAAAAATTTTAACATCCATGTTTTCTATGCTTTAAGACTCACTATCTGGTTCTTTAATGTCTGCCAGTCACAAAGACGATTGACGCTGCATTTGATGTGTTAATGAAATATAAGCAAAAATGCTGTAAAAATATGCAATCTAGACCAATCTTTTTTTTTTTTTTACAAAAATACGAAACTATAACAAACTAGAATCGTAGATCACACCCCCTAACCTAAACCGAACATTGTCCCCAATGTTTCGAATTTACCAGTGTGTAGAGTTTGGAGGTCAAGTTGTAGGGTAGAGATCTGTTAAACTATCGAAACCTACAAAGAAAATACACAAATTAATCTTCTTTACACAGATCTGGGTTTTTGCTAGGACAAAAACCCTTGATTTTAAATGCAGACGGAAGAAGAAGAGTCATGTACAAATAGAGTAAACAAATGCCAAGCATGAGACAAACGATTGGGTCTTTGGGGAATATGGTCATGGGATTTTTGGGGGTTGGGTCGTGTTATAGAGAATAGCACAATAGAAATAAGAAGAAGAAGAAGACGAAGAAAGAGGAAAAAGCGGTGGGTGTAAAGACCCGTTTAGCTGCCGAAACCAACAAATAAAACACAACAATTAACCCACTCGAGGGAGATTTGGGTTAGGCTGGAAACCCCTCACCCTAAGTGTGAGCAGAAAAAAGAGCACCCATGAACAAATACAAACATATAAGGCAAATTATTAAACAAAGGACTGGGTCGTCGGCGTATATGGTCATGGATTTGCAGGGGTGGTTTGTTTTTACAGAGAACAAAGAGAACGACGAAGAAGAAGAAGAAGAAGAAGAAGAAGAAAAGAGAAGGGGAGAAGAAGGGGAGACCAATCACCGGTGGATGGGAGAAAAAAATTTTGAAAACCTTATAAAGGCATCCCATTTTTTTATTTATTTATTTTTTTTAGTGTCGGCAGACGCGAATATTCGCATAGAATATTCCCACGAAAATTGGTGTAATATGCAAATAGTGCAACCTCACCCCCCCCCCCAACTTAATTCATGCAGTGTTCTAAAACAAATATGATATTCAATGATGGACAGTAAAAAGATAAGAAGGGTTAGAGAACACCTCGCACTTGAGCTTTGACAAAAACACCAATATCTGCGACTAAGAAAAACAAAACTATACGACAGAAGAACATAATTAACATGCAATAAAAAAATAAAGTAAGTAAATAAAAACCTGTACATTAAAAAGCAGAAAAAAAATTAATTATTCCTTCACAACTTCCGGGTATACCGGATCCATCAAATTCTCCTCCACCACTTGTTCTTCAAAACCCCCAAAAAATGGCTTAAGTCTTTGGCCATTGACCTTGAATGTTTGCCCATTTTCGGGGTTTTGAACATCCACAGCTCCGTTGGGGTAGGCCACCTTGACAAGATAGGGGCCATCCCAACGGGATCGGAGTTTGCCTTGGAAAATGGAGAGGCGAGAATTGTATAAGAGTACTTTTTGCCCGGGCTCAAATGATTTCCTCACAATGGAGTTATCATAAAAGATTTTGGCCTTTTCTTTTGAGATTTTGGAGCTCTCATACGCATCTCGTTGAATCTCTTCCAACTTATTCAGCTCTAACTTCTTATGATCACCGACAATTCTCAAATTAAAATTTAAAGTCTTGATGGTCCAATAGGCCTTGTGTTCTATTTCGACTGGCAGGTGGCAAGCCTTTCCATAGATTTAAAGGCAGTGCGGTATGCCCAAAGGGCATCGGTCAATCTATCGGACCAATCCTTCCTGTTTGGGTTAACCATTTTTTCTAGAATGTTCCTGATCTCCCTATTGGCTAGCTTGGCTTGGCCATTTGTTTGTGGGTGATAGGCAGTGGATACTTTGTGAGTGACGCCATATTTGAATATTAGAGATGCAAATGGCCTATTACAGAAATGTGATCCACCATCACTTATTATTGAACGAGGCATCGCAAACCTCAAAAAGATGTTCTCCTTGAGAAACTTGACTACGACCCGGTGGTCATTAGTCTTAGTCGGGATAGCCTCCACCCATTTGGACACATAGTCCACTGACAGGAGGATGTACAAATAACCAAATGACATAGGGAAAGGACCCATGAAGTCGATGCCCCAACAGTCGAATATTTCTATAACAAGTATTGGTGAAAGGGGCATCATATTTCTTTGGGTCACACTACCTAACCGTTGGCATTTGTCGCATCCCTTACAAAATAAAACACAATCTTTGTTAAGAGAGGGGCCAGTAAAAACCTGATTGAAAAATTTTGGCCGAAGTCTTTTTCACTGAGAAATGTCCACCGCAAGCTTGTGAATGGCAAAATGCAAGGACGTCCCACTGTTCATTTTCAGGTACGCATCTCCTCATGATTTGGTCAGGGCAATACTTGAACAAATACGGGTTGTCGAAGTAGAAGTACTTCACATCTGTCATAAATAGTCTTCGATCTTCTGGGCTCCATTGCGGTGGTGTCTGTCCTGTTGCAAGAAAGTTACATATATCAGCATACCAAGGACATACAGAGTGAATTGACAGCAAATGCTCATCAGAAAAAAAGTCAAGGATAGGAATGTGCTCATCGACCTCTTGCACCACAAGCCGGGATAAATGATCCGCCACCACGTTCTCAACTCCTTTCTTGTCCTTGATCGTCAAGTCGAATTCTTGTAGGAGGAGTATCCATCTAATAAGTCTCGATTTTGCATCTTGCTTAGACAACAAATACTTTAAAGTAGAGTGATCAGTAAAGACAACAATAGGCGAACCAATGATGTAAGCACAGAATTTATCTAAGGCAAACACTACTGCTAGCAATTCTTTTTCGGTGGTAGTGTCATTCATCTGAGCCTCATTAAGTGTTTTGCTAGCATAGTGTATCACAGATGGTCTATTTTCCTCCCTTTGACCGAGCACTGCGCCGATCGCGCAATCACTTGCGTCGCACATGAGCTCAAAAGGTAGATCCCAATTGGGTGGTCGCATGATCGGAGGTGTGACTAGCATGCTTTTAAGTTTTTTAAAGGATGCCGCACAATCATCCGACCACTCAAATGAGACCTCCTTAGACAGCAGGTTGGTCAAGGGTCGGGCCAATGCACTGAAATTCTTTATGAATCGACGATAAAAACCTGCATGGCCCAAAAATGACCGGATGCCTTTGATGGCTCTTGGCGTAGGGAGTTGGAGATGGCCTCCACCTTGAATTTTTCGACTTCAATACCCCTTGCTGAAACTATATGGCCAAGCACAATTCCTTCTGTCACCATAAAGTGACACTTTTCCCAATTCAAGACTAGATTCTTCTCCTCACATCTTGTTAGAACTTTCTCCAAGTTTGCCAAACATCCCTCGAATGAATCCATATAAAGACCTCCACTATCTTTTCCACAATGTCACTGAAAATTCCCATCATACAGCGTTGGAAAGTCCCCAGAGCATTGCACAGTCCAAATGGCATGCGGCGGTAGGCAAAGGTACCATAGGGGCATGTGAAAGTGGTCTTCTCTTGATCCTCCAAAGCAATCTCAATCTGATTGTAGCCGGAGTATCCATCTAAAAAATAGTAGAATAGATGCCCCGCTACTCGTTCTAGAACTTGATCGAGGAATGGCAATGGAAAGTGGTCTTTCCTTGTGCAAGCGTTCAACTTTCGGTAATCAATGCACACCCTCCATCCGGTGATTACTCTTGTAGGAATAAGCTCATTCTCATCATTCTCAACACCGTAACTCCGGATTTCTTAGGTACTACTTGCGTGGGGCTAACCCACTTACTATCGGCAATTGGAAAAATGATCCCCACATCAAGTAGTTTCAGAACCTCATCCCTTACCACCTCCTTCATGATGGGATTCAACCGCCTTTGTGGTTGTCGGGAAGGTTTGGAATCCTCCTCAAGATATATGCGGTGGGTGCAAATGAGAGGGCTTATCCCCTTGATATCCGCAATGGTCCACCCAATTGCTCCTTTATGTTTTCTCAACACCTCCAAGAGTTCTTTTTCTTGTTCCATGTTTAATGTAGAGCTAATGACCACCGGAAATGTTTCACCTTCCCCAAGATAGGCGTACTTCAAATGGGTGGGCAAGGGCTTCAACTCCAAGTTGGGCTTTTGTTCATCCGACGAAAAATTTTCTTTTCTCGATGGGGTAACTCTTCGAATGTAGGGATCCACCTTTCCATCCCTTTCAAATCTTCTACCTCCTCTTGCTCATCATAATTCTCAAGATCCACAATTCCTTCTTCCTTAAATTTCAATATCCCCTCCAGCTCCAAGTGCTCCTCAACCAAAGTGTCGATTCTATTGACCTCACTTACTTCCTCATCATCACCCGGTTGCTTTGCCAAGTTGAATACATTGTGCTCCATTGTCATATTCCCAAATGCCAACTTCATTAGACCGTTCCTGCAATTTATCACGGCATTAGATGTAGCAAGGAAGGGTCTTCCAAGTATTACGGGAATTTGGGAGCTAAGGTTTGCAACAGGATGTGTATCAAGCACAATGAAATCGACAGGGAAGTAAAATTTATCAATTTGAACTAAGACATCCTCAACTACTCCCCTTGGTGTACGGATACTACGATCCGCCAATTGAAGTGTGATTGAGGTGGGCTTCAACTCCTCAAGCTGCAGCTGTTGGTACACCGAGTAGGGAAGAAGATTCACACTTGCCCCCAAATCGAGGAGTGCTTGCTCCACTCGATAATTTCCAATGGTGATGGCTATGGTTGGACAACCAGGGTCTTTGAATTTGGGAGGAGTGTTAGTCCTCAAAATTGAGCTCACTTGCTCGGTGAGGAATGCTTTCTTGTGGACATTCATTTTCTCTTCACCGTGCATAAGTCCTTCAAAATCTTAGCACATGATGGAATTTGCTTGATGGCGTCGAGGAGTGGAATGTTAATCTTCACCTGCTTAAACATTTCCAAAATATCAGCATAATTAGCCACCTTGACAGGTGGCTTCAAACGACTTGGGAAAGGGGCAGGCATGGGAGGAATAAACACACAATCATCAATTAATTTTCCTTTCTCAACAACCTCTCTTTCTTTCTTTTCACGCACCTCACTCTTGTCGGCGTCACCCAAGAGATCTTTTTCTTTTGGCAATGTGGTCTTGGGTGAGACCGTTGGCAAAATGGTTTTGTCAATTTCTTTGCCACTGCGGAGGGTGGTGACAGCTTTGAGTTGCTCGCAACTCTCTTTCGAAGGTTCCGATGACTCAACAAGGTGTTGACCCCTAGGGTTCTCTTGTGGTTGAGCGGGGAACTTCCCCTTTTCTTGTTGAGATGCCCCTATGGAGTTTGTCAACTTTGTGAGTTGGGCTCTTACATCATTGATGGCTGTGGCATTTTGGTTATTGATGGCGGTTTGGCTTTGAATGAAGGAATGGACCATATCCTCCAAATTCCTTTTGTGAGGAGGTTGGTATGTGGATGGATTGGACGGTCCTTGAGAAAAACTTTGTGGAGGTGGATTTGGTGAAAAATTCTGTGGTGGTGGGTTTGACAAATACCCTTGTGGATTGGTCCGGGGGTATTGAGAGCTAGATGCTTGCCCTTGGCCATGGTATTGGTTTTGCTTGGGAGGCATGGGAGATGCATATGCACTTGAACCATGAGGAATGGGGTTTTCATTTCTCCAACTAAAATTTGGGTGATTACTCCAACCCGGATTGTAAGTATTTGAATTGGAGAAAATGATTGCCTCGTTTGGTTGAATGCATGGACTTGTTCATGGTACGCTTCTTTAAGGGTCGGAATGTTTGGGCAATCCGATAGGGAATGCTCCATACATTCGCAAATTGAACAACCCTCCTCGGTTCGTGACACATTAGACACCTCGTGTCTCTTATTGACTTCAAGACTCTCAACTTTCCTTGACAATTTAGCAATTTTTGAAAACAAGTCTTCCCGGTCTCTTAAATCATAAATCCCTCCCCCTTGAGTTTGGCCAGTCTTTTGAGGAGAAGACCTTGGTACATCGGTGGGATCTGTAATGTCCCATGATTGTGCATTTTGTGCCAATGTATCAAAGTAATCTAAGGCCTCATCAGGGTCTTTGTTCAAAAACTCCCCATTACACATCATGTCAATGAACTGTCGATGCCCGGTGTGATTCCTTCATAAAAGAAACTCACCAATTGCCATGGTTCAAAGCCATGATGTGGAAGGGATTGTAGCAATTCCTTGTACCTCTCCCAACATTGATAGAATTGCTCATTGGGCTTTTCTGAAAAGTTTTGAATTTGCTTTTTTAGGGCAGTGGTTTTATGCACCGGAAAGAATTTGTTCAAAAACTCAGAATCATTTGGCTCCACGATGTGATGGTTCGAGGCCTTAAGAAAATAAGCCACGTTTTTGCCTTGTCTTTCAGGGAAAAGAAACAATTTCATTCTAGCTATCTCTTCCATCCCATGATTGGGGAGGAAGGTTGCAACCATTTCCTCAAAATCCCTTATGTGTGAATAGGGGCTCTGAGTTTCAAATCCGTTGAACGTGGGAATTAGTTGCAACATCCCTGGCTTAACTATGAAAAGATGAGCTTGGACCGGAAGGAGGATGCATGATGGTGTGGTGCTTCGTGTTGGTTGTAGGAAATCCCTCATTGACCTCACCGGGGGATCCATTTGAAAATTATTCCCCTCATTCACGGGAGGGGGAAAATTCATTCTCGGATTGGGTATTTGGGGTTCTTGTGGTCCCCCACCCCTTTGGACATTTGGATTTGCTCCCCTTTGGACATTTGGATTTGCACCTATATTGTCAAAATTGTCACCCGCATCCTCGGTTGTTCTTGGTCAATATTCATGGTAGGGGCCAAATTTTGTCTAACAAGTCGATTTCGGTCGTTCCGCCTCCACATAAAACAAAATATATACAAACAAAGTTATACACAAACAAGATTATGTACACGAAACAACGTACCTCAGCCCATGATGAAGATCATGGGACTTACCTCCGTCGTCCGAAAATCACCTTCTTGGTTTGACACTTGCCTTCCCCGGCAACGGCGCCAAAAATGCTTGACAAATTTTCTTGTTGTTTCCTAACCTATAAACATCACCTTTTAGCATGTATAGTATATGAATAAAGGGAGTGTCACTCTCCTAGGGATGATGTCAAAAGAAAGGGCAACGAATGGTGGATGAATGAGATTTCAAATGTGAGTATGTGTGAACAAAAGTGCTCCCCAAGCGCAAGGAGACTTTCGCGGATCGTGTTTTACTTGGTGGTATTCCAAGGTCGTTTCCACGGGGAAGGAAGTAAACCGAGGGAGGTGATTTTGGGAGAAGAAAGTGTAAAATCTTTGATTGTTGGAAGTTGTTTGGTGAAGTTGTTTTGATGCTAGTAAAATGAAAAACAAATGTTGGCAAATCCAAGAGGTCACTCCAATAGGAATACCGTCTCAACTCGAAACCCTCCTCCAATAGAGCATGAATGAACGATTGATTCGTGGGAAGCTAGGGGTAAGATTGGTGAGTATCTAAGCATAAACCGTGACTAGGCCTACGGAATATCAAAGACTCACCAAGTTATCCACCCTCAACCCAGTCAAACCGAACCATTGAACTCTGAAAGAGGGGAGGAGAATGAGTTGAAATGGTATACCCAAGTGGAGGTTCCTCTTGTTTTTGCCAACTAAGAGATTTAGCTATTCATGCTTAAAATAAAGACAACAATATGATGAGAAGACATTATGAAAAATAAAGACTAAAGCTAAGCATAAACGAATTGCATAAATTTAACTTCCGGATAACCCCTCTTACTAAAGATTGGATGAGAAACTACTCACTCTTCATGGCTTTGTTAAAACTAGAAAAGTGAGTGATGCTCATCCCTCCAAGTAGAGGAGTTACAAGGTAACACATTTTACACAAGGAGCCGATCTTCGACAAAGAATGAGTGAATCACGTTCCACCCTTCACGGCTTTGGTAAAGCTCTAGAAAAGTGGAAGAGTTTCACTCCTCTAAGGGAAGAAGGAAGCTCAAGCAATGGAAGTAAAAGAAAGCAATAACACAATAAAAGAAAGCAATACTTAAAGTAAAAGAAAGCAATAAATTAAAAGGAAGCAAGAATACAATAAAAGAAAGCAATACTTAAAGAAAGCTATAAGCAATAAGGAAAGCAATAATACTTTTGGAGGGTTTTCCACTACCAAAAGATGAATGATTTACAAGTCCTAAGGGGTGGTATTTATAGGCAACAAGGGAGGGTGAAAGTCTTGTTAGGTGGTTTGAATCTTGTTAGGTGGACTTGAAAAGTCTTGTTAGGTGCAATTGTTCCAAGTAGTTTTGTATCTTTTGACGCACAAAATCCTGAAAAGAACAACAATTAATGCATTATCCTTTATTCACACACTAATTCTAATTTGATTTATTTTGACTAGTTTAACTTTATTCAACTAACACAATTTACCTATTAAATTATGCCTTAATTAGGGTTAATCATCGGGTGACCTAAAACGTCCCCCAAAAATAAATTTTTATAAAATTTCTGATAATTATAATTTAATTCATATAAAAATAATTTGAACTTACACCGGGAAGCGAAATTAAGATTCGTTTTTGAGACAAAATGGACCCAGACTAGGGAACATGCGGCGCGACGTGACCGCACAATTAAAAGGCATAAAATAGGAGAAATTGGCATAATAGGATTTCTCCCATTTCTATCGATTGGCTCACACTTTATAATTTGAGACTACTTTAGAAAGGAAGGGAGAAGAAGGGGAGAAAAGAAAAAGAGAGGATCAAGCCTTCTCTCTGCGTTCTACGAAGCTCCATTGATGTTGAATCGATCATACAAGAGTTAAAGTCGATCACGGCCAAAAAACGAGGACTATGCACCACAGTTCCAAGAATAAGGGATTTCATCGAAGATCCAAAGAAGAGATTTTGGAAAATCACAGAGTTTTGGGGTTTGTTTTGGTGTTCTTGAGATTCTACCTTTATTATACGCATTAAGAGGTAGGGTTCCCTCCTACTTTGGTTATTTCTAACCTATGTGTCCATAGGAAATGGTTAGATGAACGGAATTTTGTATATTGTTATGGAATGAGGAAATGGGTATAGAGATGGCTTAAACTAATTTCTAGCTTGAACTTGAGATGTGGAAGTTATTTGTAATTCCTAGGAAATTGGTTTTACATGCGTATGCTATGTGTTTATATTGTGCCTTTGTGAATTAGTGTGTTATTGATATCTATTATTTATAACATGTTTTTGAATTGTTCTTGAAAATAAATGTTGATATATGTTATCTATATATATTAGCATTGTGATGAAGTTGGTGATTATATGCATATGATATAATTGGCCTTGGAAAATGTAGATATGTGGTTGAATTAGCTCATATGACATTCACTACATATGAGGCATGACATTGCATTTGCATGGAGGCATCGCATTCATGGGCATGAGACATGAGTGTGGGTTAGTGTGTGTGGTTTAATCAAACACCATATTTGGTGGGTTATGGGTGGGCTCGGGAAAAAGTTGGAACAAAGTTCCGATTAAGTCGCACATAGCATGAAAAACTTGTGTCGTGTATAGCAAGTAGCGCTAGACTCTCCCTTTGGTGCAAGACCTGGCTACCTGGTTCATACACTCCCCTAAGGTTCTAGAAAAGTGTATTGGTTTTGCGGAACCTACAATGTGATACCAAAACTCAACTATTCAACAAAGACACATGATTTTGTTTTATAAAGTACCTGGTTCATACACTCCCCTGAGGTGAAATTCCAAAAAAGTATACTTGTTTTATAATTAGTTATTAGATGTGTAACATCCAACAATGATTTGGTTTTGTAAACACATGACTTTTTTATATAAAATGATCATTGGATGTAATTCATCAATGACATTTTGCTACACATTGGCATTGCATTGTGTTGTGGGAATCGATAAGGGCTCAGGTTCAAGTGCATGAGTGAGTCTCATGTCATTTCATGACATGACATGACATGGTAGGATTCCAACATTTAATGGCATATTCTTGTTTGGAATGAAAAATAATTGTTGATTGTTGCATGTGCACATTTCATATGCACTTAGGTTGGGGAGTAGCCTCTATAGGAGATACTCTATTGAACGTAGCTTATCCTATATGTAAAAACATTTCATATGGGGAAATACACACCGGTGGATGGCTCTCATTCAAGGCCCTAGTGATGAAGAAAGGCCGACTTGTGGCCTTGAACTCATTTTTTTGTAAAACTATTCTGAAAACTATATTTTTGGTATGTAATCACATGAAATTGCTGTAATAGAACTTGTATATATTAGGTTTCATGTGAAAAACCTTATTAAGCATGTTTTGGATGGTGGTGGAAGGGATTGAAATGGATTGGAAATTGATAAACAGGTGAAACAGGCAAAACTGAGCGAAGCCTATCGGTACAACTTTATCCAGTAGGCAAACCCTACCGGTAGGAATTTTCCAGTAAGCTCACCCTACCGGTAGGCCTTCCAAAAATCTGAAATTTTAAAACTATTTTACCTTGCTCCTAGGCCATGTGTCCTTCCTTCCAAATGATGTAAATGAACTATAATGGAGTATGAAATGTGGTACACTAGACCACGATTTGATTAAATGATAAAATATACACGGGTTATACGTGTGGGTTAAAATCCCAGTTAAGGGAATGTTATAGACGTGACGTCGAATTGTGCGACAATCATGAGTATTTCCGTGGGTTGATGGGTAGTCAACGGTTAATAAGGACCCTTGGGTTTTAGGGGTGTCACAGCTTGCTATCAAAGCCTAGGTATACAATTTACCTGGGCTTGATGGGCATGGGTCTAGACTATTGCATTTATTGTGCAATACCTGTTGTGTGCTTAAATTGCTATATGCTATGTGATATGTGCTACATGTTATGTAAAGTATATACATGGTAAAATGTATATGGAAAAGAGACACAACGGTTAGAAAACAAAACTTTGGGGGTCGAAAACAAAGGAACGAGATAGTTCAAGGTGTAGATGTGTACTAGTGGGGGGCACAAGCTCTACTAGGGAGACAAGGAGATGAATCTCGAGATTTCAAAATTGGTCCCTACTTTGGGATACTAAATTAGTACTCTATTGTTATTTGACATGTGCATAGATGGCATATATAGGAAGGGGACGTCAAGGCGGTGGGCGGAACAATAACCAACCACCACCGACCTTTGACCAGCAAGCCGTTATAAAGGCTATGGGTACGATGGCTACTAACCTAGCACAGAAAAGCGCCAATATGAGCCAGGGGCTCGAGCCATCCCAAGGAGTTTAAGTTGCATGAGCCGCCAACGTTCATTGAAAAAGTAGAGGACAACATATCAAGCAGGTCGAAGGACTTGCTATCTTTGCCACCAACCGGGCCATGTGAGGAAGAATTGTCCCCTGAGGTGAAGCTCATGGAGTTCCAAGACATCTTAATCCCAGTTGTCAGTGGGACTCACACCAGCACACGTTCCTCCCTGTCCCATTATGAACCAAGGAGATCTGTCCCCAACTACAGTGTGTTATCCAAGCCCCTAGTACTTCACGTGCAAAGACTCCACAAACAGGTCGGATGAGCCAGGATGTGGGCCAAGGTCAATTCTCCCAAGTGGGAAAAATTAGAGGCCTTCCTACCAAGCAGGTCAAAGGACATGTTTCATTTGCCACCAACTAGGGCATATGAAGCGGGATTTCCCTGAGCGACAGGGATCTCAAAGCTATAGATCATCCCAGTCCCAGCCTTCGATGGGGCATGCACAGACGCTTTTGTTCCTCCCTACCCTACCCCATCACGGGCCAGGAAGCCGTATCAGTTTCAAGATGACGCATAGGCCCCTCTACTACTTCAGTGTGGGGATCCCGCAGTCAAGACAGATGGGTCCAGGCCGAGGACAGGACTTGTAGGCCAGGACTTCGGGGGCCCATGGTGTGTCTACGCCATCACACCTCAGAATGAGCCGATGAATCAGTTGGTAACCCACGGTACGTTTCTTAC
This sequence comes from Ilex paraguariensis, assembly GCA_963454935.2. NCBI lineage: Eukaryota > Viridiplantae > Streptophyta > Magnoliopsida > Aquifoliales > Aquifoliaceae > Ilex > Ilex paraguariensis. Next base: position 887,317 of record CAUOFW020002025.1, read on the forward strand.
TTCCCTATTTATGACCACATGTGTCATTTGATTTGGGCATGTCATATACCATTATTTTCACATTTCATTAATGAATAGATTTAGAAATTGAAACCCTTAAAGGTGTCCTTATGGGAAAAGTCAACCTTAGGAGCTAAGGTTTGCATTGATTTGATATGTCGGGGTTGTGAAGTATAAATCTTGGGGATTCTACTCACCGTAGACCTTAGGGTCATAGACATATGGGAGTTTTGATGTTATCCTCGGATGGATTGGTTAGAGGCACATCGGGTCGTCATTGATTATGATTGGAAGAAAGTAACTGCTTATACATCAGACGATGTTTGTTTCAAGTTTTAGAGGAAAAAACACAATGCTTTATCCAAAGCCGTGTATGACTCTCGATGGCACGAGCAGTTGATGGGTTCGCTTGTGAGCCTTACTTTGGAGGACAAGGTGAGACAGGAGTTCGGTCTACCTCGGGTTGTTTATGAGAATGAGGACTTTTTTCTAGACGAATTACCGGGATTACCTCCATATAGGGATGTAGACTTCACCATTGAGTTGCACCCTGGTACATCGTCTATTTCTATAACTCCACATAGGATGGCGCCTGCTGATTTGCAATAACTCAAGGTTCATTACAAGAATTGTTGGACAAGGTTTTATTAGACGACGCGACACTTCACCTTGGGGCACTCCGGTGTTATTTTCCAAGAAGAAGATAAGACCCTTTAACTATGCATAGACTACCGACAGTTAAATAGGGTTACTATCAAGAATAGTTACCCTTTATCGAGGATTGATGATTTGTTTGATCAGCTGAGAAAGGTGCGGGTTTACTCAAGATAGATCTCCGCACCAATTACCATTAGTTGAGGGTTAGGAAGACAGATATTCCTAAGACGATGTTCAAAATGCGGTATGAGCATTTTTGAGTTCACTATGATGCCATTTGGGTGACAAATGCCCCGGCAGCATTCATGGATCTCATGCATAGGTGTTCCAACCCTACCTAGATCAGTTTGTTGTGGTCTTTGTTGACGACATCTTGATCTACTCCAAGTCTGAGGAGGAGTATGAGGGTCACTTGGAGATTGTTCTTCAAACCTTAAGAGACCATTAGTTGTGTGCTAAGTTTAGCAAATGTGAATTTTGGCTTACAAAGGTGAAATTTTTAGGACACAGTGGTGTCGGCTTCAGTGTATCTATGGACCTAAAGAAGGTTGAGGCAGACATGAATTGGAGAGGCCAAAGTTAGTCTTCGATATACGCAGTTTCTTGGGATTGGTAGGGTACTACCGGAGGTTCATTGAGGACTTCTCTCGATTAGCTGCACCTATGACCAAGTTGACCCGAAAGAGGTCAAGTTGAGTGGAATGATTCATGTGAGAAGGCATTCCAAGAGTTGAAAAGGAGACTTACTTCCGCCCCTATTTTGATAATTCTGGAAAGGGATAGAGGTACATAGTGTATTGTAATGCCTCAAAGGATGGACTCAGTTGTGTTTTGATGCAATCGGGAAAGATGGTGGCTTATGGTTCTGAACAGTTAAAGAATCACGAGCAGAACTATCCTACGTACGACATGGAGTTGGCGGTCATAGTCTTTGCTTGAAGGATTGGTGCCACTATCTATACGATGAGCAGTTTGATGTGTTTTCAGACCACGTGAATCTAAAGTACATCTTTACACAGCGATACCTCAACATGAGGCAACGCAGGTGAATGGAGTATTTGGAGGACTATGACTTCACTTTATATTACCATCCTGGTAAGGCAAATGTAGTGGTTGATACACTCAACTGAAAGCCATGGAAATTCTTGGCTAGTGTGGCTTCCTAGGAGTGGAAGATGCTCGAGACTAGGGACAGTTCGGACTATGCTACATGGGTTAGGCTTAGGACACTTTGGAGAATTTGGTGGCTTTGTCTTCCCTACTAGGCAGAGTGATTGAGTCCCAGGGACAAGACACAGAGATATTGTCCATCAGGGATCAGGTAGGGTCAGGTACAAGTGACGAGGGCTGGACCATTCACTCGGATGGTAGTCTTCAGTTTGAGGGAGGAGATCATTAGGGAGTTCCATTGCTTCTAATTTGTTGTGCAGCCAAGTGGCACGAAGAGACATGTTGGGGCTTTGTCAAATGATGTCTCACATGTCAGCAGGTCAAGGCTGAGCACCAGAGACCAGGAGGGTTACTCCAGCCCTTGGAGGTGGCTGAATGGAAGTAGAAGCATGTCACGATGGATTTTGTGAACCACTTGCCACAGATATCACGAGGACATGATGTGGTGTGGGTGATAGTGGATCGGCTTACGAAGTCGACACACTTTTTAGCAGTACGGATGACCTTCACACAGAGAAATTCTGTAGGTTGTACATACGGGAGATTGTCTGGTTGCATGGGGTGCCAGTATCTATTGTATTGGATTGGGATCCCCAGGTTTACGGCTCACTTTTGAGAGAGTTTCCAACGGGCTCTGGGGACAGTTGATGATGAGCACAGCGCAATTCATCCCCAGACGGACGGTCAGTTGGAGAGGACCATCCAGATATTATAGGACATGCTACGGTCAAGCATTCTAGATCTCAAGGGTAGTAGGAAAGAGCATTTACCCTTAGTGGAGTTCGCCTACACAACAGTTATCAAGCGAGCATTTAGATGGCACCCTATGAGGCACTTTATGGGAGGCCTTGTCGTTCTCCAGTTTGTTGGACAGAGGTAGGAGAGGGACCCTCTATGAGTCTAGATTTGGTCAGAGACACCTCAGAAAAGGTGGACCTGATACGGAGACATCTGCTTATGACTCATAGCCAACAGAAGAGTTATGCTGACAGACAAAGACAACCTCTAGAATTTGAGGTGGGAGATCACATCTTCTTGAAGGTGATGCCTAAAGGGGAATGGTCAGGTTCGAAAAGCAGAGAAAACTGTTGTGAAAATATATCGGGCTCTTTGAGGTGCTTAAGAGGGTTGGCACAGTTGCTTACCGTTGACGTTACTGCCAAGTTTGTCGGTGTTCATACGGTATTCCATGTCTCCATGCTTCAAAAATACACCCCAGATCCGACTCATTGTGTGGATTGGGGCGAACTTGTTGTTGATTCGGGTGGGACCTTCAAAGAGGGACTTGTGCGCATCATGAATAACCAGGATCAGGTTCTGCGAGGCAAGACCATGAGACTAGTGAAGGTGTTGTGGTGCACTCAGGGAGTGGAGGAGGCGACATGGGAGTGTGAGGATACCATACGTACCAACTATCTGTTCCTGTTCGAGGATGGAGTTACAATTTTATAATTATAAGTATGATATTACTGTTGCATATGCATATGGATGAATGTAACCAGGTAAATTTGAACTTTTTACAAAAAAGGGCAAAACGATAATTTGTCACTATAGTGCGCGTTGAAAACCCATATTTTTCTAGATCTCAGATGATAAAATGGACCTCTCACATTGAATTCATCTTGCAAAACCTAGTTACCCTGTCAAATTTTGTCGAAATTCAAGATAGTTAGATTGTTTACGTTTTATGAGACAACTGGGTGTTAGGTGACCTAAAAAATGACCCCAAAAATAAATTTTATAAAATTTTCTTATAATTTAATTTAATTTCATATAAAAATAATTTGAACTTAAACTGGGACAAAATTAAGTTGTTTCAGAACACAAAAAAACCCGAAGTAGGGAACATGCAGTGCGACGTCGACCTCACAATTAAAGGGTATAAATAGGGGAGAAATATTTGATTTCTCTGCATTTCTATCATTTGGCAACAGTTAGAAGAGGAAGAGAGAGAAGGGAGAAAGAACAAGAGAAGATCAAGGCCTTCTCTCTTGATCTACGGAGCTTCGTTGATTGAATCAACTCATACCAAGAGTTAAAGTCGATCACCGTAACGAGGGCTACGCAACCACACCAAGAATGAAGGATTTCACCGAAGATCCAAAGAAGAGATTTTTGGGAAATCAAGAGTTTTGGGGTTGTGTTGCTGTTCTTGAAGATTCTACCTTTCATTTACGCTTTAAGAGGTAGGGTTCCCTCCTACTTTGGTTTATTTCTAACCTATGTGTCTATAGGAAATGGTTAGATGTATGGAACTTGTTTATTGTTATGGGAATGAGGAAATGGGTATAGAGATGGCTTGAACTAATTTCTAGCTTGAACTTGAGATGTGGAAGTTATTTGTGTAATTCCTAGGAATTGGTTTTACATGGGCATGCTATGTGTTTATATTGTGCCTTTGTGAATTAAGTATGCTATTGATATATATTATGTAATAACATGCTTGTGAATTGTTGTAGAAAATATGAAATATTGATATATGTTATCGATATATATTAACATTGTGATGAAGTTGGTGATTATATGCATATGATATAATTGGCCTTGGAACATGTAGATATGTGGGTTGAATTAGCTCATATGACATTCATTACATATAAGGCATGACATTGATATTTGCAATTATGCATTACATTGCATTTGCACGGAGGCATCGCATTCATGAGCATGAGACATGAGTGTGGGTGACGTGTGCATGGTTTAATCAAACACCATATTTGGTGGATGATGGGTGGGCTTGGGAAAAAGTTGGAACGAAGTTCCTATTGAGTCGTACATAGCATAAAAAACCTTGTGTCGGGTATAGCAAGTAGGGCTAGACTCTCCCTCGGATGCAAGAACCGGCTACCTGTTCATACACTCCCCCAAGGTGAAATTCCAGAAAAGTGTATTGGTTTGCGGAACCTATGGTACGATACCAAAACTAAGCTACCCAACAAAGACATGATTTTATTTTATAAAGTACCTGGTTCGTACACTCCCTTGAGGTGAAATTTATAAAAAGTGTACTTGTTTTATAAATTAGTTATTAGATGTGCAACATCCAACAATGATTTGGTTTTTGTAACACGTGACTTTTATTTTAAAATGATCATTTGATGTAATTCATCAATGACAGATTTGCTACACATTGACATTGCATTGTGTTGTAGGAGTCAGTGAGAGCTCGGGTTCAAGTGCATGAGTGAGTCTCATATCATTTCATACCATAACATGGTAGGATTCCAATATTTAATAGCATATTCTTGTTTGGAATGGAAAAAAATTATTGATTGTTGCATGGCACATTTCATATGCACTTAGGTTGGGGAGTAGTCTCTATAGGAGATACTCTATTGAGCGTAGCTCACCCTATACATAAAAATATTTCATGTGGGGGATACACACTAGTAGAGGGCTCTCATTTAGGGTCCCAGTGTGCTGAAGAAAGGTCGAATTATGGCCTTGATTCATTTTTCTCAATAAACTATTGTGACAACTAAGTTTTGGGTATGTAATGGCATGAAATTGTTGTAATAGAACTT